>JAODLM010000352.1:0-200000 GCA_036937905.1 Salvia rosmarinus
GCAGGTGAAGGTGGGGGCGAATTCTACAAATTTATTAAATTTGAGCATCGGTTTCGTATGTATCGCGTAATATCAAATTCATGCAATGCATGCATGGATAATATCACGTGGAGAGAGACGTCAGATAAAACTGAAAATTTGTATTATAATAACATGAAAAACTTACAGTTTGCATTCTTCTTTTGTTTTTAGAATTAATGATCAACCATTAAATTATAATCAATTAATCACACATGATAAAATAGTGAACGCATTGTTATTTGCTTAAAATATATTTATACGTTAGAATATTTTTATGAGGTGTGTAAAGTCAATTTATTTTTTCTACTATAATATAATAATATAACCCTCGATTCACACAACTGATTGTAAACTTTGGCGTATAGTGGATAGCTGTATTTGCATATCTTACCCTAAATTAGTTAATAAATACAAGAATTAATTGTTAACAAAAATCAAGAACTTCAATTTGATTTTGGTTTTCATTACCTTTTAAAAATTATTGCAATAATAACATCGCTTTAAAGTGGCAAAATAGGCACATCCAACATTTTCTGACAACTGAACAATGGAATTGTTTTATTTTTTTTTCCTTCACATTAACAGAATGTACTTGTCACATATTACTCAAGGAATGACATCATATGATTAATGGATTAAAATGATATCTTGAGAATATATTAAACGTGTTTATTTTGTTACAAATTAAAACACTATAACATTATTACAACATTTATAAAATGTGTTGAAAACCCAATGTTGTAAAAAGCGAGAAGCGGGAGTGAGGCGTTTTATCTTTTTGAGGTGAGGCGGTAAACCTCGAGACGTAAGCCTCGACAATAAATAACCCCAAAAAATTATAAATAAAGTATAAAATAATAGATAACTGGTCCAACATTAAATTAAAAGATTTTTAAGTCTTAAAACATCAAAATAAAGACATAAAGTGGACATAAACAAGTAATTCATCAAAAAATTAAATATTTAAATCATCTCATTCATCATGATCGTCATTGTCCTCATTCTCTCTTGTCATCTCCTCAACATCCTCATCCTCTCTCCCTTCTTCTCATCAATCAAATTCATTTCAATCATTCATTTTTTTACATTTGCCTAAATTACATACAATGTAATTATATAAGTAAATAAACATATAAAAAGTTATCGATGAAATATTTCAACTTAAAATTTAAAATCAATGTTCACCTTTTGGATTTGTGTATTTTTCTCTTCTTACTTGTAGTCCTTGATGAATACGATATTCCCACATTTGACATTTTTGTATCATATAAATGGTCCTCGATTTCTTGATCCAAATCATCATTCATGTGTATAGTTAGACTTACAACACTACCAGTTTGCTCATTTGGCTTATTCTCATTGCCAACATATCATTCATCATCGAATGTCAAGTGGTCAACTTCCAAAGAGTCCTTATATTTTGCACGACTTTTCACTTTGAGGTATCTTGCTCTCAGCCTTCTATTGTACATGATATACACCAAAGAATTGAGCTTGCATATAGTCAAACGATTCATTTTCTTTGTGTGCACCTATAAAATTATAAATTAAATATTAAATAGTTATGTAAAATATAGAAATTGATTAACTAATAGCAATATATGTTAAAAAAAATACTTGACTGAACATACTCCAATTACGCTCACAAGCTGAAGCTGAACATATCAAGTTTAATACTTTCACAACAAACCTTTGAAGCTCCGAAGTTGAATCTCCATATTCAATCCACCAATCAGCTTTTGTGAATCAAATAAAAATTAATTAGTATGTAAACATTAACCAAAAGATAATTAAAAAATATTATTACTTAGTAACTTACCAGGAGATCTTGTTTTGTAACTCTCCAACGTTGTTTGTAGCCCAAAAAGTCCATGTTTTACTCTAAATGCATCCAATTGAAGATCAACTTGTAACAAGTCCTCTCGTGGAATCAGTTTTTGCATGCAAAACATCAAACCCTTCTTAATTTCATGATGACCGGAGAAATTCGGAGAATATTGGTGTCGAGGATTTAGAAAGTAAGATGCAGCATGTAAATCACAATGCAATTGATTTTCTCACTTTGCATCAATGATTTCCCATATTTCTTTATAATCGCCAAGTTGACCTCCCAAATTTTTTGCAATCTCCTCATTGACTGTATCGATGGCACCATATATAAACCCCATTGTAGGCATTTGCTCACTATCTACCATTCTCAACACTTTCACTAATGGTCTTGTAATGTTCAAGGCATGCGTAACACTACGCCAAAATCGTGGTTCCGCTTTTGCTTGTCCATGTACTGTTTACCCATTATGCAGAGGTTAACATAGCTTCTAAAGGTTGTCTCGACTCAACCAAACTCTCCAAAATCAAAAAAGTTATAGCAAATCTAGTGACTACAAATCGTATGAGCTCTCTCTTTGTGAATTTTCTCATCATTACCAACACAAGTCCATAATTGTATATAAAATTGTTCACTTTTCTTGCCTTCAACAATGCATTATTGTGTTGTGGCAGCTCTCCAAGCTTCTCAAACATCAAATCAATATAATGAGCTGCACATGGTGTCCAATATAGACTCTTTATCTTCTCCATCAAAAGTTTCCCAGCTTACTTGTAGTTGCTAGTATTATCAGTAACATCTTGTACCACTATGTCCTCTCCAATTTCCACAAAATATCGTCAAAAAGCTTAAATAGCATTTTGGCATCTTTGACAACGTCTGAAGCATCAATTGACTTGAGAAAAATAGTCCTGTAGGGATTGTTAACCAAGATATTGATCAAACTTCTCACTCTTATGTTTTTCCATCCATCGGATAAGATTGGGACATTCGTTTGCATCTAATTTTTTTTATTTCTTCAACATAAACCGTGGTTGTCTTCACTTCTTCATTCAAAATCCATGTACTCAACTCATGTATGGAAGAAACCCTCGAACCTTTCCCATATAAAGTAATGGACCTGCACATGTTCGCAAATGAAAGGGACTCAATGCAATTGAAATAAATCTCATTTTCAAAGAAAAATCTTCCTATGTCCAATACCACTTGTCCCCTTGCTTCTTTTACATGTTGAGACATAACTTGTGCGGATTTGTAGTTTGAGTCGAATGAGTTTCATCAATGTCATTATCCTCATGCACAAGAAACTTATCCATTGGTCATCTTATGCTTCTTGTGTCAATTTCATGAGAAGGGTTCGATCCATGAACACTGCCGCTTCCATTATGCTCCAGCATCAACCATTTCATCAAATTTTTCTTGTCCTTTTTGCTTTGCAGTCATCCATTTCTTAAGGTAGTTAGATATTTCTTGTTTCACCTCAATCGATACTTTTGGACAGGCTCTAACATTCTTATGAGTGCAAGCAATATGGTATTTCATTCTTCCAACTCCGCTTTTAATTTCTTGATGACAAAAATTGCACTCAATATATTGTATCCTTTAGACGGATTTGGAATTTATTTCCCCTACTTCCAAGCATGATCTTTTTTCGAACCCATAGTCCTAATTTATAAAATTATTGAACTAACTTTAATTAAAGAATATGAACAAATTTAATTTACAAATTCACATATGACATATCAAATCAATAATTTCACACCAAATAATTATTTTATTTGGTGTGAAATAATGAAAAAATAGATTTAAATAATGTAATCTGTAAACATCACTTTAAATTGAGAATAATATCACTTAGAAATTATAATATGTAAACATCACTTAAAATTGAGAATAACATCATTTTAATTTGAGAATAATATCACTTAAATAATGTAATAAACAACTCTCTCTCACACACACATACACATCAACTGAGGCAGTGATGATTCATGAATCATGATTACACACATATCATATATGAACAGTAAGTCAGTAACAACTCATACACACACATATCATATACTAATAGTAATAGCTCATACACACACATCAATATTTCCCACATGATAATTGGCAACTAGAAGTGCCGCTGATCCCAGCCCACAATAAATACAATTTCTGAAAATAGCACCCAAATCATTCGGTGTTGCGACACACATCATACATGTTTGTCTCATGAGTAGTAGCAGGTAGTTAGGGGTGAACATAACCGAACCGAAACCAAAAATCGAACGATTTCGGTTCGTCATATATTTTCGGTTCGATCAAAAATACTAAAACCGAAATAGAGATCGGTCGGTTCACTATTCATAATGTTTATGGTTTGGTTTTGACCGAACCGACCGAAACATTATGAACCGTAGGGTTTGGATTTTTCATTTTTGGTTTAGTTCCCCTCGTGTGTAGGCTCGCCGTAGACGTGCACGGTTTTACGAACCGGCGGTTCGGCCTAGGCCCGCCCGCCGGTCAATCGGTTCGGGCTCGAACCGTGGTCAATCTGGCTCGAACCGAAACCGGAGCGGGCTGGGGGCTAGGGCGGGCTCGGTTCGTCTAACTCGAGGCCGGAACCGGCGTTAACCGGCTGATTCGGACCGGTTTAGGCTGAACCACGGTTCCACTTATGGCCGTTGGAACCGACGGCCTAGGCGAACCGAACCGCGGGCCGTTTTAGCCGTTGGAACGGTGGTGGTCGGCCCAAACCGTGGTTCCAACGGCTATAAACGGCTATATCCCCAATTTTCATCCTATAAATATATCCATAATCCTTACTCTCATTTTTCATCCTTAATTTACTCATTTACAATCTACATACAATTTTCAAGCTTTCAAGCTCTCATTCAAGCTCTCAACTCTCATCTCAAGCTCTCAATCTCTCTCAATCATCATGTCTTTCTTTAAAAGATCAAACAAGGAAAAGGAAAGGCCGTCGATGAAGGAGCTCCAACTCAAAGTGAGGAGGAGATTATCCTTCAACTCAATTCACGAAGGGCCTTAGCGGCGAGGAAATCTCAAGGCAAGTCGCGAAAGGTTACAAGCCAAGAAGATGCTCGATTTTATGAAATGGTGCATCGAATGGAAAGAAGTCCCCATTTGGTGAAGTAGGCTCGAGCGACCAAGGCGGCGATGAAGAAGCCGGCGAAGGCGATGGATATGACGACGAGTTTGACCAAGATACTGTCGCCGCCACAACCACCAAAATCAAAGGAACTTAAGTCCAACGTTTTGTAAAGCACTTTAGGTACGTAAATTTTACATTCTTACAAATTTGTTTCATAATTTTAATTTCATATTCATAGTTCTTAAAATATCTTTTGATATTTTCTTTAGAAAAGTGGAAGTGATAGTGAACCTCCTCTTCCCGACGGTCATGAGATCGTTGCATATTGCAACTAATGCACGAAAATCTACAAATGGATCGAAAGGAGGTTATGGAATGCTCAATAGGCACATGGAGAGTTTTCATCCTCACGAGTATGGAATATCAACGGACCAAGCTCAAATTCAAACGCATTCGCAATATTCCACAACCGATGCGTCCGCTTTATTTAAATTTGATAAAGGAAAATATGAAGATGCAATGGCTAGATATTGTGCTATGGAAAACTCCCTTTTAATTATGCCGATAGAGTTACTTATGAAGATTGTTATAAAGCGGGACTTGGTCCTAATGCATGCAAAGTTAGTAGAAGCACTATGCTTAAGAAGATTAGGAGACAATGCATGGAAAAAAAACATGATTTAAAGAAATATTTGGTTCGTTTAGGTCATAAAGTTTCTATTTGTGCCGATGTTTGGACGGATGCTTATAATAAGAATTCTTATATGGGTATTACTTGTCATTGGATTGATTCGAAATGGGTTATGCAAAACGTTTAATTGCTTTTAGAGAGTTTGAAGAGCCTCATAATGCTTTAGGTATTGCTAATATTATAATTGGTGTGTTAAATGAATATTCTTTGATTAATAATTTTTTTCCGTTGGTTTTGATAATGCTTGACAAACACCGCTAGTATTCCTCAACTTATTGAAGAATGTGCACCTTTTTGAAGGAAAATACTTTCATTCTAGATGCATTTGTCATATTTTAAATTTATGTGTTCAAGATGCACTTAGTATTTTTCAAGATTCCGTTAATCCTATTAGAAATGCTATAAAATGCTTGCATGCTTCCAAAACTTGTGGGAAGAAATGGCAAAATATTGTCGTATAAAAATATTGCTTATACATGTTTCAAATTGGATGTTTCTCATCGTTGGAATTCTACTTATGAAATGCTTAATAGTACTATTTCATATAAGGGTCATTTATGTGATTTTTTTAGAAAAGAGTTTACATCTATTCAATTACATCTTAATGAGTCTCATTGGGATGCTTGCATGGATTTATATCGATTGTTAAAGGTATTTCATGGTGCAACGAAATAATTATCGGGAGTTTATTATTGCACTTCCGTTATGGTTTTAGAACATTGCATGTATATTGCCATCAGTGACGGAGCCAGAAAATGAATCTTGGGGGGCCCAATTAATTATAATTTTAAAATTAAAATTTAAAAATAAATAAATAATAGTGTAATATTATTTGAATGGAGGTAATTGTTTATACTAAATATATTTCTTCTTCATTATGTTTTAATATCTTACAAAAATAAAATAATAAAATTTACTTATAAATAACTAAACAATCAATCAATAATAGCTATAAAAATTAAAAAAATAAGAAAATTATAAGTGTTAAATATTTTAAATGGTATTATCTTACAAAACTCAAATCTTGATTTTCTTGTACCATTACAAATCAACAATTGAATCTAAAATTAATTCACATATAAAATATATTAGAATAAATTTAAATAAATATTATCTATGACTATTATAATAAGTTTATCATAATATTTTTAAAAAAATTGATTGTTCCTTAATTTATATATAAAACTTTATTATTTGTATCAATGTAAAACAAACTATAGAAAAAAGAAGAAAAAAGACTACAAAGTAGATAAATAAAAAAAGAAAAGAAAATAAAGAGCATAAAATAGAGAAATAAAAGAAAAAGAAAAAAAAATAAAGATACAAATAGAGAACGAAAAGAAATGAGAAGGAATAAAACCTGGTAGAAATAAAAGAAAAAGGGGAAAAGAAAGGAAAAAGGAGAGAAACGAAACGAAAGGGAAGGGGGAAAAAAACAAAAGGGAAAAAGAAAGGAAAAAGGAGAGAAACGAAACGGAAAAAAACGTTACACTCGACAGGTATCGAACCATGGACCTTGGAAGAGAGGCGTAAGTGCTTAACCAACTGCGCTACAATACATTTAGAAATTATAAACGGATATATAATACTAATAGTTTCTAGAAAAGTTGGGGCGAGGGCCCCAGTGCCTAAATGTAGCTCATGCTCGATTGCCATGTCTTTTAAAACTTGTTTTAATAAACCATCTTTATGTGGTGTAATTTATTTTATGGCACAAAAGTGGCTAAAATATTTTAGGGAGATACCTACAATTTTTTTGCTTGCTAAGTGTTTAGATCCTAAATGGAAATATGATGGTGTTTGTCAAATGCTTAATCTTTATTATGATTTTTTAATCAAATGGATTTTCTAGGTGCTAGAATAGAAGGAGAAATAGTTTCTTTTGATCTCCCAAATGTAGATCAAATCAAATATGATCTTGAAAAGAATTTAAGAAATCTTTTTCAAGAATATAGGTCGAAATATGGTAGTGATGATGATATTCAAACTCCAACTCCTTCTTCTATGATGTCTACGATTAATTTTCCTTTTGATATGAATGAGTTTGACCCTTTGGTACAACAAATGACTTCGATGTACCAAAATAGAACATCCGAAAGGCCGAGAGGACATGGTAATAGTGAATTAGATATATATTTGCAAACTCCTTTTGTCTTTGGTGTTGAAGATAGCGGTCCTTCGATCGATGTCTTGAAGTGGTGGTCGAAGAAAGAGGAGTACCCAATCATCTCAATCATGGCAAAGGAGTTATTTGCCGTCTCGGCATCCATCGTATCCGTTGAACAAGCATTTAGCATTGGAGGACTAATGCTTGATCAAAGAAGAAGCAACATGAAGCCGGCGAACATTGAAGCTACAATGTTGCTCTATGATTGGTGTAGGGCCGACCTTAGAGCTCAAGAACCACAATGGGATGATGGTAACGAGGCGAAGACGAGGCCTTCTCCAAACGGATCGATCGAATCGGGTGCGGAGTAGAGCATTTAGAAGTTTCCATAGAACTACATGGACTTTGATTCTCTATGATTATGAGGATATGTAGGCAACTAAATTTTAGAAATTAAATTGAGCTCAAGTCCTTTATTATTATTATTATTATTATTATTATTATTATTATTTTTTTCATCCCTATGTAAAGTCATAATTCATAAACGGATTTATGTAATTTTACTCATCATTTATTAAAAATGCAAAGTGTTGACACATATTTACAAGTTTATTAAGCTTTAGACTTAAAAGTTAATAGTTAAAACTTAAAAGTTTGTTAAAATCTTGGACTTTGATACTTGTTGCATATTTGATTGAATTTTCAGAAAAAATGAGATAGAATTGGAGATTTTACCCCTCATAAGAGTTGAATTATATCACGATACAAGTTCGTGAGCGCAAACGGATCGAAAATCGGAGCTCGGACGAGAGAGAACGGATCGATACAAAATCGCTGCGCGAACAGGCCGAACCTGCGGGCTCGGCCCTAAACCGGCGGTTCGAACCCGAACCGGGACCGTCGGGCTCAGGCCCGGCCCTAAATCGCCATCTAGTATGTAGGGCCGGGCTAGGGCCTTGACTTTTGGAACCGCCGAACCGCCGGGCCCGGCCCTAAACCGGCGGTTCAGGCCCGTAAACACGTCTAGTGCCGCACGCAAAATTGAAAACATATTCTCTCTCTGCTGTCGCCTCTCAACTCATCCCCTTCCCTTCTTCTCTCCTCTCCAGATCTCGCCGTCGTCGTTGCCGGATCTCCTCTTCTTCAACCTGCAGACGATGCGACGCCATCCTCTTCGTCTCTACCGCGCAACGCCTGTTCTCTATCTCTGTCGGCGCCAGTGCAGCAGCACGAGGACTCTTCAGCGTGACGCCATTTTCTCTGTCACTACCGGCGTGACGCCTCTTCTCTATCTCTGTCGGCGCCAGTGCAACGGCGCTCCTCATCTTCAGCAGCGCGAGGACTCTTCATCCTCATCAACAGCAACACGACCTCGAGAAGGAGAAGTATAATGGTTAGTATAATGCTCATATCCCTTTTATGTAGATTTATATTGTCTTTCTTGTGTAAATTATTTGGATTCTTGGCCTGCCGGAAATGCTGTATGATTTGGGCAAGTTGCTGCAATTTCATAAAAACATAGGGTGTTGCTTCTTTACATCAGTGTTTTGAGGTTGTTTTATTTTGCTTTAACTTTTTTGGTTTGAATTTCTCAATCCAGAGTTTCATGGACTATATATAGTGGTGCAAATGATATATAGATCAGAAGCAATTTTAGTTAGTTTTATATATTGTTGCTGATATATTCCATTGACCATCAACACAATAATATGTAATATAGATGTTGCCTTTGCCCTCATAATTTATTTTTAACATATTGATTAAGATCTTCGTCTATGTAGCATTGGAGATGAACGTTTCTTAATTTCCCTTTCTTTCTAACAACCTGTTGATTACTAGCTAGGCTAAAAGGAATTTTCCATTTTCAAGTCTCTCTCTCTATATATATACATGTAATCCATGTATGTTGGCGGATCTGATGGAATTTGTTGGTTTAAACAAAATTATTGGATTGCTAATTTGTGGAAATTAAATGCATATCGATAACTTTTGATATGTTGAATACAAATGTTGATATCTTGAGTTTTTGTATTGTTTTTAAAGGTGTTTTTACAATGATTACTATTATATGAAGATTACTATTATATGAAGAATAAACCAAAATAAGTTTTCGCAAACTCCATTGTCCATACAAAAATGACATTATATAAACTGCCTAGTACTATTTTCTTATTTAGCAACTTGGAAACAGACTTTTTCAGAATAACTATAACTTATTTTCACAGGAAGCATTACATCACCAGGGAGAAATATAAATGAGACAGAAACTTCATTGTCCATACAAAAATAGCATTCCATCAACTGCTCAGTACTGCTGACTTGGGTTTCTAACAATTGGTAACTTACTATGATAAATGAGTAAAATCCAACTCCTATATTTTTTTATTGTTGCAAAAGCAAAAAACAGGAAAATGTAATGAAAACAGGGCAAAAATGACAAAATACACAATTTTTCGGTTTGGGCCGAAACCGACCGAACCGAAACCCTTCGGGTTCGGTCGGTTTCGATTCGGTCGATATTGTCATTTCGGTTCGGTTCGATCAAAACAGTATTTTTTTTCGGTTTTATCGGTTCGGTTCGGTTTTCGACCGAAACCGACCGCTGCACTGCCCTACATGTAGTAGCTAGAAAATAAAGAAAACTAACATGACCGACGGCTGGCGGTATGGTGCGGCGAGGCGGACGACTTTGGTGGGCGACTGTTGTGAGGGATGAGAGGGACTGTTGTAGAGATGGCAGAGAAGCGGCAACTGTTCGCGAACAATCTTCTTCAATTTGTTTTTTTTTTATATTTATTTTTCTGATTATAACTTAGATTATGGTTTGATTAAATGAGTATTGTATTAATTTCGTCTGGACTCTCCTAGTTTGGGCTCAAAACCTAAAATTTGAGCTCAAATTAGTCGACGAACGCCTCAATTGCGCCTCACCACTGCCTCTACGCTTTTGCACATCGAGGCGGTCCGAGATGGTCGGTGAGGCTGGCGCTTGGGAATTACAGAGAGAGGGGGTCGCATGTTTTTTTTTTTCCAATATAACATATTATATTGCAAATTTACACACCCCCTCGACAAAAATAAAATAAATAAATATAATATTGCGAAAACAAAAGGAACTCATTTGGTTTTTACTTGAGAAAAGAAATTGAAAATGGGTTTTGTCATTAAGAAGTTGAATTTAATTAATTTAGAGCCCAAAGTGAGAAAGCAGCCCATATGCCCATGGATTACCGTTGTATGTTCCGTGTACCCGACCCGACCGGGCCTAAGGAATATCGTCGCTTTGTCGTTCACAAAAAGAGGGAAACAAATAATTCAAATCAATCCAAAACCAAATTTGTCTCCCTCCTTTATTTAATCGAGCCGCACTCTCACCAATTTCCTGCTTCTCTCCGCCACACACAGTCACCGGAAGACTCTCCAAATGATTTCTAGAAAGATCTGATTGCCGAAGTCGCTGCCCTAGTTCTTCTTCTCTAAGTGCGATTATCCAGGCTAATAATCCTTATTTAGTTTGATTATTACTACGATTTATTGTTTTTTCTGTGAATGTTCCTTAGATTGAGGAGAGTTTTATTTCTCCCGATTTGAGTTGTGCTCGTACCCGTGGATCTTAAAGATTGTGTTCGTGTTATACGCAGCAGTTGCTAGCGGAGAGGATGAGTAATGTTGCGACAGCCGGTCAATTGCCTATGTCTAATAATCTTCACTATGGCGGTGTTGCTGCCGGAGGAATTTCGAAGACCAAATTTAAGAGGAAAACTCCATCGGAGTTGAGGGTAATGTTTCCATGCCTAAATCTTGCAATGTCGATTTTTTTATAAGTATATAAATTTGTATAATTTGATTAATTCGACACAAGATAGTGACTTTATTTATTAAATATCTTCTATTTTCTTTCTTCATGCGATGTCAATCTTCACATGCTTCGTTTTCCATAAGATGCTTCACCGTCAATGGTGGTGGTGCCCTTGAGGTGCTGAGAGAATATAAGCCCTTGAAATGCTGAGAGAATTTAATCCACCAATTGCTATTTAGACTTTAGAGGCCAAATTGGGATAGGCAGTACATTATATATCAGAATGTGGTGTGATAGTGGGTCCTTCAAGTTTTTCTTCTGATTTTTGTCATTAGTTGAATAGGACTGTGGCACCGAGCTTCAATGTTAATCCATTCCATACACCTGTCTTTGCATGTGCGTGTATTTTTACACATACCCATGATAGGCCTTTAGGACTGCCATTCTAGTGAAACTAAATGGTCATGCATCCATTGTCAGCAAACAAACAGTGATAGTATGCTGTTGGCTTTGACTATGTTAAAAAGCATCAGAAGAGATAGAACTCGATCTCTAATCACTGGTGTTGTCTTTGTACTCATCATAGGTTACTCTGCTACTCATGTACATTGGAATATTCCTAAAGAAATGATCCTACATGTTACCAAATTCTATAGCTATATTTCTCAAGATATGCATTATGCACAATAGGTCCAAAAACCTTCATCGTGGCCTTTTCTAACAGAATAACTAGATCTGTAAGAATACACTTTTCCTTTTCTGACAGGGGGAACTACTGAAGAAAAAGAATGTACTGGAGGGTTCAGATGAGTCCCCATCTTTTACTGGTTTAATGAGGTAGATTCATTCCCATATGACATATTGTTCTTTTATTACCTTAGATATATATTCCTTTTAACTCATTTCTTTCTTTCAGGAATGTTGATGGAGCAATTTCTGGGACCAACAAATCTGATTCATTAAAAGCAGTGCGGTTCAGGAGGATGGATGAACACTATCCAGTCACTAAAACCAGTCGGCTGTTTTGCAGAAAGGAAAATCTCAAGGTTACAAGACTTAAGTCTAGGTCAAATTTGTGATAGCTTTTGCTGATATCATACACCCCTTAATTTACTCTTTTACTATGAGATGGTAGGTAGCAGTATCGGCCTAGCTCTGCTTTAAGATATTGTCTTTGGACATCTCAGGAAAATATTCCGAGCAAGTGTGTTGGCAGCACGAAGAATTCAAGTCTCGCACTGGACTCAAATGATAAACATGGAGAGCAAAACTTATGGTACAAATTGAGTGAGTCTTCATCATTTAGTTATGTCTTTGCTTTGTAACTGAAAATGTTTGTTTTCTTGCATGTACTTGGAAGTTTGGAGGGTTCTGTTGTGTCAGAAGGTGGCAACAACACTTCAAGAGAAATTAACCACTCATCTGAAAAGTGCACTACTAATACTTTTAAGAGTGTTCGGGAATTATCCCTTGGTGGTGGAATGATATACAATTCCTCATCTGTAGACATGGTATTTTTATTTGCCATAGCTTCTCTTGACCAGGGAAAGGACTCTTTGAGGTCTAAAATGAAGTGCTTTTCTTGTCTTAAGGGTAAAGCTTTAAAAGGACTGGTTTCATGTGAACCTCATGCTTCTTCAGCTCCACTTGCTCAGCCTATGCATAGATCAGGCAATATCGCGCAGCAACGGCTTTCAGAAATCCATATACCTGGGCAGAAGATTCCGCTAGATTTGACCCTAAAACTAGTATCGTGTGCTGTCATCATCATCTGTGAATTGGTAAGTGCAGAAATAAATTTCTTGATTTTCCAAGGGATACTATCATTTATATATTGTTAGGTAGAGAAACCAGTAAAAAATGAAAATCTTCTCGTAAATTAATATATACAGGGCATCATTGACTTGTGGTTGACACCTGTACCTGTTTTGCAGTCATTGGTCAATAAAGTGACTTCTCTCATTGTTGAAGCCAGTCATTCGTGCTCTAATGAAGTAAATGACCATATATACACTGCAGACTATTAATTTCATACATGCAGTTAGGCCCATTTTAATTACTATATTAGAAATTCTGTGTCCACCAGATATAATATTGCACGCATTGGTCTTCAATACTTAAGGTAGGAGCAGAGATGTATTGTCAGCTTCTTGTGCTCCTTTTCTTCCCTGTGATACTTCCATTAGGAAAGGCTAATATGAAGCGAGTGTTGACTATGGTGGAAAAGAAGAGTGTATTTTTCTATTATTTGCTAAACATAAAAAAAATGGGACAGAAGTTGTCTGTGGGATTTTTTTTTCTATAGGTTGTACTTTTTCATAATTTATATATCCTCCACACTCCTAACATTCAAAACTTAGCTGAAATTTTCACTGCTGAATCTGCAGTAATTGATGTATCAGACTTGAAATGCCGATCAGTATATTTAATTGTTGTACAGGTTTCATAGGTTAATGAATTGTGCCACTTTGAACGACATGAGCCTATTTTCACATGAGGGTTTTCAAGGCCAAAGTATGACCTCGGCACGCCCTACATGCGCCAGCCAAATCACAAGGCATGGGGTTTATCATTCTTGGGTTCATCCCCAATCCAGTCTACCCCATGTAGTTATATCAGCATTGACCTCTGCAGTTGGAGGTATTTTGGTTAAGATTCTCTATCCCTAGTTATTTCTTCTCTCATTCCTTTTCACCCCTTTTAATAATGTTATTATTTCTTAAGGGCAATCGGACTTCCTAAGTAAACGACAACAGGCATGGGAGGATTCATTTCGAAATCTCTACTACATGTTGCGGAAGAAATTGTGTAAAATTTTTTATGGTAATTATCTTTTTTCATATACTTTTTTGATGTATTGGTGAATCATCACACTCTGAATTCTGCTGCTCCAATCAGAACTCAGTTATTATTCATCGGATGAAAAGTATATTATCGATGAATTGCATTCATACCTATACCATCAATCAGAGTGTTCAGACCCTCAAAGTTGTCTTCTCTGGAAACGGTAGTGGAACATATGGTGGATAGGGCCATCATTTCTAATTGTGAAGGCAATAGCACTAGTTATCACAGTATCCTGATCTTGCTTAATCATGATGTTTTTCTATTCTAGGTGTAATAGTAGGTATTTGCTATGCCTTAATGAAAATTTATTTGTATCCCTCTGGACATTTGCAGTGTGCACGGTGCACTTTGTAGCTATGTTTACCATATCTGATGGCCCAAACAAAACTAAGCATTCTTGCAATGCCTATGTGTCACAATCAACAAGAAATCTGAGGTCACTTTTGAAAGAATATGTAAGTATTTTCTTCTTCTTTATTGCTACATGAAGTTTGTTACAATTTGTAATTGCTTGGATTTACCTATTTCTTTGTGTACCCATTCACTTTATCATCGTGCTGGTTAGCAAAAAAATGTTTTAACCTTGTGCTTTTGCAGGATGTTTCATTTTCTATGCCTCTTTGTCATTCTAAAGTGGAGGAGGTTACTGCAGAAGACCTAGTTGCACTTTCTGAAATTGAAAAAAACAACCTTGGAAAGGTTTGAAATTTGTCCATTTTCTCTTAAGGTATCATGTCAAATAGGGGATTTGAGTTATAGGATTATTTATCATCATGGGAGTTGTATTTATTGTTGAGGAATCTACAGCTGTTTACTTTGCTGGCTTATCTTTCCAGTTACATTGCTATCTGATCCCAGGTTGCTTGTTTTTAGAGAATAAAAATTTTCAGTTATCTCTGTTACTTCTGTTCTGTTTATTTTTGAAGAATGGTTGACTTGGATTAAGCAAACTGATTATATGGTCATAGCTAATATAAATTTGGTTCAACTGAATTATGCAGACCCGAGCTATGGAGTCCCTCATTGGAGTTGATAATACCCCACAGTCTTTGTTAATGTTTGCTGGGAGGAATGTGCATGCTTTGTATGATTTTCTGTTAAATTATAGGTTGGTATCCGGCACGTTTTTGTTCATTTACTTTTTATTTGGCAAAGAAGAAAAAAAAAGCTGAAGTACTTCATATTGTGAATTTCATATGATTTTTTCGTCATCTCAAATTTCTTCATTTCTTTGGTTCCAGATCCCTTTACACCCCTTTGACTGGTAGTGATGTACCTGTTCTGTATTCACCAGTTCCTTTTGAAAATGCTGCACTCTCTGCCCCTGAGGTGGGTTCTTTGCATATGTTTCTCTAGAGCATGCATCATGAATAGGGCAATACCATTTTAATTACAGTTGTTTGTCGGAGTTGTTTGAAATGAAGGGCATGCCATGATAACTTCTAGCAATCGTTATCCGTTATATTCAGTTTCTTCAGATGGATCATTGTACCTCTGGGCTCCCACTTCAAATTTTACCAGAAAAGAAGTTAAAAACAAGATTACATTGCATTATTTTTTGTGCCTCAGCATTCGCTGCACATGTTATTACATTCTATCAATTTTTTTTCCTTCTTTACCTTCGCAAAATTCACCCTTGTCTCATTTTCATTGTGCAGGTCAGATGCAAACAGGTTAGAAGGGTTGAGCACATGACTTCCCAGCTAAAGGAATCTAATATGTTTAGTGAACCTATGAGAAGTTCATCTTCTGGCATCTGCTATAGTATTGAAATTAAGGATGCATATATTCCACCATGGGTAATTTCTGGAGTTTGTGATGCTATGCACTCTAATGGGGGTGACTTTCAAGCCAGGTATCTGTCATTTTATCTGTTTGCCTGTCTAGTTAAGCTCTTCTACAATGTTGATAGTTGTGTCTGCTGCCTTATTTTTTATTTTAAAATATGCAGCTTTGTGACGGAGTCCACATCTATTGGCTTGAGCGTTGGTCTAGACACAGTGACCAACCAACCTCCGCAGCAAGCTGAGGCAGACGTGCCAATGGAAAAGAATGATCTTTCTTTTGGTATTCCGAACACCACTCTTTCCCTTCGAAGACATTCTTCATTTTTGAAAGGACTGAAGTATGGTGATGCTTCTTACACAGCCTATCTATCACCGATCGATTAGGATTAGTATATAATCTCTCTCATATCTGACTCTGGAACCACTTGCTTGTCGATTTTGATGAATACCATTTTGTTCACCTCCTATTACATCTAAAAATAATGGGAGGGATAATTATTTGTATGTTTTCGAACGTAGATATCTAAGGATATCTTTTTGAATGTTCGTTTTTTGTTATGGTAATGCAATGCAAGAGGTCGGAAATCAGGTTGTTTCTGATGATGAAAAAAACTTATCAGCAACATTTTTCAGTGCGACAGAAGATTTAATGAAAATGCTCAGCTCGACTTGTTTTTGGTTATGGTGCTATGACGTACCCCATTTTTTATCCGAGTAATCTGTGTACGCTTGTTTAGAATTTTTTGAATCATTGAATATAAGACTTTAGTTTGGGATTGTAGACATACATGAGTGGCTAGAAATTATAATAAATTTTGCTATTGTGAACATGAATGTTTTCGCTTCCATGTTTAGATCGTAATTTTCTACTATCAATTCACTGCATGTGTATTTGGGTTGTAGTAAGATTTATATCGATATAATTCATGGAGTTGTCGTTAATTGGGTTAGAGTTTTTATGATGTGTAGTTAAGTTAGGTCAATGTGTTCACCATCTCATTTGATTTTGACCAGATAATTTGGTTAGATTTTTGTATTTAATTGGCAGAGATGTAGCATAATTTTAAAAGAATTGGCTAAAATCCAAAAACTTAGAAAATGTTTGGCTCTTTTCGAATATTAAGCCTGGCGAAGGGAAAAAAATCGTTTATTGAGCGAACAATAAAATTGAGATTTCATCCATAAAGGCGATACCGCGATATACACAGAAGAGAAGCAGCTAAGAGACACGCCTTTGCTAAGGACAGTTTTCATATATTTGGCAACTGATCACATCACTAAAACAAAGAATGCAAGTAAAGTGCAAAAACATAGGCTACCGAGAACTCAACTAGGACCTTAGAAAAAACTATGGTGTTTCATATCCATTCTGATGATCACAGTATGATTACAGATCGCTCCATATAGGTTTTACGTGTTTGTAATGAACTGATGCCTCCATAATCCCACACGAGGGCTTCGGTCTAAAAGCATTAACAAGCCAATGTTGTTGGTTGATAAACCAAACATGTACCTGAGAAAATAAGAACAACTTTCATAAGCACAGATGCTCTCCAGAATTAAGCGCAACAAACTTTGGAGCAATTTCTTTCTCCTACATTTTAAGGGAGAAGGTGCTTAGTGTTCTGGCACTATTAGTAAATAGGAGTTATTAGTCCGGTTGGCTTAGAATTAAAAGCTCTATTTTCAGAGGTTGTCTTTGAGTTATCTAGGTTCTTAATGTTATAGGTGAAGCAAATAATTTCAATGGGTACAAGGATCTTCTATAAAGAGAAGTAGCCTTTAAGCCGTAACATTAAATGCAGCAAACGACAATAAGCAACAACTCAGTCAGAGTTTGATGGATATGCGCTTACCTGGCCCTTCGTCCTCTTTTCCTCCAGCTAAAAACAGGAACAATCCACTGAAAAGCAAAGGGAGTGAAAAAACTGTCAGCAGTTAATGAAGTAACATATCCTTGGACGGAGAAGGGAATCTAATGTTCATTAGGCAAGGCAATCAATAATCATAGCTAATGAATGGATTTGAAACTTCTCAACATGGTCCAAAGATATATAGAAGGTTGGCTTTTTACTAAAACAGTTAGTGAACTCCTTTATTCATCGATGTGTTGCAAATATCTGACAACTGGGAGCTGTATAACAGGACACTGATGAGATAAGACCAAGGAGAGCACTATGATAAAAGCAAATAAGCGAGAAATAATTATTTTTTCTGATAATAGCCCCAACAAATTGAAAACTCAAAACATGATATCAACCGGTAAGGCTCAACTAGGATAATTTTTTTAGCAAAGAGCACGAATTTATAGTATGTACCACCAATAGGGCAGACTAGTCTCTGCCTTATCCTGAAGTCTACATTCTGTTGGAGCGATAGGGCATTCTAGTCTCTGCCTTATCCTGAAGTGTACAAAATACATCCAGATATCTAAATAAATGTCTATTTAATCAATGGGGGTAACAGAATACAATCAGCATAGCGCAAAACTGGCAGACCGTCCCAAAGCATGAAAAGTTATATTATGGAGAGACATGAATGAACAATCAAACTTTAAGGTCCAAACAGAAACAATGTCAAATCTTGTTATCAGCATTACCTTGAATATCGACATGAAGGTAAATTTCCTAGTCTCCGGTTGCTTCCTCATGGGGGTACTCTTTGGAGACATTTCTTTACATAAGTTCTGTGCTATCTCGTTCAACAGTACTACTTGTGCTTTCTCAGTTCCCATAGAAATTATTGCTTGCCTCATAGACTCTCTATCAGCCTCAAGAGAATGAAGTCGTGCATACAACTTTTGAATCTCTAGGTCTCTAGCACTGGAATAATTTATCTCCCTCGGGGTTCCCGTATATTCATCACCACCAACACCAAAAGAAGCATTGCAATTCGTTGGTCGATTATTGCAAGGTCCCTGATGAACAGAATCAATTGTGCAAACTCTATCGCACTCATCTCCATATTCTGATGCACTATCCGCCTTCCTAGGATTCTCCTCAATGTAGGAAAATACTGACTTCTTGAAACTGCCGGCAAACCTTGGAGAATAATACCTTGAAAACTCTGGGCCCTTTTCTTTAGCCACTGGGAGAGGTGAATTTGAGCCGTCAGTAGAGAACTTCCTGACACTCACCGCTTTTGGAGAATGGCCAACTATTACTTTTTCAAGCACATTTTTTGCATTAACAAATTCGCCATCAGGATAAATGGCTCTTGGACTTTTCTCCAATTGATTGATTCGACACTCCAACTCCTTTAATTGGTCACTGGAACGCGGTGTTTCCCCAAATGCATATTTCTCAATATCAGGAATTTCATCATCACCCATTGGATAAGCCTGTGATTCATTCAAATTGCACTTGAGAGGAGGGTACATTTCATTTACATAGTCAAATTGACCTTCCATGTCCTCAATCATGCTGTAATTCCGGCTCATAGCCTGGACAACTCCGTCAACTTCGGTCTCTGAGAGCCCATAACTCATCATCCTGTGTCTATAAGCCTCAATCTCACATGCAAGTGACTGTATGGCCTCCTCCCTCTTATACAACATATCCTCCAATCCCAATGTCTCCTGCTGATCATGCGCCATTTTCTCTTCTGCAAACCTCTTAAACTGCCTTAGTTCCATCTGAATCTCCGCTTTATCCTTCTGAAGCCTCAGAATCATTGAGAGTGCTTCATTGGCAGCGGTGGACGCAGCATTCCTCTCCTCCTCCAACTCAGAAATTAGGTCCTCAATGGTCTGCTGTTGGCTGATCACCATTTCACGGAGCGCTGTACATTCGTTTCCTATCTCTACACGGGCATTCTGGAGCACAACGACCCCTTGGGTGGAGAGACAGGTTTCTTCCTCAAACTCATTACCTTTGCGTTTCATAGCCTGAATACACGTCCCTGAAGGAGGCTTCTCCATCATCGAAGAGACGTTGCAATCGCAGTCGCGGTCACAGCATTTTATCTCGCTGGCCGATGGGGAAGAATCCCCAGACTCCATTGACCACCAATACGGGTCTAGTAAACCCTCAATTCTACCAGATTTCTATCATACTCGAGCATCGTATTTCCTTCAAAGAAATCAAAACTCCAATACTTCCCTCGGTGATACTCGAAAAAACAAATAAAAAAAAAGAGACAAATTTCCAGCAAGGTTACAAATAAAATTTCGGTTCATTCCTCAGCCTGAAAAACAGAAACATGTATCGTTCCGGATCAAAATATTATCCCCATGATCCCTAAAAGAGTAAAAGTATTCCATACAAAGAATATACAGAAAACAAAAAAAAGGCATAAATCCGATTTTTTTAAAAAAGTTTCACATCTTTACGCAATCAATAAATGTATTTCAAATTTTGAATACTACGTGTATGCATGTGTGACTAGGTTACCTAGCAGCTCGGTCAAAAATGAATGCCGCCAAACAAAGCGCAAATCCTCCCAGGAAAATGCCTTCCATTTGCGAGTTCTGGAAATTGATTAGCTTGGAGAAACTGGAGGTGGCTGCTAATTCAAATCCACAAACATTTTTCCCGGCAAAAAATGGAGATTGAGGTAAAGAGACGTAAACGAAATTTGAGTAGAGATGAATTCGCAGCCCGAAAAGCGTCGAACGCTCGGTGCTTCTGGTATTTGTTTCAGATTAGCTTCGTTTTCCGTGGAAATCTGTAGAGAGAGAAAAGAGGATTAATCGCTGTTTGCTATTTTTAGAGAGAGAAAATCGAAACTGGGGAGGAGGGAGGGAGGGAAGGGTATGTTTGGAAAGGCGGGCGAGAGCCAAAAATCAACTTAAGCCGCGTAATGACCTTTCTACCCTTCCAAATTCAAACATCAGAACGAAAGCACCTCCGTCGCCACTTCATTCCCCGTCCGATTACAATAGCCGGACGGCCGCCATCTCTCTCCCTCCTCTCTCTCTCTTCATCTCGGTTTTCCTCTATAAATAGATAGAACGAAGGGCAACTTACATTTTCGAACATCTCAGTTCTCACCTCACAAAAGTTTGGGGTATACTTTCCCTTATTTCCTTATTTTCCGTCAATTTGAGTACTATTTTTGACTATAATGTACGTATTATTTAGATATATAACTGTGCACGTTTATTTTTTATTAAAATATTATGTGTATATTTTTTAAAATGTAATGGTATTAGAGGATCGGAACGTTGCTAAGTGGGCGAGACTTGATCCTATTCCGACGGGAAGGTGGACTATGAAGGGCATAATTGTAAATAAGGAAGGCGGATTTGATTTAATTTAATTGTGTTAATATCATTTTCCTGGTAAATAGCAAAAGGAAGAAAAGGGTTGAGCTTTATTAATAACAATTAACACATGCCTCTCAAAAAATTAAAAATAACACGTGAAGCGGACGACGCCTTTTAGTTCCTCTCATTTTTCGTTTCTACTTTACGTACATTTAGACTTATCGTATCCAACTAATAATCGCGATAACTAATTATCACAATGATTTCTCCATTAGTGAGATAGCATTTCTATGTCATGAAGCCTCAAGTGATAAGATGACATTTCGTTGTTAGAAAGGAAAAAAAAAGTGTAGATGAATATTTGATTTAATATTCTTGATTTCTATTATATATTGAGACGAAGTTGAGTCTTGAATCTTGTCGAATATAATATAAATTTATATTTATTGGCTATGTACTTTTATTAAAATTGAAAGGACTACATAGTGAAGTTTTATTACGAGATTGTTAGATTGTGTGAAGGCTAATAATAATGAAGAGTTTGAAACCATGAGAGTTAAACGAGTATTTGCAAAATGTCCTCCTCTCATCTAAAACCAATCTATTTTTATACTTCTTACTCTACAACATAACTAAAACATTCATTGGATTAAAACCATAATAACTTGTATACTGTATTTGAAATTTATTGGATTGAATTTTTATTGAGTGAATGTTGTTCAGGAAAAAGTTAATATACACATTTTTATATATTTCGATGCATTAACGAGAGATTAACCGATAAAATATTACGTTTTTTAAGTGGTTACACATGTGACGCATAATTGAACATATCCATCAAAATAAATATAGCGTGAAATAGTACAATTTATTTAAAATATTTTCATCGCCATTCTCATGTACAAAACCCATTATAATCTTATTTTTTTTGATAGAATTTGAATTTATAAGGTTTTAATACGACATTTGCACTCCACCAAATGAATAAGACTTTTGCATGCCGTGTGGATTGAATCTAAATGTCATTTCCTTCTTGTTTAAATTTAATTTAAATTTAACATCAAACAATTCCAACTGCAAGCTGTTGTTGATTAAACTTCCCTTTCTTTATCCCCACCCACTCAAAAGTAAAAAGAAGTTAATAAATTATGTTCAACCATTTGCTTCTCTTCTCAATCATTTGGACTTTCTTTCATATCAACAAGTTTTTATTGTTCTATCTTTTATTTTATAATTTTATTAATAATTATTGAAACATATATATATATATATAGGGGAGGGTTAAAGTGAGAACATATTTATTGTGAGAACGTGAGAACCAAAAAATGATGAATTCACAGTGAAAGTTGATGAATCCGCTGGGAAAGTTGATGAATCCAAAAAAATATACTTTTCGTCCCCCATGGGATTCGAACCCGGGTGACAATTTCTAAATTTTTGAATTCATTAACTTTCTAAACGGATTCATCAACTTTCATATAAATTCATTTGGTTCTTAGTTTTAGGATAAGAATGGTTCTCATTTGAACCAAACTCTCTCTATATATATATATATATATATATATATATATAGGGAAGAGTTAACGTGAGAACCATTTTATTGTGAGAACATGAGAAATGAATATCTTATGAAAGTAAATGAATCTGTTGCGAAGTTAATGAATAAAAAATAGAATTTTCGCCTCTCATGGG
This sequence comes from Salvia rosmarinus, assembly GCA_036937905.1. Classification (NCBI taxonomy): domain Eukaryota; kingdom Viridiplantae; phylum Streptophyta; class Magnoliopsida; order Lamiales; family Lamiaceae; genus Salvia; species Salvia rosmarinus. The sequence continues at coordinate 23,079 of JAODLM010000352.1, forward strand.
ATTCGAACCACGGTAAAAATTCGAATTTTGGATTCATTAACTTTCATGTATTCATTAACTTTCATAGCATATTCATTTTGTTTTTCGTAGTTCTTAGTTCTCACGTTAAAATTGATTCTTATTTGAACCTCACTCTCTCTATATATATATATATATTATTTGAATCTCACTCTATATAGGGGAATGTTAACGTGAGAACCATTTTTATCGTGAGAACAAAAAGATGATGAGTTCAATGTTAAAGTTGATGAATTCGTTGAGAAAGTTACTGAATCCAAAAAAATAAAATTTTCGTCTCTCATGGGATTCAAACCCTGGATGAAAATTCATAATTTTTGGATTCATTATTTTTCCCAACGAATTTATTAACTTTCATAGCGAATTCATTTTTTTCATAACAAATTTTCGTGATTATTTCTTACGTTAAAAATTATTCTTATTTGAACCCCGTTCTTTCTCTATATATATATATCTTAACTTTTGGAACATCTTGATTATAAAAATTTAATAAATACTTTTGATGCCGAGAAAGCAAGAATTATAAAATGAAATTTTCTGAAAAAATATTTTATATATATGCTCTTTTTTTTCTCGTCTGATACCCCCAAATTTCTTCGTCCGGTCCTAGTATTGGGGCCACAATTAACAAATTATTGTTAATCTTTATTCATTAGCTTTTATCGCATGTATTTAGATTTATACAACCGATGAATCTAGCTATGTGAGTGTCTTGAGATTTATATAAAGCAATAAAGAACACTCGGGCTTTTACGTGGTTCGATCGTTAACGAGATCTCGTCCACGGAGGAATGATTCCTCAATACTTTTACTAGCGCTTTTAAATGCAGAGTATTGGTTACAAGCCTTTGTATTGATAAATTGCTAACCCTTCTAACATCGGTTTTCCTTCTATTTATCTGACCGACTTTGCCCTGAAGCGCCCGACCTCTCCATTGGTCGTGGTGTGACTCTTCCTCAGCATGCCCTCCATTGGCGGAGCCGGACCTTCGTCTTCGTGCGCCACGTGGAGGTGGCGCGACCTCGGTTACAGGCGTCCTCCATTGGCCGAAGGTAGCGGTTCGGAGGCTGGGGCTTTAGGCAATGATTAGGGCTCACCTTGGGCTCGACCGCGTGGGCTCACATTAATGTTAGGCCCGGCTCGCTTGGGCTCATTAGTGGGCCCACGGTTGGGCCATATCCCATCATAGCCCCACGAATAGCCGAGGTACAACGAGTCCGGAGGTGGAGTGAAGAAGATGACCGCCGGTGAGGTGTGGTGGGCCGAAGTTGTTTGTTTGATGTGAGGGTCTTCGGTGCCGACCGAGTTGGGTTGTTTGTTGTCCGTCGCTTGGAGAAAGATGTGGCACGAAGGAAGTCAAGTCCGACACGGATAACGCCTCTGCGTTGGTTATGCCGAGGTGCGGACTGAAGTGGCATTACTCCTGTGGTGGCTGCCGGTGTCCGACCTGAGAGACCGTCTTTTAGGGGGATTTCGTGGTGTGCCCCGGGCCGCACCGAATCTGCGGCCTGGTTATACGAGGTCCGATCTGGATGTAGGCTTTCCGTAAAGGCGGCCCGATGACAGACGCCAGGTCCGACTGGATTTCCACAGTATTTGCGGGAAGGGCGGGGTGCGATCGAGGCGCAGCCCGTCCGGAGAATGCCGGGTCCGTATGATGATTGCTAGGTCGGTGGCGGTCCATCTTATCCGGCGTCGTCATACGCGCCAGCGGTAGTTGTGCACTCGAGCTGCGTGCGCTGCGTGTACTCCACTTCCAATCGCGTGTCGGCACGTGGAAAGCTTGAGGCGCCGGTTTGTGCTTTAAATGCGCGGTGGTCGGGAAGCTGCTCATTCCTTCACTAAAAACTGTTCATCTCCTCTATACTCGGAGAATTTCCGATTTGGAGAAGCTTTCGATCATCTTACGAATTCAGTAGCTCGAGTAAAAAAGTAAGTATGTCTTCTTCCTCGCTTTACGATGCCCGATCATCTCCGGGAGTTTCGGTTCGAACCGCCATCATCCCCCGATAGTGAAATCGAGGTTAGGGATTATTCTGCTATACCTTATCGGGTAGGTTTAGGATGATTGGTGCTAGGGTCCCAACAATATCATCTGCGTGGGATGGGGTTAAGGTGAGGGCGTCGGATCGTCTGTAATCTTCGACGATGTGATAAAAATAGGAAGAATGTCACATTCCGGCCGGCGCTGGTGGTGTGTTCATGACCATCGATAGAGCATTAGCCCTTCGGAGGGTTTCATAACTATGTACATAGATGCCTTGAGGGCGGTCTTGGGTTCATAGCCCCATCTTTTGAGCCTCCGGGGTATTTCCGAATCCCGTACATGATTCACCCCAAACTCCATTAGGTCGGTAGTTGAGATGGGGTTAACTTGCTATAATATAGTGAGAGTTCTCCTTTGAGCTCTTGATGCGATTTTTAGCGTCGAAGTACTCGAGAGGTCTGTACTATCTTCGCCTCGGCAGACGTTTAGGGTGAGTCAACCTCGAAAGTGTCGGGGTGCAAAAAGTTTTTCTTTTGAGGGCGATGGGCATCCGATCTACGGTTGGGGGATGGGTAAAGTGGCGGATATAAAACTTAAGCCCCTCGGTGGTAGAGGATCACTCAACACGGTCGGTGAAGTTTCTCTAGAATTCACCGAGGATGCCTTAATGATGCCGGGTGAGTGTGCAGGTCGCGAGTTCGGGGACGGGGTCCGAGCCGGGTGAGGCACCTCTCTTCTCATTCTTATAGGTTCGACCTCTTTTGACTAACGCGATTTTCTTACGTATTGCGGTGAAGCTTAAGCACACAAAGGAGGTCAAGCGCCCGACCTCGTCTCGCCTCGCACCACCGGAAGGCAGAGCCTTCTAAAAGAGGGCAAGGCTGGTGGGCCCACCCATGACCCGTGGTGGTGGAACACCTCGGCGATCTGTTGAAGGGTCACCGATCTCGAGATCGGGCCTTGAGGTAGAGGTCCGTGCCCATGATTCGCGCGAGTGCCGATCTCCGCGATCTTACGCCTTGCCTAGTTATGTTGTTTTTTTTTTTTTTTTTTTTTTACTAATCGTTTGATTTGCGGACCTGCCCTTGATCGCGGCGAGATCGCCGCATGGCCGATGTTGTTGCATCCCGCACGAGGAGGCGAGAGAAAGGCGGCGCGTGAGTCCTCATTGGTGGTGCGAGGAAGGAGGTGGAGGTTGCAAGGCGGCCTTGAGGCCTTCTGAGGAGAAGGGCCGTCTTGTCACGGGAGGCCATGGCGAGGTGGAGTCGCTCGGGAGGAGGTGGCCGATCGCGGAGAAGAGGCGGCTGATCGGACAAGTGCTTTCTTTGGCGGGCGAGGACCCATGTCTTGAAGGCCTTGCCAAGAAACTTATCGAGTCGAGTCCTTCTCCGCCTTTATCTCCGATCGGCGCCGTGATGAGGCGCGGTGATATCTACCCACTGGAGGGTTGGCGGCCACGATGCCCGATTTTGACAAGGCGAAACACGGTTGGGCGAGATTGATCGGTGGCGGTGAACTTGCGGTATGCCAGTGCTTGCGGCGCGCCGCCTTCCGTGGTGGAGGCTTTAGCCTCCCGCCTCCCGACGGCCGAGGCGTGTTCCAATCTGGTGGATGAAGATCCCGAGCTTGAGGAGCTTCGGCGAGTCGCGGCCCGGGAGGGGAGGAGGAGGAGGAGCCGAGTTCGGCGGCTCAGTCGTCCCTTAGCTCGCGGCGGGAGCAGCCGGAGGAGGCAGCGGGAGGAGGCGAGGCCGGCGGTTCGGGAGAGGCCGAGGTTAGTGGGCTGTTGTAATAAGGTGAACCACCGGGTCGATAGGACCACGAGCCCTTGTAACAAATTTTTCCGTATGCAATAAAAATATTTATCACCTTACGAGACTTGTGTTGTCTTTCTATTTATAGCGTTCGCATCTCAATACTTGGGACTCGACCATGAATTGCTGGCCAGTGAAAGGGTCCGAGGTGCCTTGGCGAGAAGGACGAGGAGGTGCAATTTTGGAGAGTCGGTGCCGAGTGACCCAGTTTTGGCCGCCATGGATGCGAGCTCGGCGTCTTCTTCGAGGCGAAGAAGAAGTTGACCGAGGCGATCGGGAGGTGGCCGCCTCGTGGTGAGCGAGGTCTGAAGTCGAGGATCGCACAGGGTCCGAGTCGAGGCGGACTTATCTGCCGACGCTATCAGGCGTTTGATGCGGTCGAGGAGCAGCTTGAGTTGGTGAAGAGGCTCGCTCGGTTGTCGGAGGAGCATCACGAGTCTGAGAGGCGATCCGCCGCTGGTGGGACTACCATATCCGTCGGCGACCGAGTTCGAGCTTCTTGGCGGAGGCATGGTCTTTGAGGATGAGGAGGGCCCAGCAGCAAAGAAGTTCAAAGCTGCGTGAACTCCGTGGTGAGTTGATGGAGATGTATGATATCGTCCGAAAGCGTCGCATGCCCGGCGGCGGCGAGGCAACGGCGCCGCGACCCGATCATAGAAGAACCCACGGAGGTGGGAGGCTACTCGATCATGCCGAAGTCTTTGAGGTTGATGGGTCCCAGGGGCGGACCATCGAGCGATCCTCACGGGAGCGGGGCGGCCGACCGGGCCTCAGTCGGCGGGAGAGCTTGGGCGGGCGAGGTCGTGCAGGGGGTCGGGTGTGACCTCGGGTGCGTCCCACTCCCGGAATGCCCGTCTTGGCGCCCGCCACTCAAGTGTCCTGGGCGGGTGAAGATGACCACAGTCGGCTAACACTCGGGCTGCTCGAGCCCGCCCGCAACGCTCGGGAGGCGGTCCGTAGTGATTCGGCCTTATCGGTAGGGTCGAAGGCAGAGTTCGTTCGAGCATACACCGTCGGCTGGAGATTTTGTAGAATTGGTGCGGCTTGACAAGTCACAGCAAGCGGGCCGGAAGCCCGAATGAGGCGTGTATAGTATAGGACCTAGTATGTAGATATAAATATATTTAGACTCGTTTGAAGTGTATATTTTCCCTTGAGAGGTACAAACATAACTTAGGACTTCGTTTTGGTCGTAAATGTATTTATCTTGTATACATAGGTGTGTATTTTCCCAAATAAAGGGGTATAAGCGAGCTCAAGCCCGGTTGTCTTGTATATGGCTTGGTACTTTGTTTGTAGTCGTTAATGCATTTAGACTTTGTACCGGGTGCATATCTTCCCAAATAAAGGGGTATGAGATGGCGAGATCGGTGCGGATGTCGCTTGCATGTAGACGCGTCCAACTTAATGGGTAATCTGTATGCTGCGTGTGGGCGTCCAACAATGGGTAATCATGCGCTTACCCTACTAGGTGGGATTTTCATCTTCGTGGGCGTCCCTTGTGAAGGTTTAGATGTGGTATATCCGAATGGATGTTCACATAGATGTAAGGCGTAACAGTGAAATACTCATTAGAAAAACAAGCGTTTTATTAAACAAGTAAACAACATCGCACATCGATCAAAACAATAGGAGGGCTAACATGTCGCGATCTAAAATCAAAGCTATGTAAAATACCTCCTTAGATGAGTTATGTGCGAGTTAGAAATAAGTGCCCAGACGGTGGGCGACTTATAGGCCCTTTGCCGAGGTCCTCGTGAGCAGCGGTAGGTCCTTCCCATGTCGGATCAAGCTTGTTAAGGCGCTCGGCTCGGCTTGCTTCATTATTCCGTAGGGCGAGTCGCCACTCGGTGTGGAGGCCTTTACTCTCTTGTTGTAGTAGCGTGCGACTGGCTCTTGTGCTTGGCCGTTTATGAAGCGAGCTCGCGCTTCTCCTCGAGGCGTCGAGGTTGGCCCGCAGTCTTCCTCGTTCCGGCTTGGTCGAAGTGGAGAGTGCGAGGGCTTGGCGCCGATCTCGGCGGTATGGCGGCCTCGGTACCGTGAACCGGGCTAAAGGGGTTTCCCGTCGCCGTCCGAGGTGTGGTCTGTGGGACCGGAGGACTTGAGGAGATTTTCAGCCCGATCGCCTTTAGCTCGATCCGACCTCTTCTTCAATCCTTGTATGATCGTGCGGTTCGTCACCTCGGTCGACCATTTGCTTGCGGGTGTGCGACCGAGGTGAGCGTTGATCGATCTGAAGCTCTTCACACCACTCCTTGAAGTTTTGTCGGCTAATGGGTGCGTTGTCGAGAGACCGGGATGTGCGGTATGCGAAGCGGCGGACTATATTTTCCACACAAGGTTTGAATCCTTACGCTCGTGAGGCTCGAAAGTGGCTCGGCCTCACCCGTTTTGTGAAGTAGTCTATGGCTACGACTAAATATCTAAGTGACACGGTGCTCGGTCGAATGGGCCAACGATGTCGATCCCCACCGCATGAAAGGCCACGGACTCTGCGGTCGCTCAAATCGATGCGGCGACTTTTGGTGTGGAGTGGATTTGGCACTTTGGGCACTTCTTGACGAGCTCGGCGAATCTTGCGGTGGGCGGTGGTATCCGACCTCGGCGTCTTCTTTGAAAGTGCTCGCGACCCGATGTGGCTTCCGCAAGACCCTCGGTGAATTTCGTTGAGCACATAGTCGGCTTACGGCCCGAGGCATCTCGGGAGGGTTGAAGGTAAGACTTCGGTGAGGCGCCTCGTGCATGAGATATACGGATTTTGCCATCATCTTTTGGCTTGAGCCGATCGAAGGTAGTGCGTCGTGTTCGGGTAGGCCTTCGGGAGACATCGATTCGGCTCTATCTCGGTGATGATGCCGGCGTGGGACTCGCTATGCTTACGGAACGGATCTCCTCCTTGGTGGACTTGTTGACGACGCACTAGCTTGTTGAGGACGTCGGCCACTGTTTTCCCTCGGGATTCGGTGGATCTTTGAAGTACACGAGCGAGGTCAACATCTCCTTTGCCTTCTCGGTATTGTTTCATTCGGTCCTCCTTGGCCTCGTATTTGCCTAACACACAGTTCACGACGACACGAGAATCGCCAAAGATTTGGATCTCATCCACGCTCGGCTCATGGCGGTAGTCAGGAGATTAGGGCCTCATACTCCACCTCGTTGTTGGTGGTCGGGAAGGTAAACCGGGTGCGTGGGTGACTTCGCCTTATCTCGGGCCGAGGAGAAGAATGCCCGCTCATTGCCGTTTTGCACGAGGCTCGATCCACGTACATCCGCCGGAACCATCGGTGGGTGAGGTCCGGTTCCTGCGTGCGGCTGGGGTGGCCGAGGGGGGCGTTGGAGGAGCTAATCTTAGCGGTCAGACCGGGCTCAGTAAACTTGGCTTCTACCAGGAAATCAGCGAGAGCTTGCCCTTTTATGGCCGGTCTGGGGGAGTACGAGATATCGTGCTCGCCAAGCTCCAGGGCCCACTTGGCTATTCGTCCAGATGATTCAGGTTTTGACAAGACTTGCCTCAGGGGTAGGTCGGTCAGTACCTGGATGGAGTGAGCCTGAAAGTAGGGTCGGAGCCGTCGCTTAGCATTCACCAGTGCCAGTGCTACCTTTTCAAGGCCGGCGTACCTTGTCTCCGGTCCTTTGAGTGCTCGGCTGATGAAGTAGATAGGAAGCTGCCGTCCGACCTCGTCCCGCACCAGTACCGCACTGATTGCCTCGTCCGAGGCGGCCAAGTACAAGGAGAGGAGTTCGCCTCTTTTTGGGGCGGTCAAGGTGGGCGGTCGGCGAGTACTCCTTCGGTGTGTGAAGGCGGTGGTGCTCTTCCCGCCACGTCAGGGGCCCTCCTCAAGATTTTAAAGAGGGCTGCTTCTCGGCCCGGGAGAGGAACCTCTTGAGGCGGCCAGCACCGTAAGTTTGTGGACCTCGCGAATGGTTTTGGCACTTGCATGTCGAGCACCGTCTTTACCTTGGTGGGGTTCGCCTTCAGCCTTCTTGAAACCCAACACCCCAAGAATTTCCCGTTTTACCATGAGCGTGCATTTTGGGGTTAAGTTTGAGGTTGGCCGACACGAGGAGTTGGAGGATGGTCTTGAGGTCGTCGGTGCAGACTCTCGTTTCGACTCTTGACTACTATGTCGTCGGCGTGAACCTCGACGATCTCCCGATGTGGTCTTTGAATGTTGCATCCACCATCCTCGGTAAGTAGCCCGGCGTTCTTGAGGCGAAGGGCATCTTCGATGCGCAAGCCGCAGAAGTCGGTGATGAATCACGGTCTTTGGTGCATCCTCCGGGCTCATCGATTTGGTGGTACCCTTGTATAGATCCAGGAGGTGAACATCTCGTGGCCCACCAATGCCTCCACCTTCTTGTCAATATCGGGGAGGGGTAGCAATCTTTTAGGCGTCTTGTTGAGGTCGGTATAATCGGCGCACATGCGCCACCCTCAGCGGACTTCGTACCACGGTCGGATTAGCCATCCGGTCGGGTATTTGACCTCGAACAAGATCACGCCTTGAAGTTGAGTCACCTCGTCCCTAATGACTGGCTTGCGCTCGCGCGAATATCCTTTTCTTACGCGGATGGCTTGGTGGCGGGTCGATGTTGAGGCGGTGAGTTATGAGCTCGGGTGACACCCGGTCATATCGGCGGGGACCAAACAAACACGTCCTATATTCTTTCGAAAGTCGTATGACGTCTTGCCGGACGTCCACCGGGCCACAGGTGCCGACACGGATGACCTTGAAGGATCGTCGTCGTATAGTTGGAGGCCTCGGTCGGTCGTCCGGGGTGTCGGTCTCAGGGCTCGATAATTGCTATGCACAGGCGAGGCCGCATCTTGGGTTGAGAGTCGTGGGCATTCTTTTCTTTGCCGTTTGGTCTCCACGGATCTTGAGCACTCCCAGGGGTGGGAATCTTGACGGTGGTGGTAGACCGAGCAGGCGGCCTTGGTGGCGTCTGACCAATCTCTCCCGAGGATGATGTTGTGCGGAGAGGAGCTCGGACCGGGAAGAATCGGATGGCCACGGTGACCGACACAGGGCCCGCCCTACCGTGGCCGGAAGGGTAATGACCCCTCGGGCTGGGCGCCTCTTGAGTGAAGCTCCGTGGCGGGAGGCGCGGGAGTACTGAATGCCTCCGACCTCAAGCTTGTCGAGACAGCTACGGAAGATGATCTTGTGGAGGCTCCGATGTCGATATAGACCGGTGGGCGTTTTGTTGCCCACCGCACCTGTATCGTGATGGCGTCTGATGCGGCATGATCTTGGGCACGGGTCCTCCTTGGAGAACGTTATGTTCTCACCATCCCGGAGTCGCTTGTTCTTGGCTCTTGAGGGCGGCCTCGGCGTCGTTCTTCAGGGACGACCTCGTCGTCCCGAGGGGCAGTCCGGTAACAACATAGACCTGCTCCATAGCGTTGGGGCCTTCGTCCTCGTCGTCTTCAGGTTGGGTCGCCGCTGGGGTCGGCCCGCAGTTGTTGCCACCTCCGTTCCTTCTGCGCTTCGCTTTCTTGGACCAGGCTCGTCAGGGTATTTCTTGAGGCCCTCGCTTTAACGAGCTCGTCGATCTGTGAGCCTGGTTTGCGCATCCTCGGTATCGTGACCATACCCTTGGTGATAGTCACAATACTCGTCTGTGGACCTCTTCTTGGATCCCCCTTTCATAGGGGCGGGTTTCGGGAAGAGCTCGGCGTGGAGCTCGAATATTTCCGCCCTTGATTTGAGCAGGGGAGGCGCTGCCGGCAGGGTTTGGCCGAGTCGAGCTGAGACTCAGTGACCCTCTCTTGATTCGGTCGAAGGCGCTGCGATCTGCGCCTCGACTTCGGTCGTCCGGCTTTTTTCTTTCGGACTTCTGCTCGTCCCAGATTTCCCGCTTCTTCCGATCCGACTCGTCTCCCTTGACAAAGTTGTCCACCAGGTTCCAAAGCTTACTCGCCGTCTTTGGTTTCTCCCTGGTGATTTCTTTGTTCGTGGCGGGTCGGATCCGTTCTGAACGCCTTGATGATGTAGAGATCGTTCTTGTCGTCAATTTTGGCGACTCTTTGATGAACCTCGAGGCGAGTTTGACATCGTCTCGTCCGCCTGGCGGATTGTGAGTAGGTCGGAGGAAGGCTCGGGCGGCATCTTCCGATAAGCGCCACTGGCGATCCATGAGGTCACGGAAGCAAGTGTATCTTTGTTACGGCGGGCGAGGTGAACCAGCGCCGTGCGTTGGAGATCGACACCTCGGGAAGATTTTACACATGTGAAAATCTTCCATTCCTTGATCGCCATGTTGGTGGTGTGGCGAAAAGGAAGTCGGAGGGTCTCCGAGGCCATCGTGAGCCGCTATATTGGGTGCCCGTACCGGCAGAGGCGGGGGCGTGTCTAGGATCTCCACGGAGAAAGGGAGATGATTCTCCGTGCATCGGTCGAACCCGGAGATCGTTGCCGTCTCTTTACGGAGGGTGGGGGATCGATAGCGGCGCCTATCGTCCCTCAGGGGAGTTCGACTCGCCTTTCTTCCCTTCATTTATTTCGACTCTCTGGTCGGCATGGCGAGTGGAGGCGGTGCTTGTGAATGGCGAGGCGACTTGGTGGCGGCTCGCCCGCGGTGGCGGCTCCGCGAATGAGGTCGGCTCGGCGCGGTGGCGGCTCCGCGTCGGGCGCCGCGGCGCGTTCTGCTATCACGCCGAGTGGCGCCGCTGTTTCGGATGGGGAGCGGCCTCGGGAGGCCGTGGTGTTCGATCCGGGGCCTAGAGGACCCGCCTTGGTCCTCTGGTTGAGAAGCTTTGGAATTAGCGGGATTGGCGTGGAGGAACTCGCTCACGGCTCGGCCGAGGACCTCGTGGGACGAATGAGCTGTTTGCTCGTCCTCGTTGAGGTCGACATCTTCCCCACGTTGGGGGCGCGGTCACGAGGTGTATGGAAGCATTTACCATGTTGCCCTCGGAGTGTGGGCGCTAAATGGCGTCCGCGATCTCCTTTCGCGACGGTGACCACCAGTCGTCCTCGGCCGGTTGTTGCCGGCGTGGGCGGCGGTTGTGCGTGTTCTTGCCATTTAGTTGTAGAGGAAGCGAAGCTTTCTTGTTCGAGCTTCCCACAGGCGGCGCCAATGATGAATCTAGCTATGTGAGTGTCGAGATTTATATAAAGCAATAAAGAACACTCGAGCTTTTACGTGGTTCGATCGTTAACGAGATCTCGTCCACGGAGGAATGATTCCTCAATACTTTTACTAGCGCTTTTAAATGCAGAGTATTGGTTCAAGCCTTTGTATTGATGAATTGCTAACCCTTCTAACATCGGTTTTCCTTCTATTTATACAGCCGACTTTGCCCCGAAGCGCCCGACCTCTCCATTGGTCGTGGTGTGACTCTTCCTCCGCATGCCCTCCATTGGCGGGCCGGGACCTTTCGTCTACGTGCGCCACGTGGAGGGTGGCGCGACGACCGATTCTGGGCGTCCTCTCCATTGGCCGAAGGTAGCGGTTACGGAGGCTGAGAACTTTAAGCGATGATTAGAAATTTCAGGCCACCGGCCGACCAGCTTCACTTAATGTTAGGCCCATTGCCGTCAGGGCGCATTAATGCCCCGTCGGTTGGGCCATATCCCATCAACAACATTAACATTATTGTATTAAGATGGAAAAAAAACAACGAAGGTCATCCAAATCTATAAGTTTGATTTGAAGGAGACATTTTTAACCTGCTCCTTCGCAACTTTCAAAAGCAGGAGGCTCTGAAATACTTACTAATATCTTTTATTAAATAAATCTGCAGGGTCAGGGACGATAAAGAAATGTAAAATAATTAATAATACGATATAGGATTAGGACTACCAGGTGTACGTGAAAGTCATAGTTTACATTTGTTGTATATGTATACAGTTTTTTTTGTGGGAATTCATGCATTAATAAGTTTCTTATTTAATTAGGTCGTCATCTTTTATAATGATCAGGAAGTTGCCATGTCGCGGACCTTGAAAGATTTCTACCTTGGATTATTTTACGAGTCAATACTTGACGCAGACGGTAGGTTCATGCATAACGTATTTATATTTAATTTGTACAATTTTCCCGTGTGCTTCAAGTCATCTCGACTTCTAATATGACTACTTAAAATATTAAGAGATTCGAACGCATAACATTCTTCTTGACCCTCTAACCATCCATCCACTCCTGCAGTCTGCTCTCCTCTCTAAAAGTGACTTTAAATTAAAGAAACAAACCGAAAAAGAACTTCTTGGGCAATTCATATTTGCCACCAAAAATTGATTTCTTGATTTTCTTACAGTTATCGTGATTCTTATAAAAATTTGTGAGTGGAGGTGATTTAGTGGAAGTGGAACTGTGGAAGAGGGTTCGGGCAGATCTTTGCAATAGGTTATGATGATCCGGGCAGAGTTGTACAAAAGGCTTTGAAGATCGAACGTGTCCGAATATTTATGGTATTCCATAATTGACCTGCACAAGATCTATTTATATTTACTTGTTACGTGGGATTTTCCGTTTAAAATAGGAAAGCTTGAGTTAAAACAAAATATAAATATATTGAATGAAGAATGCTTCAAACAGTTATGAGTCCCAAATAATATTCGTCAATGAGCATTAAAACGAATAATTTTACCAAAACAAAATACTAGATTTACAAACAAACACTCGAGGAAAGTTCAATCGATACGCTTAACACACAGAATTACAGCAAGAAAATGTACAAGCATTTGGAGCACCACAATTAGAAGAAGCTGTTATACTGACTAGTGAGCGAGTCCCTGAGATTAGAATAGAGACCGAAGAGTGAATACTGACGGAGGTTCTTAACCTCGTACCACGAGTTGAAAACGGACTCGTGCTTGTCCGTGCCAGAGAACGCCAGTTGTATCCCAATGCTGCAATCTACAGACCCCCTCTGTTCTTGCAGCTGTTGGTTCTGATGGCGCAATCTTGATTGTTGAGGCAGACGAAGTTCGATTTGCCTGAGCATGAAGCGCAGCCATCTCTTTTCAATACAAGTTTTGAAGCCTTCCCTTTTTAAATTCGTGAACCTGCAGCATCACGATAACAGCCAGCCAGTTTAGACATGTGAGTCAGTGCAATCCTGAGGGATTGCAACTTTACGGGCTAACTTTTTCTTACCAGAGTGAAACTTGTCACGATGTATGAAGTATTTGCAACAAAGGCAGGAATGGACCTTGCAGCATACTTTCGACCAGCAAATGCTACCATATAACCTCCTACAGAATCCTGATGAGGACAGAATCAAACATTGTAAGAGATTTGAAATCACTCTAGGAGAGCTAAATATCCTCAGATCTATGGCAGATTATATTTATAAAAGGATAAATATCACTTTAAACCCCAAACAATATTCATTTCCGAACTTTAAAAAAATATCATTTAAAATCCCAAATTATTAACATTTTATAAAAATATCATAAACTTTGAGAAATATCACTTTAAACCTCAAACTACTAATTTTGTATCAAAAATATCCTATATCCATTTTTAGCTCCCGAAATTGGACGATGAATATCTTCTTCTTATTTGATGAACCACGTCAGAATTTTGATAGATAGAAATGAAGACGGGATATATCTCTGATGAGCCACTTAAGAAGATATCCATCGTCCAATTTTGAGAGTTGAAAAATGGATGTAGGATATTTTTAATACAAAACTAGTAATTTGAGGTTTAAAGTGATACTTCTTAAAGTTTTTAGATATTTTGATAAAATGTTAATAGTTTGAGGTTTAAAATGATATTTTTTAATATTAAATTTTTATAAAACGAGTATAATTTGGGAGTAAAGTGATATTTACTCTTATAAAAAAGTTATAATAAATACTTATTTTTAAAAAACACAAACTCACACATACCATAAACACTAGTACGTTTCACTTCAAACAAGATTATCCAAATGCTTGGTGAAAGCATGGTCGAAGACCATGTACAGCACAACTTCATTCAGTGAGTTCATTTAAATGCAGTTAATCCGATTGAATGGCAAAATAACCTCAATAAGAAAGAAGTGAGTTATACCATACAAAATACCCCTTTGGTATGTTGTTCATAAATGTGAAGATGAGCATAGAAACATCATTTTGATGAGTATTATGGTATGAAGACATCTTTTAGCCTAATAATTCATTTACTCGATCAATATAATTTATAGGGTTAATTATAGTTTATTGCTTCAACTTAAAAAAAAATTAAAAATGTTCTGAGCCTTGAAAAATATATTAACTTATGGTTTGAAAAAATTCTGGCTACTAGCTACCTGACTAAGAGGAGAACTAATTTGAGGTGGATTATTTATTTTCCACTTGCACATGCCCATGAAACGACATCGTTTTCAACCCCTTATTTTATTCATTAAAAAGGAATGAAAGCCCCGTTCCCCCTCCTTAGAGGAAAGCGGCACAACTTTGACAAAAATCAACATGTCTTGCCAGAATCTCCAATTCCGGTGGCCGCCCTCAATCTCACCGACAATGCCCTAGACAAACTAGTCCGCCTGATTCTAAGCCACTGCTCTATATTGAGAAAATGGCTTGATTAACTCCCCCAAACTATGGATGCTCATCCTGTTCAAGTGCAAGCACTTCGCAAACGTCAAAATTGAAGCTCCATCTCTCATTGCCTTGGAGAATTCCAGCCACATGATCTCCTTCCTGTTGGTGGTGGTGTCACCCAATCTGGACGCAGCGATCCACATCGATGGGCCGGAGATCTCGAGCCGCTGGTACGCGAAGTTGAAGGACATGTGCACAAAGATGGAGCAGTGCAGGGAGTTGTGGATCAAGTGCGAGCACGACATCGACTTGATCATCCCTCACTACCTGCGGAAGCGGCTGCTGCCGCATCTCCACGATTTGAAGGAGTTCAAGATCCACTGGCGCAGTGGGATTCAGAATCTTGCCGTGCTTGAAGATGGGATACAGTGGATCTTTCCCGGGTTGAGGAATCTGTAAGTTGAATCTGATGAATCCACGCATCATGTTTGCTACGACGGAGAATGACGTGGGAGGGGGTAGAGAGAGAAAGATTGGGAGAATGACGTGGGAGGAGGGTGAGGTTTTCATTTTTTAATAAATATAATAAGAGGATCAAAACGCGTCGTTTCAAGTCCAGATGAAAAATAAATAATCCACCACAAATTAGTTGTCTTCCTAGTTTGGTACTGGTTTTTTGGGCCATAAGTTAATATATTTTCAAAGTTCTGGATATTTAAAAAAAATTGAAAGTTGAGGCGAAAAGTTGAAAAGCGCTGAAAGTTGAGGCCATAAACTATAACAAACCCTAATTTATAGATACACTAATATGTTACATGAATCAAATTGCAGTTAGCTCAGGAAAATAGCAGTTATGGGGTCCCTGAAAAGATGATACCTAATGTTTCCTATCTTAAATTAGGTGTAGTTGTGTATCTTTCTGTAACAAACAAACTAATAGTTAATACAGAGTTGCAAGCACATACTTATGAATCTCCCAGACTGCCATCTGTTAGATTTAAACTATAGAGGACCAATTAAGCACCATAAAAACCTCTAACTAGTAACTAGCTCCGCTATGAAGTCCAAGACCATATCTTGGCCTTCATCAATTGAGAAACTACTGTATTATAAGTTGAACCTGAAATCAGGCTTCTCGACACAGTGGAGCTAATACAGATGATCCAAAAGAAATCTACTAAAGAGTAGACAATCAATGGTTGAAGTACTTGAAAACCACTCAAACAACTAAAGTTGTACGCAAAACAAATTGCACCTTGTAGACAGGTAACGAACTGTATCTAGAGGATACAACAATTAGTTCAGAAAACAAATCAAAATATTTTGGAGCTATTAAAAAGATGAGGGCTCACAAAATTAGGCTGGCCTTTATATGGTAAGGTGACCTACTAATAATCAGTCCATGGTACGACAAAATTAAGGGCTAACATAGGACTACTAAAATCAAATTACATTTTCAATTTCAACAGTACATAGTCATTCAACCACCTCTTAAGACAAGTTATTGATAGCAAGCTAAGGGTTCGAAACTCGGGGCAATTTCACAGAGATTTCTTGGGAATTCGTTTCCTAATTCTGCCGTTCTGATAAATTTAATAAACATAAGTCAGAAATAGATGCCAGTCCTAGTCCCTATTAACAATACCATAGATCATATCAGGTACAGAAGAACAAAGTAAAGTTGATTATTTATCATGGGTCAAGAAATTGTACATAAAATCACATTAGGATACAAATTTTAGGATTCAATAGAGACATCAAATTCTTACTATATGTATAAAGGCATATGTGTATACAAAAACGACATAGTTGTGTTCCATGGATCATTAAAGTTACATAGTTTAAAACTCCACACATAACATGTCCTTCCTCGGACCGAACCATGCATAGTTTTTCCAGTTTCACAAGGCATCAGTTCCAAATTAAATTTGATCTATATCTGTAGAAACCCCACCTAGCTCGTTATTAATACAAAATAAAAAGTCGGGTGCACTGCCACAATCCAAAACACATTCTAAAGAATTCATATGTGCTACATATTTCCTGCTGTCATAGGGTGGATTTTTCCAAAGTATCATCAATTTTACTATCCAATCAGTTCTGGGTTTCTTTCCAATGATGAAGACCTAGTTATACAAATGCTAATAAATCTAAGAATCCCCATTCTTCGGTCACCATCATTGATCTAACAACTTCCATTTCCCCAAACACTAACCGACCGACAAACAGCTGCTACTAAAAGCAGATAATATACGACCAATTTCCCGAGCCAAAAGATTAAACCAGAGTTATCCACGACCAAAAAGCAACAGTACTCAAGAATAAATGCGAGAGATCTACCAAACAAGGAACAACGAAATAATTGGCGGACAAAATATCATGCCATGATGCAACTAATCTACATTATAGCTAGGGATGTCAATCGGGCCAACCCGCTCGGGTTCGGGCTAACTCACTCGAGTTGCCGGGCTATTCGGTTCGAGCTATTCGGGTTGACATTTTTTTCGGGTTAAAAAAATTCAACCCTAACCCTAAACTCTAGGGTTTCGGACTAACCCATCGGGCCAAAAAGCTTATATATATATATATATCAAATATTTTATATTAAGCGTTAGAGTAAATAACAAATAATTGAAAATAAATATAATACATTCACAAGTTCTTTTTAATCTTATTATACTAACTTTGAATAGTAAACAATAAAAATTAAAAATAGTGCTCATAATTAAATTCTTTTTTCTAATATCTTTAATGTTCGCATTCCATATAACTAAATGATCTCTAATAATATAATACAATTATAACGGAATTAAAACTAATATCTAGAAAATTTTAATAAGTTAATTGAATATAATACTATTTAAAATATATTACAATATCAAAATTAGAAAATAATGTTCACAACTAAATTATTTTTTAATATATCTGAATATTCATATTATAATAATTAATTATTATTTTTTGTAACTTTAACAACATTATGAATATCTTATATAATTTCTTGTATAGTTGTAGGGATGTTAATCCAACCCACTCGGGTTAATAACCCACTCGGGTTGTCGGCTATTCGGTTGGCTATTCGGGTTGACGTTTTTTCGGGTTATAAAAATTCACCCTAACCTCTAATTTTATCGGGCTATTCGGGCCAGCCCGTGGACTTCGACCCATATTGACATCCCTAATTATAGCACAAGTCAGTAACAGTACCGGGAAGAAGTTGGAGGTGTTGACGGTGAGAAGCGAGATCTCGTCGACCTTAGGGCGGAAAACCGCGAGCTGAGCGCTGGAAGCAAGCCCAAGGCGGCGGTCGCACGGCGATAACTGGACGGAGGTGTTGAAGAAGAAGGAGTTTCTTGCCGCGAAGGCGATGCCGAAGGTGAACCCATCGGACCTCTGCACCGCCGCGTCGCCGCACGGCGAGAACACGCGGTTCGTGTCGCTACGCGATTCGCCCAACGCGATTATGCAGAATACAGCTATGAGCAGAGCTACCGATCGTCGCGGAATCGCCATTTTCGGATTGGAATCGATTCAGCTATATTAGGTGAGCTGTGAATTTGCTATGTATGATTGTGATTTTGGGCTTTTTTTCCTTTGCTTTTGGACTGATTGACTGTTGCTGAATGATTCTTGCTCCCCTTTTCAAATTTAGGTCGAATAGCAGTTCGATCCTTCATCTATGTACATATTATCATTTTGTCCATCAACGTTTTAGGTCACGTACTTTTATTTGGGGAGAATTACATTACAATTTACATTTACATGTCCCTACTTTGGGCTTACAATTGAAATGCCATAGCTTAAATATTTAAAATATAATTTCTGATTCTATTAGAGTTTTAACTTTTAAGGCCATCTTTGGTAGCCTTGTTTCGTCAGGATAACAAAGTTATGCGTCTGTTTGGTAGCTATGTTTCGTATCCTGCGTCTGTTTGGTAGCTCTGTTTCGTATCCTTACGGCCGTGTGTTAATGGCGGGCTTGGTGGTTCTGTCGTTTGGTAGCTACATTTTGCACTATTTCTTTAGGATTTGTAACACTGCCAAGTGGTGGGTTCTGAACCTTCTGTGATACATTTTAACTGAGACGAAACCTAGCTGCACAGTACATTTTAACTAGACGAAACCTAATTAGACGAAACCTAACGAAACTTAACTAGACGAAACCTAACTAACCTACCAAACGGGGCCTAATTGTTATGTCCCTTGTTGAGTTTTAACTATGAAGAAGAGTCTTCATAATTAGTACCATTTTTTTTGATGATATGCACACGATAAGTACTTTAACATCAAGTTAGTCAATCTAAAATGTCACTTGAAGACTATTTTCTCGTACAAATCCGCAACTGTAGTCATGCTCTCATCTTCGTCGAAAATGGGCTCAAAAGTGAATAGTCTCAAGGGTCTTGTTCTAGTTTCACTATCTGATGACAGTGAAGAGTTTGTGGAGACGGAAGAAGGAAAGATAGATAGGAGGAGGAGATAAAAGGTGGGGATGAAAGTTAAAAAGTTTGGCCAAAATAAAAGGAGAGTTTGGAATAAAATTTAAGTGATACATATTACGTATCGATTGGATTTTAAGACATTTATTAAAAGATAAATAAAATATATATTGTACTTTCACTTCCCATAAAACTTACCCCAAGGCTCAAGCACAAGGATCCAATCCTACATGACCTAGATGGATAGAATGTGTCACAATTTCGAACCATATCTATCACTATCTCAGAATTTGTGATAATTTTATGTCATTTTTTTTCCCTTCAGTTCATTAAGCCGAAGTTTTGAATTTACATGTCTACCAAATTTCATATCTTCATCTTCTTCTTCCTTTCTTGATTGAGTGACCGTATGAATTTATACAAGTGGGATATGTATGTACAATTGAAATAGTTCATAAAAAATATTACTTTGTAGATAGTATTTTAAACAATAATATGTCATGTATGGCCTCCAACGTAAATAAAAATATTGAACATTGAAAACATGTCTAGAGTAGTAGAGGGGTGTGAGAGACTAACAATAAAAATTTCAAAGAATGTAAGATTTACCCAATGCGTATCGAAAGTAATGATTACGGGTTCTCTGTGAATTAAGAGAAAAAAATACTATTCTAAATTAGCTAGAGTGGGTATACAATTTTGATTTTATCCGTCCAACTACAGAACTACATGTAAAATGTTTATATAACATCCATTTTATTTTCTTTTTATTCAAAATAGTTTATACTCATTTTAAGCTACATGTAAAATGTTTATATAACATCTATTTCACTACAAAAAAAATAGGCGAATAGCGACGAAAAATTTCGTCGCTAATCATGCCGAATTCATCGTTAAAATCGATTAGCGACGGATCAGCGATGAAATTATGGTGTCGTTGGAAAGCTGGTTGGCAAATCTCTAACGATGGATTTCTGTCCGTCGTTAAATATCTACGACGGACTAACGACGGACTTTTCAGTCGTTAATCGACGACCTTTTGAACGGTCGTCTGATTTCTAATCCGTCTTTAATACGCCTCTAATCCGTCGTTATTAACGACGAATTTGCGACTTAATTACTTCGTAGCTAAAAAAGACCGTCGCAACTCCGTCGTTAATTCGACGAAAGTCCGTCGATAATTCGACGCTAGATAACGACGAACTGTGTCCGTCGTTAAAAAATATTTTTTTTGTTATTTCACGTAATCAATCCGTCGTAAATACGTCGTTGAATCGTCTCTAATCCGTCGTAATGCCGTCGCTAATTAACGACGAAAATAATCCGTCGTTAGATTCAGTTTGTTCTGTTATTTCACGTTGTTAATCCGTCGTCAATTCGTCGTTACTCCGTCGCAATTCCGTCGATAAATGTGCAGAAACTGGACAGCTTCTATTTGTATTTTGGACGGCCGTTTACAACAAACAACAAACTTGTTTTCAAACATACCAACTACAAACAAACACAATCCAACAAAGCAATTCCAAGCGGTACAATATCAAACAAACAAACCAATTCAAAATGATAAACATTATCATTCTAAATCATAAACATAATTGAAACAAAACAATTTCAAAAGATATAATATCAAACCAACCAAACAATTCTAAATCATACGATAAGTTTACAAATAAAATGTATTTGTTTCTTCATAATCTGACCAAAATATCGAGAGGTGGGGAAGCGGGGTGATATCACAAGGTGGGGAAAGCGGAGGCTGGCCATGAAGCACTCAATGCCTCCTGCCATGGCGAGCTGAATCGTGCTCGAGGCGTCGTCTCGCTCTCTCGCCTCGCTTGCCAGACTCGGCCTCGTATGCTCCATGGCTGCTTGCTTTCACCTAGCAATCGGCCCCAGTATTCCTCGCTCGACTTGCAATCGGCCTCCATCTCCAATAGCTTTTGATGATAAGCTATGGAATCGTGAGTTGGACACTTCCTACGAATGAGGCGACGCTTAGCTACACATGTATGTCCTTGATAGAGAACCGACTCAAACATCCTATTCTTTTCTTTGAGGAGCTCCCAGGACATTCTTTAGAATTTGAGTCCTATCAATTTACGGTGCCGCCTCATCACCGCCCTCAGATTGGCTCATTGTGTCACTTGTTCCTCAACCTGTCTCTGTAGTATAATTTCGTACAATTAGTATTTAATTAAATGCTCGTTATTGCGCTAACAAATATACTTACCGTGACACTCCGAGCCTTCCCGTCTGTATAGCTCTTGTCGTCGGTGGCATGATACCTTTGGAATACATCCCATTGGACCTCTCGCTATGTCTACTCCACGCCTTCTGCTTGCATAAATAAGTCGAACAAATTAAATAATTAACAAGTATCACGATTCTTAAATCAATTTACTATATCTAAAACTTGAAAGTACTTACAATCTCTCTCGCATACTCAAATGCAGAGCGTGAGCCACCCCGATGCTTGACTATCCTAGTACCCTCACCATCTGGCTCGGACATTACATTCTTTGTGGGCCTTTGCCGCCTTCACTGGGCGTTTGTCCGAGCCCAATATGCCTTCGATTATCCCAATCTCGCTCGGGGATAAATGGAGGTGGGTTAGACGAGTCATACGCCGCTTGATCTTGTGAACAAGATCTTTATAGCGTTCGACGACGCCTTTGCGCTCCAGTAGGAGTAGACCATGGCCTCGTCCAACGTATCGTCCCAATAAAAAAATTTCTATAAAAAATATATGATTACAACATCACTGGTGTTAAAGGTCAAAACATAAATGACTCCGTATAAACAACACGAACCTTGAATTCATCGAAATAAACACGCTTGAACTCTTGAGGCACCATTTTCCAATTAAGCCGTTGTGGTTCATGAATTCTGGAATGACTCCGTGTCAGTGGGCTATATCATTGCTCGGACACAAAATGTTGCAATTTACAAGATATATATAATAAAGACATCATAATATTATGATTTATTTTAAGCGAGACATCTGATAGATAACATACCCATTCATAACGACTATCTTCTTCATCCTCCCTCGACGGCGACAGCTCTTTGCTCGAGGGACGTCTTTGTCTTGACAGTGCCTCCATGCCTTCTTGAGCCCGACGGGTGAGGCGGCGACATATATGATCCGGATGCCTCAGGCACGATGACGAGACACCTCGTCCACTGTGAGACATATGCAAACAAATGTAAAAAATGCTGTATTAAAATTTCACAAATAATACATATCATAACGTTTTGTGTGCATACGATAAAATAAAAAGTTTTTTGTGCATACTATATAATAAATTCAAACCCTATTCATCGTCGTCATCATCATCATCATCATCATCCAATGTATGATTGTCTTCTGACTCTGATAATTCAATTTCATCATCCGTATCATCAGATGTCTTTTCAATATCTATGAGTGTACCGTCAGGATGAACTAGTGTCGTGTCATCATCCACAACGACATTAGTAATCGAACTAATGCATCCTCTTGAAAGGGAGTCTTATCGATCTGCGTAACTCTCATCCGAGACTTCCACATTAGATCGAGCTTTAATTTTGCATACTTCCCACCACTCTTTCATAGATTATTTTAAACTTGGATATGCACAATAGTATACTTGAATGGCTTGATTGGCGAGGATAAACGGTTCGAACTTGTTATATCTTCGAGTATGATTTACCGAAACCAACTTGTACTCAGAATGAATAGATAACCCCAATCGTGAATGATCAAACCACTCGTATCTAAACAATGTTGTGGTCTCTGTTGGTAGCCTAGGATATTCCAACTCACAAACCTCCAATAATCGCCCATAAAAATCGAGTTCTTGAATGTCTGTACCATAAGTTTCACCTTTAATGCACATTCCACTATTCATAGTTGATCTTTGTGACCCATGTTCTAATGTGTGAAATTTGTACCCATTTATATAATACCCTGGGTATGTCTTAATTAGAGCTGACGGTCCTTTGGCAAGAGACAATATGAACGGATTCACAATTTTGTTAGTATGATCTTTGACCTATTATTAGTAAAACAAACGATTAGAATGAATAAACGTACATATTAAATATTAAATATTTCCTACTAATAATCATCGAACACTCACATATACCTCAAACCAAAGCGGAAGCCTCTTTGATCGACCTTTGAATATCGAGCTAGAGATTAGTGGATTTGATCTTTTCACATCATCGATGAATAAACTACATCAACATATATTTACGATCTGGTTAATAATAACAATAATAATAATTAACAATGACTTTTGAGAAAACACGACACTTACGCCATGTAAATGTACGCAACTTCAACACGGTTGAGCAACACGTATAAGCGAGTGCATCATATTCTCTACTATCCAAATATCTCGTTGACATATTTCCAAAAGGTGCGCCATCTTGCTTGAAGATTTGAAACATATCTGGATAGTATTCGTGTCTAATCTCCGCTTGACTATGATGCAAATCTCTGAAATTTGTTCTTACGTGATCATCAAAATAATACGAGCAAAATATCGATGCTTCTTCTACTAAGTAAGCATTGCAGATAGAACCCTCAACCCTGACTTTATTTCGTACGTTGTTCTTCAACTTACGTAAGTATCTACAAAATTTCGAATGTTGTTATTCAATTTATATATATATATATATATATATATATATATATTAATTATAAATATATATTAATGTACGAGCAGTACCTTTCAAATGGATACATCCATCGGTATTGAACAGGCCCTGCAATACGGGTTTCATCAGCTAGATAAACCGGTAGATATTCCGTGGAGTCGAAAAAACTAGGGAAAGATGCTCAAGCTTGCATAAAATCACCGGAATATTTTCTTGGAGTGCACGGATCATCAAGCCCTTTGTTTCGAGAAGTTAAATCTTTGAAGAATAAAGATAATTACATTACTGACTTTCCAAACATTGGGTGGGAGAAGTTCACGAAATGCAATCGGTAGAATTTGCTGCATGAAAATGTGACAGTCATGACTCTTCATCCCAAACATCTTGAGTTTTGTCATGTCTACACATCTACCCATGTTGGAAACGTACCCATCTCGAAATCTTAAACCTCTTACCCACTCACATAAGACTTTTTCTCATGATTGTCAGAGTGTATAAAAGCCTTTGGATATTTTCTGTTGATTCATTCATCGTCGACTCAGTGCATAGCGATATAAATGATGGTGTCCGATATTGTTGGGCATGTTTTAGTTTTAATTATTTTGTAGCCCATTTAGATATAAGATTAAATAGTTTCCTAGTTTAATTAGATCTCTTCTATTAGTTAGTTTCCTACTTTGATAAGGATTTCTTATTTGATAAGGATTAGACTTCATTTTTCACCTATATAAAGGCTTGGCATCTGAAAATATTCACTTTTGATTTACGAATATATGTGAGTTTTATTCTCTCTTCATTAGCTCTTGAATTTCTTGAGATTTGTCAAGTAATTCATTTATCGACGTATCAACGAGACGATCGTCCTCGTTTGTGTGTCATTCATCGTCCCAGAGTTCTTTGCATCAACATCACGTTGGGGTATAGGCGACATCTTGACCTATATCCCTTCTTGGGTTAGATTCAGAGGTTTTGGGATATTCCATCTTGTTCGTTCTTCCGTTCGGCGTGTCGATAGATCCTTCGTACCAACGAGGATCGTGTCGATAAATTAAGTTCTTCTCTAGATTTGCTCGTATCTTTTGTCTTCCTCGGACATTCATGACCGTGTTGAAGACATTATCGAACACATTCTTCTCTATGTGCATGACATCCAAATTATGTCGAATCGAAAAAAACTCGATGAAGGTAGATCCCGAAAATATACATTCTTCCATCCAGTTCAAACTATTTGGATATTCGACTATTTATTTCATCACTGCCAATCTCTGTTACGGAGACTAGTCCCATACCCATAATTAGTGACATAAGCTCATCTCCCGATCGTGCTTACGGTGGATCGTTAGTAATCCTTTGTATTCTTTATGAAACCTCTTGATCCCTTGAAATGGGTGATTAGGGCTAGAAATTTCGATGGTTATCAAACCATGACCGCTACCACTTTTAGCTAAAGTAAAAGCATCGGTATACTCCATGCGGTCGGACAAGCTAATCTCCCACTACTCCGTCCGCACAACATAGAGTATGCAGGGAAGTCACTAATTGTCCAAAGTAATGCAACGTGTATTTGAAAATTTCGCTTCAACGATACATCATAAGTAAGAACACCTTCATCCCACAAATCTGTTAACTCTGCTATCAATGGTTGCAAGAACACATCAATCTTCTCCTTCGGATTACGCGGTCCGGGCACTAAGATCGTAAGAAATATGTATTGCTCCTTCATACACAGTCACGGGGGAAGATTATAAGGGTAAGTATAATGGGGCATGATGAATATTGCTTTCCTGATTGACCGAATGGCTGAAAAACCTCAGTTGAGAGTCCCAATCGCACGTTACAATTTCGATGCAAATAAGGGAAACTTCGTGTTCAAATGTTTCCATGCAATTGAGTCTGCGGATGACGAATGACCCCATCATCGACCGACGATGCATACCAGCGCATATTTTCCATTGTAGCATTGGATGCATACAATCTCGTAGTCGAGGAGTTAGAGGAAAATAATACATCTTTTATATGCTACTTGTGCTTTCCTTTGACTTCCACCACTCGAGTATTGCTCTTGAAGCGAGGATGATTACGAATTTGCAGCTCGTCGATTCGAGAATCTTCGCGAATAAATCATGCAATTAAATGGACAACAATCAATTTTGTGTACGGGCAACCCATGCCACGCAACAATCTTTTCGTCTTTGTAGAAGTCATTAGGCACACAATTTCCATCTGGATGTGACTCTTTCATCGATTCGATATTTGATCAAAACCACTTCTCGGTAATGTTGTTCTCGACTTTCCAACTCGGAAGTCGAGCCACAAATGACAACTGTGTGTGATTCGAGCAACCCGACCACGAGGTTTATCGGCGATTCAACATGTCGTAAAATTTTGTGCATCGAATTTGGCTCTCTTGATCTCCTCAAAGTTGAGCGTGGACCAACAACATCCACTACCATCGTATGATACGTATTTGGTTGACGCTAACATCCGAATCCACAACATTATCCCTACTTGTGGTTGTCTCTCCTGAAATATCCATGTGTGATAATTTGGAACAAATCGAAATTTTGATAAGTGATATAAATACGGTATCTTTCTTGATAAGGATATTCTTACACTTCTTACACGGACACTTGATTTTCTCTCCATCCATGAATAAAAGCGAGCACTAGCGAATTGATAAAACTTTCAAGTCCGTCTCGAAATTGATATTTAATCCACCAACCGAACTAAACCTCTTATACATCCACTTCACGATTGTCATTCATTCTTCAAGCTCTAATTATAAATAATTAATTAAACATATTCAACATAAGTTGTACAATATACACTAATTATACAATCATAAGTTTATTGAAGCAATATTTTTTTTATTGAAGCAATTATTTGAAAATAGGCAGCGACATAAATCTACTTGAGTATACTATAAAAATAGACTAATTATTGGTTTGTTATCTACGAGGCAACATAAAATGGACCAAGATTCTTAGTAAAATTTGTTGTTAGTGATATATTTGTAAAACCATAAATCTAAATCATTATCTTGACTTGTCTCTCAATAAGACGATCTCAAAAACACATCTTAGAGTTATAAAAATCTGCAATAAAAAAATTAGAAAATCCGTAATTTTAACGATGGAAGATGTCCGTCATTAAAATTAACGACGGACCAGCGATGGTTATGAAGTCGTTAACAGTTCGCGCGAGATATTCCCGCCGCGTGCCGTCGTTGATCCGTCGTTAGTAAAAAAAATTTAAATTCGTTTGTATTCCGTCACTGAATCACGACCCGTATTGTGACCGTCGCTAATCCGTCGCTGTTCGGCTGTATTTTTGTAGTGTTTTATTTTCTTTATATTCAAAATAGTTTATACTCATTTTAAGAGTTATGGAAATGTACGAGTTTAATAAATTCTATAATAATAATAATTGATAAATCTTGTGTGCGAGATTTATGAAAGCAGTAAAGAACACAGAGGCTTTTACGTGGTTCGATCAAGAATAAGATCTACATCCACGGAGGAATGATTCCTCAATACTTTCACTATGTAGGATTACAATGAATGTATTGAAAAGCTCTAGTATTCAAGTAGTTGCTAACCCTTCTACCGTCGACCTAACCTCTGTTTATACATGTTTGTGGATCTCTAAAGATTGTCTTGGATCCACTTGCCTTGTGGGATCCGATCTCTCCATATCTTGATCCTTGAATATCTCCTTCTTCCATATCTCTTCTTTGATTTGGTCTTGAATAGGGTTTAGATGTTGGGCTTGAGCTTAACCACGTAGGGTTGTCCATTAGGTCGGCCCGGTTCACTTGGGCACGCCATTGGGCTGGCGGTTGGGCCATATCCCATCATAGCCCCGATTAGTCGAGCAACAAGCGTGCGAGGTGGGGTGAAGAGCTCATTTTGTCGAGGTTGGTTGTTGCTCGGTGAGGTTGTTGTCGAAGGTTCTCAATCTTTTTGATGTCGGGGTTGGATTGATTTGCACGGATCTGAGGCGAGCTAGAGCGTTTTGCCGTTACGGGTGAATTGAATTGCCACGTTCGAGCGAGTCGCTCGAAGTTGGATGCTAATATCGTCGGAGGATGTCGAGGTCGAACGAATCATCCTTGTTGGATGGCGACGTCCGTCGGTATCTTAGGTCGGCCGAGTCGTACCGGTTGAGCGGTGATGTCGTCTGGAGGGCACCAAGTCGAACCGAATCGTCCTGTCGGATGGCGATGTCCGTCTCGAGGCGCCGAGGTCGATCTGAATCATCGAGCGAGGTCGGTGTGATGATTGCGATTAGGCGGCGATCTGCTTGTCTAGAATCGTCATATCGCGGGCGGTTGGTGGGCGCTCGAAACACGTCTTGCGCATCTACTTCGCGTCAAATCGTGTTTAGCCACGTGGGAAGTTGAAAAGCGGTTTTGGCGCCTTTTGTACTTTAAATAGTGGGGATAGAAATTGTTCATTTTCTTCTTCCTCGTTTGCTCGAGAGAAATTTGAGCTTTTCAAAAAATTCTTTGAACTTCATCGGAGAATAAAAATCCCTCATTGAAAAAGTAAGTATGTCTTCTTCATCTTCTTCTTCGTCTATATGTCAGGTGCCTTGATCATCTTCTTCCCGATAGTGAGGTCGAAATCAAGGATTATATGTGCCGTACCTTGATGGGTAGGTCAGGGGATTAGCGCTAAGGTTCGTGATACCATCATGCGGGATGAATGGAAGGTCGGGGCGCTAGCTCGTCTCGACCATTTCGATTTATGTGGGATAGCGAAGGAATGCCATATTCGGCGGAGGCACAGTGGTGCTGCCGCAAAAAGGTGATAAATATGGCCCTCGGGAGGATTTACTACGATGTATATAGATGCCACGAAGGTGGGCTTAGGTTCCCTTGCCCCGTCTTTTGAGTATTCGAGAATATTTTCAAATTCCGATATGCCGATTGACCCGAACTCCATTAGGTCGGTTGTCGGGCTAGGTTTTACTATTCTGACCTTAGCGAAAGCTCTCCCGAGGTCTGATCGTTTTTAGCGTCGAGAGTTCGGGAGGTGTATAATATTTATCACCTCGGCGATCGTTGAGGTGTTGCCCCTCTAAGGTGCCCGATGGCAAAGTTTTCTTTTGCGGGTTGAAGGGCACCGTGTTATAAGTGGGGTATGGGCGAGATGAGGATGTGAAGGTGAAACCCTTGGGTGCCATAGAGGCGAGATCAACTCATTTGGCGAAATATCTTGTGACTTCACGAGGGCGACTGAATGATGCGGTGAGCATACATAGGTTGGAGGCTTGAGGATCGGGGTTGGATCGGGGTGAGGTACCCCTTTTCCTTATTCGCCTTATATGCGATGTCGTTGTACTAATGTACTTCTTTCTTTGTTGTGCGGTGGCTCGATCCACGTAAGAAGGCGAAAGTGCGGCTCGCCACCTCCAACACGATCGCCGAGCCGGGGCCACCGGCAAAGAAGGCGAGGAGGAATGAGCGAGCAAGGCACCGTGGTGGTGGCCGACATCGGCCCGGTTGGTGGCGGCACCTCGGTAGAGGCGGTCCGACCTCTGCGGTGATACCGTGCGAGGATTACATCGAGTGCGGTTCCAGCTCCCTATCCTTCCAGAAGGTATGGGTTTATCTGAGTGTCTGCCGTTATTTCCTACGCCATGTGTTTCTTATTGTGAGATTTTTGAATTTCGGGATGCGACTTGGTGATGGAGGGCTGCGCATGGCCACATTCATCGTCGGGGCGTCTCTCGGTATGGGCGGTGGAGAGGAGCAGGCATGCTTGAGACCACTGGGGCATTGCTGTGGGCTGCGCGGCGGGATCTGGGGTCGCGAGGGCATTGCTGAGGCCGCCACGAAGAAGAAGACTCGGGCCTGCGGTGGCCCGTGCGGAGTGGAGGGTGCTCGAGAGGAGGCGGCGGCGGGCGGAGAAGAAGCTCGCCCGAGCAGAAGAGTGCCTTCTTGGCGGGGCAGGGCCGATCTTGAGGGCCTTTGCCCGTGAGCTCATCGAATCGAGACCTTCTCGCGCCATCTCCGACACGGCGCCGTTCTTGGGCCGTGGGTGGTATCCGACCACACAGGAAGGTTGGCGGCGCGATGCGACCGACAAAGTCGAGCATGGGTGGGTCGAGTCGCTCCCAACTCTGCGGAAGGACTACGCTCGGGTGATTGCCGGGCGGGTTCCTTCCCGTCTTGGAGACTTTGGCTTCCTCCACTTCTCTTGGCGGTGGGCCGTGACCCGTCTGAGGAGGATGAAGACCCGAGCTTGGAACTCCTCGCCGAGTGCGGGCGAGGCGGGAGGTGGGGCCGAGCTCAAGTCTCCCTTCGAAGGGGTCCCCGTGACGGGGAGGAGTAGCGGCGGAGGATGCCGGTGAGCCCCTCAAAGAGGCTCAGGTCAGTAGGCCATTGTAATAGGTTCAAGTGCCGGGGTCATTAGGATCTCGAGCTTTGTAAATTTCCACTTTTGTGAATAATAAATACACCTTTTTGATATGAATGTGTTTCTCTTGTTTTTAGCACTCCTCTTCTCATTATATTGGGCTAGATCACGATCTCTTGACCAAGCTGAAAGAGGTCCGAGGTGCTTTGGCTGAGAAGGATGAGGAGGTGGTGTTCTGGAGGAGTCGATCGGCCGGTGACTCGGACTTTGCATAGCATGGATAGCCAGTTCTTGGGGTCGGTGGCTCGACATCGTCGGTCGGTGGCAGTTGCAAGGGGCTAAGCGGGTGGCCCGTCTTACGGCGAGAGCGAAGCCTTGAAGCGAGAATCATTCATCTGGAAGTCCGGGCGGATGTCTCTGCCGGCGTCATTCAGTCGCTGATGTTGTGTGAAGAGCGACTCGGTGGCGCACGAGAAGTTGCGCGGATCTCGGAGGAGCATCTTTGAATATGAGCGGTGATCCACCGATCTGGTGGTATTACTATATCAGAGGCCGATGGCCGAGCTCGACTCTTTGCTTGCGGGGCATGGTCTTTGAGGATGAGGAGGGCTAACAACAAAATTTTAAAGGCGCCTCGATGCCTTGGTCAAATGCCTTGACTTCTGAGCTCGTCCATAAGCGGCGTATGCGAGCCCGCGACCAAACTCCGGCCGACCCTACCGGCGTGAGAGTTGAAGAAGTCGGGCGGGTGGCGGTTATATGGACCACGCCGAGGTGCTTGGTGATGGGAGCGAGACATGTCGGAGATGTCGTCTCGTGGTGGGCCCCGTCATCGAGGCTGGGCGGGCGAGGGCCTCGGTCGGCGAGGAAGGATGTCGGTCGGGGTCGAGGTCGAGTCGTACCCACAGGTGGGGTCTCGAGATCGAGGCGGGAGTTCGACCTCGGCCCAGGAGCATCCACTTTGGGTCGGGCGCCTGCGCTGATCAAGCGCTGGAATAGGTCGTGGTGGCCGACCTCGTCGGTGGGTGGAAGGCACCGAGTTCATCCGGGTGTTCATCGTCGACAGGGACTTTGTTTCGAGCTGGTGTAACCGGTGAGTCTTGGCGAGTGGAGCTCGGGCCAGTGATCTGTATATAACAGGACTTGGTTTATAGTCATAAATGTATTTAGACTTTGTCTGGCGTGTATATTTTCCCCTAAAGAGGTACAAATATAGCTTAGGACTTGGTTTTGTTGGATTTGTATCTTGAAAGCGGTTTGGTTGAGCTTGTATACAATGTTTCTGTTACCACTATTACAATCTCTATCTAATTGAATACTTGATTGCATATATCATGTCCCTTATCTCATATATAAGTTAGATCATACGATGTGTGAAGATCACGATGCATATGATTGGTCGAAGCTTCATGAGATATAAAAGTTTCACGGTGAGACAACTTGAGGGCGAGTTGTCGGTATAAGCTGCGATATAGATAAGTGACTTGACTTAGTTGCTTGTCTATCTTTGATGCGTCTACGGCGTATTGAAGGATCACGGTGAGATGTGTTCTTCTATCGACCGTCGTGAAGAACCAAGATCTCGGTGACTTCGATGATCTAAACCTCGATAAGGTATTAGGTGAGTATGAGTTCTTGACCATCACTTTGACTTGTTATGGGTGAGGTTATATGTTCTAACCAAGATTCTCGCATCTTGGGTGGTGGCGGTCTTGTATGTCACGCTAGTTATCATGTCAGTCACGTATCCGTTTAGGATGATGGCGTTGCCTTAAGGAGCTCAAAGGTTTATTGTACTAAACCTGCGAGGTTGAGTTAGCTCAAGTACAATAATAAGGTTGAGTGGTACTACTTAAGGAAATGAAGTTATTAATTATTTTAAGCGATCGATTGCTATAAATAATTAATGGACGTTCGATATCTTAAATACGAGGATTCGTAATGTCTAAGTGCAAGCCGACTCAACCCGGTAATAAAGGGTAAGTCGGCATTTATTCTCTAGTGGCATGAATAAATGTTTATAAATTAATTTATGTTACGGGTTGAACATAAGATAATTAATTTATTTGAGGCCCGTCTTTATTCCTTGCATTTGATCCACAGGTGGCCCGTCCGGGCCGTTAATTTGGAGGAAAATCGGCCCCCTGATGCTCCCATTGGCGAGATTTTATTCTCTTTATCCTACAAGGATATTATTATATTTATGGTATATGCATAGATCCTTTCCATATAAGATTATGGTAATAATCACGGGAGTATGGTAATAATCCTTGAGTATGGTAATTTCCATAAGAATTATGGTAATTTCCATATGGGATTATGGTAATTTCCATATAGGATTATGGTAATTTCCATATGGGATTAAGGTAGTGCATTATAAATATAAGGTATGAGATAAAGTCTAGGTTAATGATCATTCGTCTAAACACAGAAATTTTAGTCCATCTCATGTGTTTGAGAGAGAAAATTTCGAAAATTGTGCGAGAGCATTGGGTGATTTTTGAAGCATTCTCCATAGATCGTCCTCACTCGGCGTTGGAGATTGGGCATCCGGGATACGATCCGGAAGGTCAAAGCGAGTCGATCGTTCGTTCCGACCGATCCGTTCATCCGTTCGATCCACCTCGGCGGATCGAAGGTAAACACGAGAAAACCCCAACGTGTTGCGATTAATTATATAGGCGCATGCTAGGAATATAATCAATGTATGGTGAATTAAATATCGAAGATAGATCCTCGGGCGAGGCTAAACATATGTCATCCCTACAATTGGTATCGAGCACAGGATCGAGAATCTTGGCTCTGTTGGATTAATTCACGTTTGATTATTACGTGCGCAATTAATGTGGATCTTTCGTTCATCGTGGCTCGTTTTTGTTTTGTTGGGTTTTGTTTTACACCACGAGAAAATCCGGGGTTAGATTAGATTTTTTTACGTAAATCTTATACGTAAAGAAAACGAAGCGAAAGACGAAGAGCGAGTCGATGGGGAAAAGCAGGTCTCATGGTGTCCCACGGGCGGTTTTCACGAGCAAACCTCGCGATCGCGAGGCGATCGCGGGCGCGGCGGCAGGCGCGCGTTCGCGCGCCGCGATCCTGGCGCCTTGCGGAAAGTTGATCGCGAGTTTACGAGCGCGCTGCGGCGCGATCGCGAGCTAGCGGGCGGCAGGCGCGCGTTCGTTGCGAGACACCAGCGCTTGCGGCGGACTCGCGATCGCGGTTTCGGCGGCGGCGGCGATGTCTCGGCGGGCGTTCGGCGCTCGGCGGTGGCAGCGATAATACGCTCGTCGTGTTCGTCGGTCGCGATGCGCCTTAGCGACCGCGAGGACGCGCGGCGGTGGCGGGCGGCGGCGGCGGCTGGGCTTTGCCCTGGCGCGGCCCAACCACAGTGGGCGACCGGCCCGACCGATTTTCGGCCAACCCGGTTTTTCGGTCCGTGCCCGTACGCGAGGCCCGTTGTTGAATCGGTCCGTGCCGGTGCGCGCGGCCCGTTTTGAAGTTTAATTCTATACTTTGCATATCTATGTAATAGATTAGACGAGAGAGTGCGGGTTTCACGATTGGGCGCGATGAGCGTTTTATTTTTTTTATCGTTCATTGCATGTCGTGGATGTTTAAATTATGCGTAGCATGCTATGTATGTTTAAATTCGTTGACAAACCTTTAAGTGTTTTACGTAATTAAGTGCGCATAGTAAGCATGCTAGGTTTATCGCGTTTATCAAGCATATTTTAGAATTACTGCGAGCATGTTTTACATGTTGAGTTCTATAGAAAAGCATGCTAGGATTACGTGATCTGCATGGACAAACCTTTTGAATAAAAAGACTAAGCAAGCAACCCGACAAATTAATTTTTAAATTAAAATGTCAAGACCTCCACCTTTTGATCTCTAAACAAAGTGAGGCATGCTTTGTGAGTGGCGTCCACAGCGTGGCTTGCTTGCCTTGTTTATCATAAGTTTGTTAGATGAGATTTCTAAATAAAATATTTTAAATCTATTGAGAAGTGGGAGTTTCATGTGTAGCGTCCACAGCGTGGCTTGCATGTGCGATTTTCATAAGTTCTCTAGAGATAGATATAAAATGAGATAACAAAAGAATTTGAATTGGGCGGTATGGTCCGGTGAGTATGCCATTCTAAAATTCATTTCTCTTTGTTAAAATTGTGGTCATTGCTTAGACATCACCTCAGTACAACTTCCATGAAGTCCCTTCTTGCGATAGTGATGTGGTCTAGTAAGGTCGATCGTTAATTTCATTTGTCATAAGGATAAGTTGACATGGATTGAAATTAAGCGACTAAAAGGTATATTTTAGTGCAGTGGGGGTTCGTATGGCGTCCACAGCGTGGCTTGCATGTGGGATTCCTTGGGCGATTGGAGGTTTCAATTAATATTGTTTTATCAAAGGTTACAATATTATTATTCGAATTATGTGCGATCGTATGCTTATATGTTTTTCATTATCGTTTGAGATATGTCTCTTACAGATTATCAATATGCTACAAAAATCCGTTATCCGGTCCAATTTTATCAGTGGAAGCGAAACATGGAATATGTTCTTATCATTGAAGAACACATGTTTGTTCTCACTACTCCTAAACCCGATGCCCTTCTTGGCGCGTCGACTAATGAGCGGCGAGTCGGCGGACTTTGGAATAAGTCGAACAATATGGCTAAATGCTACATGATGACTACTATGTCCAAAGGCTTGCAGTTGCGACATCGATCGATGGTGAGCCTTGACGATATTTGGTCGAGTCTCGAGGTAAGTTTGGGCGATCGGATCGGACGATCGACTTCCACACAATGAGAGAAATCTTGGCGTGTAAGATGGAAGAAGGAAGTTCGGTCCATGAACATGTCTCCACATGACTCGTCTCATGGATAGTCTTGATCGGTTGGGAGGAGGTATTGGCGGTGAAGCCAGGTCGATATCATCCTCAATACCTTGCCCAAGTCTTTTGAGAACTTTCGCGTGAATGCGATCATGAGCAAGACCGAGTTTACACTTAGTCGGTTGCTTAATGATCTCGTTCTTGCGGAAGGAGTTATGGGAAAAGGGCACATGCTCTTGCTACCACATCTAAGGGCCCAAAATTTTCGTTGCAAAATGGAAAAGAAAAGGGGTACCAAAGGTGGAAGAGGCGAGGCAAATAGTGGGAGTAATGGGAACAAGAACGTGGTTGCCAGGAGGCTTGAAGAAGCGAAGGAGAAGGCGAAGTGCTTCAGTGCGGTGGGCCCAGGGCATTGGAAGGCCAGTGCCCTATGCTCGAGGCTCAGTGCGCCGTTTGCTTTAATGTGAAACATGTTTAGCGACTTGTTCTACCCATTCTTGGGTAGTAGATCTGGCATAATGATCATGTTTGTTACACCTTGCGGGGTTCCTGCGGACAAGGAGGCTGTTTGATGGCGAGATAACGATCTCCATAGGCAGCGGCGAAAGTCGAGGCGATTGCGAGTTGGAGATGTTTCTTTATGTTTTGGGACAACAGTTTTAGTTTTGAAAGGCGTTTTATATGTGCGGATTTTCGTGGAACCTTGTTTACATTTGAAATTATTTACTCATGGATATTACATTATTTTTGATAGTGGTGTTTCTATCATAAGAAATGGCGAAGTTATACGTGTTGGCACTTTATATAATTAAGCTTTATCTATTTACGCAAAACATAATACCTATAACTATGTTGCATCTTCATCAAACCCTAAAAGAAAGTTTTCTTAGCAAGATGACACCACTTTTCTCGGCATCTTAGATTAGGTCACATCAATCTAAATAGGATCAAGGCGGCTAAGAATGGAGCATTGGGTAATCTCACGGTTACTCCGTTCCCGATCTGCGAATCTGTATAGAAGGTAAGATGTCGACCGGACCCTTCAAAGCGAAGGGTTATAGAGCGAAAAATGTTGGAGTTAGTCCATTCGACTGTGTGGACCGATGTCCACAAGCTCGTGGAGGTATGCAGTATTTTGTCACTTTCATTGATGATTACTCGAGTGCGGATCGTATACCAACTTCGCATAAGTCAGAATGCTTTGAGAAATTCAAAGAGTTTAAGGCGGAAGTGGAGCGAAGCTAGGTAAAAGTATCAAGTCGCTGCGGTTTGATCGCGGTGGCGAATACCTCGATAACGAGTTTATGGACTATCTAGTGAAGTGTGGGATTACATCCCGGTAGCACTTCACCAAGGGCATACCACTGACAAAATGGTGTGTCGGGCGAAGAAATAGGACTCTTTTGGAAATGGTTAGATCTATGATGAGTTATGCTACATTGCCTATTTAGTTACGGGGTATGCCTTGAAGCAGCGGCATACTTACTAAATCTAGTACCTTCAGTCGATCGAAAAGACCCTTTTCGAGTTGTGGTTTGGTATGAGCCTAGTTTAAGCCACATAAGGATATGGGCGATCCGGCACATGTCTTTGAACAAGAAGGCGACAAGTTGGAGGCTAGATCAAGCGCAAAATTTGTTTATTGGCTATCCTAGAGGAGCGAAGGTGGTTTATTCTATAGTCTAAGGATCGGAAGGTCATTATTAGCACTAATGCTCGATTCTTAGAAGGGACTATATGAAAATCATAAATCAAAGTTGAAATCATTCTTGAGAATTAGAAGATGATCGTATTCCACCACCGATTAGGCGAAGGTGCGAGATGTCGAGTCAGTGGGAGGATCGACACGGATACTTGAGAAATTGAAGTGGGTCGAGTTCCATTGGAGATACCGACCGTCTGAATGGTACCTACCGACAAGTTGTGCAAAATTAGAGAACCACAAGTTTCTGCACCCACCGTTGCCATTGTGCTGTAGAACCTCGTCGTAGTGGGAGGTTGTTCGTCGACCCTAGCGATTTATGTTAGTGGGTGAATCTTGGTTTAGTCGAGAAGCGAGCATGCAATAATCGACCCATGGACATCTGAGGAGGCGTCTGAATATTGATGCAAGATCATGGCACACGTATGGACTTAGAAATGGAGTCCATAACGGCTATGGATGTATATGAAAGACACCTCTACCGGATGGCGAGGAAGCCGTAGGTAGTAAGTGGATATCTGAGAGGAAGAGATTAGATGGAGGTTTCGACTTTCAAAGCCGGGCTTGTGGCGAAAGGTACACTCAGTTGAGGGCATCGATTTCGATGAGACCTTTTAGCTTTGTAGCAATGCTCAAGTCCATCGAATTCTTCTAGCCATAGCGACCCACTTGAACCTAGAGGTTTGGCAAATGGATGTTAAAACCGCTTTTCTAAGCGGTTACCTTGAGGAAGGTAGAGACATCTATATGCGACAACACGAAGGTTATGTGGTAAAGGGTGAAGAGCATCTAGTATGGAAGCTTAAGAAGTCCATTTATGGACTTAAGCGAACCTCGATCATGGAACTTACGCTTTGGCGAGTAGTAAAGTCCTATGGATTTACCCAGTTGCCTAGCGAGAGTTGTGTGTATCGGTTAGATGTCAGCAGTGATGTGGTATTTCTTGCACTTTATGTAGATGACATCCTTCTAGTTGGCAACAACGTGAAGCATTATCGGGCGTAAAGAGTTGGTTATCCGATCGGTTTCAAATGAAAGACCTAGGAGATGCGCGTACATTCTTGGGATCAAGGTTTACGAGATCGCAAGAAGAAAATATTGAGCTTATCTCGGGCGTCTTACATTGATCTTGTGATTACTCGTTTTAGTATGCGAGACCGCGAGAAAGGTTGCTACCTTTCGGACATGGCGTTCCTTTATCTAAAACAGATCACCTATATTTACAAAGGAGATAGAGGAAATGAGACAAGTTCACTTCAGCTTCCGCGTAGGAAGTCTCATGTCTGTAATCTTGTGCACGAGGCCGATATCGCTATCACGGTGGGCATAGTAGCTGAATATCGATCTAACCTGGACAAGCTCATTGAATTGCGATAAAGCATATACTCAAGTACACGAAAGGACTCGAGATTATAGGCTGGTTTACCATGCGAGATAGTCTAATGCCTTTGGGTTATCTGAGACTCGGTTTCAAGTGACCGTGATGAGAAAAAGTCGACCTCGGGCTATGTGTTTACCTTGGGAGGTGGGCCGTATCTGGCGGAGTGCAAAGCGGCGATGCATGCGGACTCTACCATGGAAGCCGAATATGTAGCGGCGGAGGCTTCTAAGGAGGCTGTATGGTTCGAGAACTACCTCGTGGATCTAGATGTGGTACTGGTTTGCCCAAAGTATCATAGTTTCTTGTGATAACTTTCGGTGCGATGTGAAACTCGAAGGAACCACGGACCCACAAGGCGACCAAACACATAGAGAGAAAGTACCATGTCATACGAGAAATCGTTAGGCGGTGGCGTCTTGATTGAAAAGATTGATCTGACGGAAAATCTAGCGGATCCATTCACGAAGAGCACTGCGCAAAAAGTCTACGATGGACACGTTAGAGGACTTGGATTAAGCTTGATGGCACCCACTTAGAAATGAAACTTTTGTATAAGTGGGAGAAGCAAAGTGATGGTTGTTTGTAATAGCTAGTAGAAAGACACATTGTATACTAAAGTTTGCTTTAGTATAAGTGGGAGATTGTTGGATTTGTATCTTGGCGGTTTGGTTGAGCTTGTATACAATGTTTCCTGTTACCACTATTACAATCTCTATCTGAATTGAATACTTGATTGCATATATCGTGTCCCTTATCTCATATATAAGTTAGATCATACGATGTGTGAAGATCACGAAAAGTACATATGATTGGTCGAAGCTTAATGAGATATAAAAGTTTCACGGTGAGACAACTTGAGGACGAGTTGTCGGTTTAGGCTGCGATATAGATAAAGTGACTTGACTTAGTTGCTTGTCTATCTTTGATGCGTCTACGGCGTATTGAAGGATCACGATGAGATGTGTTCTTCTTTCGACCGTCGTGAAGAACCAAGATCTCGGTGACTTCGATGATCTAAACCTCGATAAGGTATTAGGTGAGTATGAGTTCTTGACCATCACTTTGACTTGTTATGAGTGAGGTTATATGTTCTAACCAATTCTCCGCATCTTGGGTGGTGGCGGTCTTGTATGTCACGTTAGTTATCATGTCAGTCACCGTATCCGTTTAGGATGATGGCGTCCCTTAAGGAGCTCAAAGGTTTATTGTACTAAACCTGCGGGTTGAGTTAGCTCAAGTACAATAATAAGGTTGAGTGGTACTACTTAAGAAATGAAGTTATTAATCGTTTTAAGCGATCGATTGCTATAAATGATTAATGGACGTTCGATATCTTAAATCTGAGGATTCGTAATGTCTAAGTGCAAGCCCGACTCAACCCGGTAATAAAGGGTAAGTCGGCATTTATTCTCTAGTGGCATGAATAAATGTTTATAAATTAATTTATGTTAAAATTTGAACATAAGATAATTAATTTATTTGAGGCCCATCTTTATTCCTTGCATTTGATCCACAGGGTGGCCCGTCCAGGCCCGTTAATTTGAGGAAAATCGGCCCCATGATGCTCCCATTGGCAAGATTTTATTCTCTTTATCCCACAAGGATATTATTATATTTATGGTATATGCATAGATCCTTTCCATATAAGATTATGGTAATAATCACGAGTATGGAAATAATCTTTGAGTATGGAAATAATCATAAAGATTATGGTAATTTTCCATATAGGATTATGGTAATTTCCATATAGGATTATGGTAATTTCCATATGGGATTAAGGTAGTGCATTATAAATATAAGGTATGAGATAAAGTCTAGGTTAATGCTCACATAAACACATTATTTTGGTCATCTCATAGTGTTTTTGAGAGAGAATTTTCGAAAATTTTGTGAGAGAGCATTGGGTGATTTTCGAAGCATTCTCCATAGATCGTCCTCACTCGGCGTTGGAGATTGGGCGGCCGGGATACGATCCGGAAGGTCAAAGCACGAGTCGATCGTTCGATCGATCCGTTCATCTCGTTCGATCCACCTCGGCGGATCGAAGGTAAACACGTGAAAACCCCTACGTGTTGCGATTAATTATATAGGCGCATACTAGGTTTATAATCAATGTATGGTGAATTAAACACCCAAGATGGATCCTCGGGCGGGCTAAACATATGTCATCCTTCCTACGGAGATCGAGGCGGGAGTTCACCTCGGCCCGGGGCGTCCACTTGGTCGGCGACCTGCGCTGCGATCAAAGCGCTGGGTAGGTCGTGGTGGCGCTAATCTCGTCGTGGGTGGAAGGCATCGAATTCATTGGGCGTTCATCGCCGACAGGGGACTTTGTTTGAACTGGTGTAGTTTGACAAGTCTTGGTGAAGTCGAGCTCGGAAGCCAGTGATCTGTATATAACAGGAATTGGTTTATAGTCATAAATGTATTTAGACTTTGTGCAAAGTGTATATTTTCCCCTAAAGAGGTACAAATATAGCTTAGGACTTGGTTTTAGTCGTAAATGTATTTAGGCATTTACAAAGTGTATATCTTCCCAATAAAGGGGTATAAATTATACGAGATCCGATTTGGGCGTCGTTTGCATGTAGATGTTCAAATTAATGAGTAATCTGTATGCATTGCGTAGATGTTCAAATCCGATGAGTTATCGTGTTGCTTGCGGAGATGTTTCAAATTAATAGTAATCTGTATGTCTTTTTGGGGTGATCCCTTCAGCGTTTAGTTGAGTAGTTGTCATCTTCGTAAGGCGTCCCTTTTGAAGGTTAATTATGTTTTATCCGAATGGATGTTCACATAAATATAAGATGAGGCAGTAATCCACTCATTAGAAAAGCAGATGTTTTATTGATAAGTAAATGACATCGCACTTGGAAAAGCAAAAGAGGGCTAACATGATGCCGATCGAAATCAAAGCTATGTAAAATACCTCCTCGGATGAGTGATATGCGGGTTAGGGAATAAGTGCACGGATAGGTGAGCAAGCTTATAGGCCCTTTGCCGAGGTCCTCGTGGGCGCGGTATGGGCCTTCCCATGTCGGTTCTAACTTATTAAGGCGCTCGGCTTTAATGGCCTCGTTGTTTCGTGGGGCGAGGTCGCCTACTTGGAGTGTGGAGCTTTCACCCTCTTGTTGTAGTACCTTGCGACTTGGCATTTGTACTTGGCTTCATTGATGAAGGCGAGCTCACGTTTTCTTCTAGAGCATCGAGGTTGACCGTGGGTTCTCCCGTTGTCGTCTTTGGTCGAAGTGAAAGTGCGTGGGCTCGGTGCGCCGATCTCGGTGGTATGACAACCTCGGTGCCGTAGACTAAGGCGAAGGGTGTTTCTCCATGCGAAGTCCGGTGTGGATTACATGCGACCGGAGGACTTGAGGAGATTTTCAACCCAATCACCTTTAGCTCGATCTAACCTCTTTTCAATCCTTGAGCGATCGTGCGGTTTGTCACTTGATCGACCATTCGCTGTGGGTGTGCAACCGAGGTGAGCTGTTGTTTGATCTGGAGCTCTTCACACCATTCTTTGAAGTTTACGTCGACGAGCTGGTGCCGTTGTCCGAGATCGAAGACATGTGGTATGCGAGCGGCAAACTATGTTTTCCACACGAATATCGAATCATACGCTTGTGAGGTTTGAAAGAGGCTCACTTGACCCGTTTTGTGAAGTAGTCTATGGCTACGACCAAATATCGGGCGGCACGGTGCTCGGTCGAAGGGACCAACAATGTCGATTCCCATTGCATGAAAGGCGAGGACTTTGAAGGCTCTTGAGAGTCGGTGCGTGGTAACTTCTTGGCGTGGCGTGGGCGGCACCGGACACTTTTGGCGAGCTCGGCGAATCTTGGATAAGGGTGGGCGATAATACCACGACCTCGGCGTCTTCTTTGAGAGAGCTCGTGATCGATGTGGCTTCCACAAGATCCCAAATGAATCTCGTTTAGTCGTAGTCCGCCTCTTACGGCCCAGGCGTCTCGGGAGTGGTTGAAGGTAGGATTTCTGTAGAGAGTGCCTTCATGCGTGAGGTACTTTTGGGATTTGACCATCATCTTTTGGCTTGAGCCGATCTTGGGGTAATACGCCTTCTTCGAGATATGCCTTTATAGGAGACATCCAATTCGGTTCTATCTCGGTGATGATGCCGATGTGGGGCTCGCAATGCTTCGGAATGAACTTCCTCCTTGGTGGATTTGTTGATGATGAAGCTAATTTCTTGAGGATGTCATTTCATTTATTCTCTCCTCGTGGGATACGATGAATTGTGGAATACAGAATGAGGTCGACATCGCTTTAGCCTTCTCAAGGTATTGCTTCATTCGATCCTCTTTGGCCTCGTATTTTCCTAAGACACAGTTTACCACGACACAGGAATCTCAAAGATTTGGATCTTTTCCACTTTCAATTCCTTTGCGAGGCGGAGTCCTCGAGATCGATGCTTCATACTCCACCTCGTTATTTGTGGTGGGAAGGAAAACCGAAATGCATAGGTCACTTCTTGTTTTTCGGGCCGAGGAGCAAGATGCCCGCTCCATTACTGTTTTGCCTGAAGCCCATCCACATACATACGCCAGCGACCATCGGTGGGTTGAGGTAGGTTCCTCCGTTGTGAGGCGGAGGTCGGGTGACCTCTCTGGTGGGTGACCTCGGTAAATTTGGCCTCTACCGGAAATCGGCTAGAGCTTGCCCTTTATGGCGGTGCAGGGGAGTATAAGATGTCGTGCTCGTCGAGCTCCGGTGCCCACTTGGCTATCGTCCGGATGATTCGGTTTGACAAGACTTGTCTCGGGGGTAAGTCGATCGATACACGGATGGAATGGGCTTGAAAATAAGGTCGGAGGCGTCGCTTGGCGTTCACGATGCCAGCGCTATTTTTCGGTGGTGTACCTAGTCTCGGTCCTTTGAGCTCGGTGATGAAGTAGATAGGGAGTTATCGTCGATCTCATCTCGCACCGATCTTGCGATTGCCTCGTCCGGCGGCGGATATAAAGAAAGGAGCTCG
Organism: Salvia rosmarinus; assembly: GCA_036937905.1. Taxonomy (NCBI): domain Eukaryota; kingdom Viridiplantae; phylum Streptophyta; class Magnoliopsida; order Lamiales; family Lamiaceae; genus Salvia; species Salvia rosmarinus. The sequence goes on from JAODLM010000352.1 coordinate 65,736, forward strand.
CCTTCTTTCGGGCGGACGGTGTGGGCGGTCGGCGAGATACTCTTTCAATTGGGTGAAGGCGACATGGTGTTCTTCCTTCGAGATGAAGTCAGGGCTCTTCTCAGATCTTGAAGAAAGGAAGTTGTTTCTCGGCGGCCCGAGATAGGAATCTCGAGGCGGCCAAGCATCCGGTGAGTTTGTGGATCTCACGGATTGTTTTTGGTACTTGCATGTCAAGTATCGTCTTCACCTTGGAGGATTGGCCTTCAAGCCTTCTTGAAAACCAGCACCCGAATTTCCCGTTTTCACCATGAACGTGCACTTTTGGGGGTTGAGCTTGAGGTTGACCGACCTGAGGAGTTGGAGGATAGTTGTGAGGTCGTCGGCGCAACTTTCTATTTTTGGCTTTTGACCACGATGTCGTCGGCGTGAACCTCGACAATCTTCCTATATGATCTTTGAATATTCGTCCACCATCCTTTGGTAGGTAGCTCGGCATTTTCGGGCGAAAGGCATTTTTCGATGCGAAGACACGAAGTCGATGATGAACGCCGTTTTGGAGCATCCTCCTTACTCGTCAAGACTTGGTGGTACCCTTATGCGGATCCGAGAAACTAAAGATTTCGTGGCCCACGGTGCCTCCACTTTCTTGTCGATATCGGGGAGGGTAACAATCCTTTAGGCGGTGTTTGTTGAGGTCGGTATAGTCGACACACATCGCCACCCTCCCAAGCTTCGGACCATCGGGTTGAGGATTAGCCATCTTGATTTATAAGGTTATATTTGTTTCGTTTATACATTAGTTTTGATTTCTTTTTGTACGTTTAGTTTCCTCTTTACCGAATAGTTGATTAGATCAGTTTTTTTATTCCTAGTTGACTCCAGTATTCCTTTTGTGTTAAAGTCCAGTTCATAATTTAGTTTTTATTCGAGAGTTCAGTTTTTATTACGGATCCAAGTGCTACATTGTTCATCGTGGAATCCTACGGTTTTATTTATCTATCTCAATTTATGCTTTATTTATTTAATTATTGTTTTTTTATTTTAATTATGCGTAGCTAAATTACGTATTGATCACGGGTTTGTATGTCCGACTAGATTCATGTAATTTATCTGTTGATACTGTTTTGCCGTCCCTTCATGATTTATAAATCTTGGCTTTAATTCTCATGTGTTGGTATCTGATCAATATCTATGCATGCTAGTTATGTGATTAATGTCTCTACGGAATTAATTGCATAATCGATATCTGAGTTTATAATCGACGCTTGCCTTGAGACCCACTTCGAGATGGGTGGTATGGGGAGGTTATATCTTTGTGTGCTTTTGGTAATTAGTTTACTTCTCTTGAGACCCGACGAAGATAGAGTTTATGCTAACCCACTACTATAGGTTGTCCCGATGGAAACTATAGTTATATTAGTGATCCTTCATCTGAATGTGGATTAAATTGGTAAACAGTTAATAGGTTAATTGTGTGAATCGGTTAGGTTAAGTACATCCCTAGGATCAGTCTTTCATATCGGTTTTATTCCTTATTTATTTTCTCGAGTCTAGTTTATAATATCCTCTCTTGATTTTGTTGCTGGATAATAATCAAGATTACGTGTTGATTATTATTTGTGTTCTCGAGTCATGATCCTGTGGATCGATATATATACTTCTTTTTTTACTATCATTTATTTGGTAGGAATTATAGCGATCAAATTTTAGGCGCACGCCGGGACCTGTTTAGATTTCACAAAGATAATTTTCTTGATTGTAGTTATTAATTGAGCGTTTAAAAAAATTAAAAATAAAATTAAAATAGAAAATAAAAAAAAGATCTTATTATTTCTGTGTTGCTTCTCAGATCTGATTTTATTTTTATCTCTCTGTGCAGTGCATGATTACAAGATCCCAAAGGAAAGAAATTATTCCCTTGGATCTTGAGATTGAAAGATCACATAAGAGAGAGAGTCGAGAAAGAAGACAACAGACAATGGCAGATAGGCAAGGGCACGATCGGATGGCCGAAATGGAGGAGATGTTAGCAGCAATGCAACGCCAACTGGCGTTGAATAATCGAATGGGCGGATGGGTGGTCGAGCACGCCACTTACCGCTCGACCACATATACGAGCCACCTCTGGATCGGTTCGAGGTGGAGGCTGGGGGCCGAACGTCAATGCCAATAATTTTGAGTTAAAGCCTGCCCTCATCAGCATGATACAAGCAGAGCAGTTTGGGGAAGGGGTCACTGAAGACCCCAATGCTCACTTGGAAGCGTTCTTGGATATATCGATACTATCAAATGCGAGCGGTGCGGTGATACCATCCGGATGCGGATGTTCGGATTTTGAGTCAAGCGAAAGACGGTTCGAAGCTTGGACGGATCGAGGATTATCACGTGGGAGCGACTACTGTGAAAAATTTACATCTAAATATTTTCCACCGCGAGCTCGGAAGATCATTGCGAGATCTCCCATTTTCACGGTTGGGAGATGAGTCATTGTTCGAGCACAGGGCGATTGAAACTTCTTTCATAAGTGTCCACAAGATGGGTTTCACCGAAAACAAGTGACACAATTTTATAGTGGACTCAATGCTAACACCGGAGCATTGTTGATCGTCGGTAGGAGGATGCTGCTCAATCGTGGAATAGGCGAGCGTTGAGAATAATTGAGGAGATGGCATCCAACGATTATCGATGGCGATGGAGAGGCGGTAGATCGGAAGAGTGGGCTGCTGTGGAGTTGGATGACAAGTATGATGATTTATTGGAGAAATTTACATCTTGCGGAAGAGTATGCACGGCCGAGAGGAAAGGGCGGATGACGATGGCCATGGCACGAGAATATCGAGGAGGTTCAATTTTTGAACCAAAGGAGTAATGGCGGGGGAATCGGTGGGAATCCGCCTATCATCCCAACAATAGGAATCATCCCATTTTTCCTATGCTAACGCATACGAATGCTCGTGATTACCACGGTTTTTTGTTAATAATGGAATGATTGTGGAGCCCAAGAAGCCGAGCATTGAGGATATGATGCAACAATTGTTGGCGAGCAATCATCAGATAGCAGAGTCACCAACAAATGGTGACTCGGTGTAATATTCGATCCAAGCACTTGGGAATAGGATGAGCGCCTGGGAAAGCACGGTCAGCGCCATCAACAATACGGTGATAGCCCTTGGAAAACAAGTAAAGATGTTGGAGAACCAGTGGGGCGGATGGCCAATGAGAGAGCCGGAATGCATAGGCAAGGGCAATTCCCAAGCAATCTTGAGCAATCCTAAGAATCATATGTCTCCGAATCGGTGCAATGCGATTTATTTGAGGTGGAGCTTCATATGAAAATCATCCGGAGTGCGAAAGGGACCAAGAGGATCATACGAGGGAGAGCAAATTCTCGCCTCGCGAGTAAGTATCGCGAGGAAGGATCGCGATCCGGGTGCAAACAAAGGCGGAGAGCACGTCGCGCCATTACCTCGCGATGAATCATCGCGACAAGAGGTCGCGAAGGAAGGTGGGTAGCTCGTCGCGAGGAGTCGAGAGAAAGACTTGCGAGTAAAATTCGCGAACACCGACAGAGAAGGCCTCGCGACAAGCCATCGCGAGGAAGTTTGCGGACTCTAACGCGAAGATCAAGGCGGCTCGCGAAGAAGGAAGAGGCGTTTGAGGCGAAGAAGAGAGAAAATCGCGAACCAAAGTCGCGAATGATCGAGATCTTTGCCAAAGCCTCTGACCCGTTTCTGGCGTTTTAGGAAAACGAAATATGATGAGAATGCGCTCGCTTCAAAGAGATTTTCCGAAAGTGAACATTAATCTTCCTCTTTTGATGCGCTTGAATATGCCCGGATCGTCAAATTTCTCAAGGATGCATTGGCGAATAAGAAAAAGTTGGGAAAATTTGACAAGATCAACCTCTACGAAGAATGCGGTGCTATCTTGCGAGAAAGTTGCGGCGAAGCAAAAGGATCCGGAGCTTCACTTTGAGTGCGAGATCGCCGAACACCTTCCCAATGTTTTATGTGATCTCGGGGCGAGCATAAATCGATGCCGTTAAATGTGTTCAATCGCTTGAGCCGGGCAAACGAAGAAGACCTCAATTTCATTAATGATGGTTGTGGATCGGTTGCATACCCTAAGGGCATAGTTGAAGATGTGTTGGTAAGGATTCGGATTTTGTCTTTCCCGCCGATTTTGTTATTTTAGACGTTCCAATTTAAAATCGACCACTAATCTTGGGTCGACCTTTTCTAGCAACCGGTCGTGCGTTAATTGATGTGCGGAAAGGCGATCGACTTTTCGTGTCAACAATGAGGAGCTGAAAATCTCCATATGATGCCATAAAGCAACATGATAGTCGAGCATGAAGGTGTCATTCAATCACTCACATTGTCATTAGCCAAATCTCGAGCTTGGATGTGAACCGTCCAGTTGACAAGGATGCTAGAAAGAAAAGATGGACTCGGCATGGAACTCCGAGTGTCTTGATCAAGTTTGGGGGAGGCCACTTCCATACTCGGTGGTGATCTGCGGTCGATGAAAATATCGAGGCAAGCATAGATTTGGGAAGAGGTCTGCTGCCAAATCGCCTGATTGATCGAGGTTAGTATGGGTCTAGCTAAAGACATTTAAATTTAGCACTTGTTGGGAGGTAACCCAATGTTTTCTTTTGTTTTGTTTTGTTTTCGTTTTTGTTTTGTTTTCTTTCTGCTTGTTTCTGTTTTGTTTTTCGTGTTTGGGTTTGGTGTCTGTTTTGTGGGTTGAGTTGAATGACGAGCAGCCGATGATGAGAATTGTTTTTATTAGAAAATCTATTGCAATTGATTTTGTGAGACGAAGCATGTTATGATTGTTGTGAGTATTGAGCCTTTGAGAACTTGATCACACTTTTGAAACCTGTGAGACTTGAGCTTTTGACTGTTATATTTTTTTTTCAATGTGAATAGTTTGAAATAACATGTGTTTCTCTAGAACTTGCTCTGGTTCTTTTTCGATGTTGCATTGATGTGCTTAAAAATTATGAGATGATATTAGGCATTCTTTTCTTAGCCTATACACTATCCAAACATTAACCTGTTATTTTATTATCCTTTGATGAGCCCGTTTGAGCCTACCTAATTCTTTCATATAGCCATGGGTTGGGTTATGTTGTTAGTGTGATTTTTGGTTACTTGAAATTGAGGGTTGAGAAAAGGAAAAGAAAGAAAATTTATGATGAGAAAGTGATAATTAAAAATAGTTGCTTACCCATATAAGTTCAAAAAAAAATTTGATCGCTAAAAAATTTTTTTAACACAAGTGTGTGAAAAGAACATAAATGGGTAAGTAGCTAGTCTTTGAGATAAGTATATCACTTATATGATAAGTGTGAGGTTCTTAATAGAAAATGACCTTTTGGTGTAGAGATTTGAAATGAATTGTGAAAGTTTGGGAATTGTGTCTTATGATACTTATGGTGTTTTCATTATGGGATTATGAGTCATTTAGCCTAAATATATCCTACCTTACCAAAGAGCCTACATTATAACCTTTATAAGACCTTTTGATCTTAGTTCTTGAGCACATATTTGAGCAATGGAGAATTAGACGATTTGCAAGCTTATGGTAGATTCCATGTATTTTTAAACTTTGAGAGTATACATCCTCCTTGATACACTTGAGTGTTTGAGATTTCTTATATACATCCATGTTGTGAGGATTCAAGTTTAAGAGGCTTGCTTATGATTTTTATGATATGTTGAGTTTAACGAAGAGGTTGTGATTTGATTCATTTGTTTGAATCTTTTATTGCTCATTGCTCAGAGGCTTATTGCTTTTGTCGTTCGACTCTTTTGCTATCTTTGGTCGTCTCTCTTTTGTTACGATTTGTTTGAGGACAAACAAAATGTTAAGTTTGGGGAGTTGATAAGCCTCATTTTACTTGATTTATAAAGCTATATTTGTTTCGTTTATAATTGATAAGTGATCTTTTGAGTGTCTTTTGATATATTTATGTTTACCTTGGAAGATATTATGCCGTGTGTGTTTCATGTCATTTTAGTATAGGTTTTGATGTCAAAAGGTGGATCACGATAGAGAGGAATCAATAGCCCGATCATGAGCTCGTCTGAAAAAGAATCGCTTGAAAACGACGTTGAATATGATGAAATAGATTTGACAAAGATGGATGTGCAAAGTTTACTATGTTAAATAGCATCTCGATAGGAGTCCGTAGGCACAAACGGATCGCAATTGAGTCCTGACGAAGAGAACGGAGCGAACGCAGGTCGCGCGAGGGGATCACGCCTCGCGAACCGAGCTCGCGACCTTTGGTCGCGATGCCGGGTCGCGAGGAAGAGCAGATTGGCAGCCTTTTTGGAGCTGTTCGCGAGACTCCTTCGCGAGAGAAGTATTGCTAGCGCGCATCGCGAGGTTTTAGGGCTGCATATATATTTATATATATATATATAACACATTGGGGCGCACACAGAGGGGATTCACGCACACATTCACGAGAGAAACTTTACAGAACATAATTATTCATTAGTTTTAATTTCTTTTTGTACGTTTAGTTTCCTCTTTACCGAATAGTTGATTAGATCAGTTTTTTTATTCCTAGTTGACTCCAGTATTCCTTTTGTGTTAAAGTCCAGTTCATAATTTAGTTTTTATTCGAGAGTTCAGTTTTTATTCCGGATCCAAGTGCTACATTGTTCATCGTGGAATCCTACGGTTTTATTTATCTATCTCAATTTATGCTTTATTTATTTAATTATTGTTTTTTTATTTTAATTATGCGTAGCTAAATTCTGTATTGATCCTGGGGTTTGTATGTCTGACTAGATTCATGTAATTTATCTGTTGATACTGTTTTGCCGTCCCTTCATGATTTATAAATCTTGGCTTTAATTCTCATGTGTTGGTATCGATCAATATCTATGCATGCTAGTTATGTGATTAATGTCTCTACTAATTAATTGCATAATCGATATCCGAGTTTATAATACGATTTTGCCTTGAGACCCGATTTGAGATAGGTGAGTGCAGGGGAGGTTATATCTTTGTGTGCTTTTGGTAATTAGTTTACTTCTCTTGAGACCGACGGAGATAGAGTTTAGCTAACCCACTACTATAGGTTGTCCCGACGGAAACTATAGTTATATTAGTGATCCTTCATACGAATGTGGATTAAATTGGTAAGCAGTTAATAGGTTAATTGTGTGAATCTGGTTGGGTTAAGTACATCCTAGGATCGCCTTTCATATCCGGTTTTATTCCTTATTTATTTTCTGAGTCTAGTTTATAATATCCTCTCTTGATTTTGTTGCCTGGATAATAATCAAGATTCTGTGTTGATTATTCGCTGTGTTCTCGAGTCGCAGTCCCTGTGGATACGATATATATACTTGCTTGCTTTTACTATCATTTATTTGGTAGGAATTATAGCGATCGGTACTTGACCTCGAGCAGATTTTGGCCTCACAGGTTGGGTCACCTCGTCTCTTATGACTGGTGCGCGCCTACCACAAACCCTCTTTTCTTACGCGAACTGGTTTGATAGCGGGTCGATGTTGAGTCGGTGAGTGATGAGCTCGGGTGACACTCAAATATGTCGAGTGGGGACCATGCGAACATGTCCTGTATTCCCTCGTGGCATGCACGACGTCTTTGCCGGATATCATTTGGGACCCGTAGTGCCGACCTTGACGACTTTGGAGGGTCGTCATCATATAATTGGAGGTCGTCGGTCGATCGTCCGGGCGGCGGCTTCCTCGAGGTTACAGTGGTTGCTAGGCTTGAGGTAAGGCCACATCTTGGGTTGAGACTCGTATGCATTCTTTATCTGCCGTTTGGTCACCCCGGATGCTTAGACTCCCACCGGTGGGTATCTTGATGGTGGTGGTAGACCGAGCGAGACGGCCTTGGTGGCGTGAGCCGCCTCTCCCAAGGATGATATTGTATGGAGAGGGAGCTCGGATCGGGAAGAAGCTGGATGGCCTTGGTGACAGACTTGGGGCCGTCCCACGGTGACGGAAGGGTGATAACGCCCGGTTGGACCGTCTCTGAGTGAAGCTCCGCAGCTTGGGCGGTGCGGGATGTATTTGGATCCTCCGACCTCGAGTTTGTCTGGCAGCTTTGGAAGATGATCTTGACAGAGGCTCGATGTCGATGTAGACTCTATGGACGTTCTTGTTGCCCACCACGGCTTGTATAGTAATAAGCGTCTTGGTGGGCATAATCTTGGGCACTGGTCGCCATTGGAGAACACGATGTTCTCACCATCCCGTCGTTTGTTTTTTGCTCCTTGGGTCGATCTCGAGCTTGATTTTCAACGACGACCTCGTCGTACTATGGGCATCCGATGATGGCATAGACTTGCTCCATTGCGTTGGGACCATCGTCCTCGCCATCTTCGTTGGGTCATCATCGAGGTCGGCCCGCAGCTGTTGCCACCTCCACTCTTTCCTCTCGCACTTATTCCCCGACTCAGTCGGCCAAGTACTTCTTAAGCGCCCTCGCTTGACGAGCTCGTCGATCTGCGAGCTCGGGTTTCAGAATCCTCGATGACGTGACCATACCCTTGGTGGTAATCACAATACTTGTCTGCCGACCTCTTGGATCCTCCTTTACGGGAGGTGGTTTGAGAAGAGCTCAGTGGAGCTCAAATATTTCGCCCTCGATTTGAGCAGATGAGGTGCGTTGCCGCTGTGGTTTGGCCGAGGTCCCACTGGATTCGATCGGGCCTTCTTGATCCTATCAAGGCACTTCGCGATCGGTGCCTCTTCCCGATCATCCGCCTCTTCCTCTCGACCTTCCGCCGTCCTGTGTCTCTCTCTTCTGCGATCCGACTCGTCCCTTTGACGTGGTTGTCGACCGAGTCCAGAGGCGACTTGCCGTCTTCGGCTTTCCCCAGTGATCTCTTTGTTCGGTCGCCTGGTCGGATCCGTTTTGAACGCATTGATGATGTAAAGATCGTTACTTTCATCAATTTTGAGGGCTCTTGATAAACCGCGAGACAAAATTTGCATCGTCTCGTCCGTCCTTGGCGGATGGTGGCGGTCGGACGATGGTTCTTGAGGTGGCATCTTATGGTAGAAGCGCCATTTAAACCGATCCATGAGATCCTTGGGCGGTGTATGTTGTTCATGGAGTGAGGTGAACCAACGCCGGGCATTGGAGACCAAGATTGGGAAGATTTTACACATGTGAAAATCTTCCATTCTTTGATCGCCATGTTGGTGGTGTAGACAAAAGGAAGTCGGAGGGATCCCCGAGGCCATCGTAGTAGCGATGTTGGGTGCCCGATACCGCGGGGCAAAGGCGTATCGATTTCCTCGAGAAAGGGAGATAATCCGTCCGTGTCGGTCGAACCCGGCGCTCGTTGCCATCTCTTTCTCGGAGGGTTGGAGACCGTAGCGGCGCGTCGTCTCTTTGATGAGGAGATCTACTCCGCCTCTCTCTCATCGCCCCGCTCGGCCCGGGGCGGTGTGCGAGGTGAGCAACTTCGCATAATTATCGAGGCGACCGACTCATGGGTGACGTGAGGCTGTCCTGCTCGGCTCCATGGACGGTGTCTTTGAGAAGGCGTTCTCGGCTATCTCGCCGAGGTGAGCATTGATTATTTCGAGGCGAACGCCCCGGGACCAGTCCGGGCGTTCTTGATGTGCCCGCTCCGTTCGCCTCCGGTTGAGGAAATTGAATTGGCGATGTTGGCGTTGAGGAATTCGGACACGGCTCGACCGAGACCTCATGAGATCGGTGAACCGCTTGTTCACCGGTGTTGAGGCTCGACCTCCTTCTCGATAGGACAACGATCCCGAGGTGTATAGGAATGTTTTCTATGAAACCCTCGGTGTATTGTTCTTGTCGGCCTCGCGATCCCTTCCCATGACTGCGTGACCACTGATCGTCCTCAACATGGTTGTTGCCAAGACCACCGCGGTGCTAGCATTGCATGAGTTCTTGCCATTGATTTGTGTAGAAAACGAAGCTTTTTGTTCTTCGCCCCACAACCGGCCAATGATAAATCTTGTGTGCGAGATTTATGAAAGCGATAAAGAACACAAAGGCTTTTACGTGGTTCGATCAAGAATAAGATCTCGTCCACAGAGGAATGATTCTCAATACTTTCACTATGTAGGATTACAATGAATGTATTGAAAACTCTAGTATTCAAGTAGTTGCTAACCCTTCTACCGTCGACCTAACCTCTATTTATACATGTTTGTGGATCTCTAAAGATTGTCTTGGATCCTCGCCTTGTGGGATCCGATCTCATTCCATATCTTGATCCTCAATATCTCATTCAATATCTCTTCTTTGATTTGGTCTTGAATAGGGTTTAGATGTTGGGCTTCAGACTTAACCGCGTAGGTCTGTCCATTAGGTCAGGCCCAGTTTACTTGGGCCTGCCATTGGGCCTGAGCGGTTGGGCCATATCCCATCAATAATATTAAGGATGGATCCATGCTTGGGCTACCAGCTTACCATGGGCTCAAACCCATGCTCAACTTTTTTTAGTTCTTGATAGTAGAGGCTTGTTGGAAATTCTGGGCGTTAACCCACCTACCGTGGCAGCGATACGAACCATTTTAGGTCGGAGTAGAGACGATCTTCATGTAATTTTCTGGTATTGAGGTTGTGCTATGAGAAGAAAAAGATGGGGGAGAGCAAAATTGGGGAGATATATTCTGTGCAAGAAGAAGGAATTGGTGGATAAGAAGTATGCTTGGGACCCTAAGAGAGAGAAAAGTAGATTAACTAGCACGATTCAATTTTCTCTTTTTATTTTTGCTTGTTTTTTTCTTCTTTTAATTTTAAATTAATTTGTAGATTTTTTTTACCTGTAATCGTATTTAAATTTGAAAATTTATTTATCATTTCTCATCATATTTAAGGAAATTCTTCATTTCTTCACTTCTGTAAGATTAAGTATATATAAAAAATCGTAATAGCTAGTTTAAATTATATTTTTATATATGATTTTATTAATTTTAGACACACAAATTATAGAATATTTTGTGTGCAGATAGAGCTCAAATTTGATTTTTTTTTCTTATAAACTATTTGTAAATATTCGAGACGACATTTCTCTATAATCACTAATATATTAGTTCATCAACTCTTAATCCATAAAATATGAATTTGACCTTGAACCTCGTACTTAAAAAAGTTTGGATTCAAGATATTTGCAAGAGTTTAGATCTTTTTTTTTTAATTTCCATCAGTTTAATATAATTTGGGAATGGAAAACAAGATAAAAAAGGGATGACATGAAATAAAAAATGTGTCTTTTAAGTAAGAAATATATTTTTAATTCGGAATTGTGTTAGTTTACCAACATGTTTATAAAAGAAAAATTAAGTTATTTAAAAGTTTGGTTGGCGTATTCTTTTCGTTATTTTCTCAAAACTGTATAACAGCCTACACACAGCTCACTCCAAACAAAAATCATGATCGGCCACTAATGATGATGATGAATAAATAAATAAATAAATAAATAAATACTACACCGATCCTCAATCCGAAAAATTCTGACGCGAGGATTATACGGCAGCAAAATACGAGATGTTAAAAGAAGGAATTAACCAGAGATGTTGAAAGAAGGAATTAACCACCCGTAACATGTTATTTGTATTCTGTAATTAAATGTCACCTTCGGAACTAGTGTCACGCATTAATATAATATAATATCATCCAAACCCCCATATTATATTTAAATTAATGATAGGCTGCGTAGATCATGCTGTTGAAGAGTGACAGAAAGGCGGTTGAATTCATGGCGTTGATTAGCCAATTATTATTAAACTACTCGTAAATAAAATAAAAGTGAAGAGTTTGGTTGAAAGAAAGACGTTACTCACATGATCATACAACTAACACGTAACAAAATAAAGCGTAAAGGGAAAAAGAACATAAGGAATATCTACAAACCGTTGACAATTTAATAGGCCACACTATATTATATATTATATTAATTATAACATTCTCAAAAATGGTCCCCATCCCTCAAGAAGAAGAAAAAACGAAAAAGGTGGAGAGTAATATTTTATTGTTCGTATTGTATTTATATATTGCAACATATACAATTATTTAGCAAATAAGAGAAAGAGAGATAATGATGCTCTAATTCTTATTTTTCTTAAAATACCATATATAAATATATATTCGCATAAATTGCATAACCTAAAATATTTGAATTTGAAAATAGGGTGAATGTACATAACTTCTTCATATAAATATATAATTCCACATAGCTCTCCTTAGTCCTGATCATATGGATGTGGATCTTCTTCATAGTAACATCTTTACTTTTATCTTACGATTATTAAGTTATGATCACATATTCAACGACATTAAATGGTAATGGACATTAAACTTTAATTCATTAAATTCCTGCATAATTTGTTCTTTAACGTATATCAATATTTAAAAATACACTAGTAACAATGCTATATTTATAGAGGATAAATACTTATAATAATGATAATAAAAGTATATATAGTTTGAAGACACGAAGATAACCTCAAATACTCAAATTTTCCTAAAAGGAAAGATAAAGGATCCGTTAATTCCAGAGAATATGAAAATTATTCAATATCCTTCGTCAACTAGTCAATAATAAAGTATATAATCTAAATTCAAATGCATTTTCCCCAAATAAAATTTTCTCCCAATTTGTAACTCGCAATCAATCTTCCACTAGCGTTGACTTTCCACCTCCTCCCTTCTCACACCGCCCACCCCTACCTAGCTAATAACCCCCATCCCTCATTCTCCATGGCCGCTAGCCACCGTAAACCCCACCCCATCATGAACACCACCACGGACTCCGGCGGCTTCCTCGGCTCCCAGAACATCGGCGGCTTCGGCTACGGCATCGGCATCTCCGTTGGCATCCTCCTCCTCATCACCACCATCACCCTCGCCTCCTACTACTGCACCCGGAACAGCACCGCCACCGCCTTCGTCCTCCCCCAGCGCAACCCCCCGCGCCCCCATCCGCCATCGCTGCACGACGATCCCGCGGCGGAGGGCGGCCTCGACGAGGCCACCCTCACCAGCTACCCGAAGCTGCTCTACTCGGAGGCGAAGAAGGTGAACTACAAGGACTCCACCGCCGCCTGCTGCTCCATCTGCCTGGCCGACTACAAGAGTAGCGACGTGCTTAGGGCTCTCCCCGACTGCGGCCACCTCTTCCACGTCAGGTGCGTCGATCCCTGGCTGCGCCTCCACCCGACCTGCCCGGTCTGCCGCACGTCGCCGCTACCTACGCCGCTGTCGACGCCGCTCGCGGAGGTGGTGCCGCTCGCCACCAGGCCGGGTGGATGAAGATTTGATCATTATTGATTTCTGGGGAATATTTATTCCGTTTTTTTTCCTTGTATACTGGTAGATCTTAGATTAATTTCTTATATTTTTATATTCTATTTGATCCCACTAGAATTTTTGTTCTTGTTAAACATCGATTATATATACTGATTAAATTACATCTTTGGTATAGATCTTCAACATGCAATGTAGTTAGCATATACTCTTCTAGTGTTTCTATCTCTCTTTTTTGGAGGAAAAATTTAAGAAGGATTTGGATATTTGATTATTCATATTCAAAGTTAGTTTAAATCAATATATATTATCTCATCACATTATAATTTAATTATTTTCCATTTCGTAAGTACCAACTATATTATATATTTAGAATTTTCCGATCTGTCGATTAGGACAGAATGGCAAAATCATCACTCCGGTTTGTGGTCCTTTCTGGTATTGCTCATAATATATAGGATGAGTGATTTCAAAGACACGTTTAATTTGTACGGCAAAAGCTACAGGCGCATGGTGAATATATAATACCGAGTATACATTCTGGAACTTATAAATATACAGATCCACCAATTATAGGAAAAATATTTTTGCTTTATATACAATTATGCAGGAAAAATAAGAATTATTGCAGAAGCTTGGTGTGTGTGTGCATGGATGTATTTACACTAGCTGTTAACAGTTGGCGATGACCAAAGGCTTAGATACATCCTAGTAGTCAGCAATTATGTCTTCTTCGATTTATTGCATCCATGTCATGTGCCTCCCGTGAAAATACTAGTTAAAGTTGTATAACCATGGGAAGAATGCGCATATGGATCTCCCTTTATATAGGGTTAATTAAGTTTTATTAGTACTTGATCATTAAGTAGTATGTGTTACTCAATATAGACCACATATTTTGGATACGTAGATGCACCACAATTTGCCACATGATGGCCCTTTTTTATTTATTTATTTTTTTAATTTTGGCAAGGGTTAAAATGGGAAAAGATGCAAAACCTTATTCTTCTTTTTCTTCTCTCATCCGATCTTATTTTTTGACTTTTTTTTTACAACAACGACGGAGACAAACAACAACGGTGACAGTGGACAACAGTGGTAATGGAGCGAACAATGGCGGACAACAGCAACAAGTTCTCCTCGCTTGATTTTTTGAGAAAAAGTGGGGATTTTAATAGAAAATTGAAGAATCGAGAGAGATGATGGTTATAACAGTGATTTTGCGATGAAATTCGCAAAAATCATAGAAGGAGGCGTTGGTTTATGGCAGAGTTCGCCATAATTAGAAGAGGAAATTAATCGGAGAAGGTGATGGCAAGAGGGAAGACCTCATGCGAGGAATATGCATATAAATACATAGAGACATACATATGTGTCGAGAGAAACTTGCATACAACATAACATAAATATGCATACTACAAAATGTAAGCTGGGTACTTCATATAAACATACTTATTATATAAACCTAATTAAATCTTCATATTTGCAAACAAAAATATGAATATTACAAAATATAATCACACATACTATTCAACATAAACATGCATACTACGAAATACACACTTACATGATTTAAAACAGAAACTTGTAGGTTTTCATTCTCGATATCTCTCTTTCTCTCTTCTCCAAATGCACAAATAATTTTCTTGTTGATCGTTTGCTTTCTTTCTTACTGATCATTTGTGTTTTTTTTTCGAATTATGAAGTGATTGATCTAAACGAAAGAATAAATTTTGGAGAAATCAATCTTATATGCATTTGCGTGTTCAACATTATTTAGTTTTGTGTTTATCTGTTTTCAGTTTTAAAACACGCATAGTTTGTTTTTGTTTTCACATAAATCAAATTATGTAATTTTGTGTTCATCCGTGTATAGTTTTATGTATAACAATATGTATTTTTTCAATTATATAATTTTGTGTGCAGTTTCTGTTGAACTACATGTATAGTTTCTTTTTCTGCATCACATAACAAATTAAATTACTAATATATCCTTAATCAGTAGCGAAATCAGCGAAAATAAATTTAAAATCCCACCATATTATCTATGAGATAAATGGATGGAGACTGAGTACTAGATACTACACAAAACTTGGTATTATAGGATCCAAATTATATATATATATATATATATATATATATATATATATATATATATATATATTCCAATTGAGTTCTTAAATTCTTGTATGAATACTATAGGATGGTATATGTGCATTTAAAAGTATTGCACTAATTAAACAGTAATTACATATTTAAAATTATATCATTTTTTCCATAACTCCTACAGAATTTTAAATACAAAAGACTTATTATCTTATATCAAATATATACATTTTTATGTTATGTGAATCGTGTGATATACTATGGCTAAATTTATAGTTTGATTCTTTTTCTTTTGTGAGACCATGAGGATTGAATCAAGACTTCGCTCTATGCATAGATGAGGTCTACTGCTTGAATGTTATAGAATGAAAAATTTGATGTGTTAAAACTAAATAAATAAATATTATATATGTATATATAAAGTAATATGTTTATGGGTAAACTGAGAGTGTATTTATGTTAATGGTTATAAATATGTAAATAATAGGTTCAATTTTGCAAGTTATATATTAAATTACGAGACTTTTTTTTAAAATAAAAATAAGTTAGGATACTATAAGTACAATCAAAATTTATAAGAACACACACACACTTTTATAATAATAAATAGATAAATAAATCAATATAGTATATCATGTTATATATTGTCCTAAAATTACATTTGTTATAGGGATATAATACAGAATCAAATTTTATAAAACAAAGCCTTTTATAATATGTATTTATTATATTTGAATTTGACATTAGAATTTAGTAGTTTCGTCCATATATTTATATAGCTTTATATATCTTACAAAATAAATTATTGTAGTTTGTGTATTTTGGTAAGGGTGATTCTATTCATAACTCATATTTTGCTCTCTATAACCTCTTATTAATAAAATAATAAAGTAAATAATAAATTTACTATTTTATCCCTTATCCGGTGATCCCCAAAGCTCCCATTTGAAATTCTAAGACCATCTTTATCGGCTCTTTTTTGAGCAACCTGGTCGACCATTTCAATTAAATAAAAACAAAAATTGAAATGCAAAGAATGTAAGGTGTTCGAACATGTAAAAAAATAGACCACATTTGGTCTCTCTCTCTCTTCCTTTTTCAACCAATAGGGTGGAGACACTTGTCTTCATCCTATTTGTTGTTTAAATTAGAATGGTATATATGAATAAAATTGAAATAATTTTTGTATAATATATATAAAAAAATAAAAATATACCAAAATTTATATTTTTTCATTCTCTATAAATAGAGACCAGTCTTGATATATTTTAACACACCTAAAAATTTCTTTTTTTCTTAACTTGTATCCTTATTATCTTGTTCTATATTTTTCTATGGATCAAGGTAATAACCCTCATTACAATTCTCAAGATTTTGATTTTTCTTATTATATTATCTATAATAATTTAAAATATATTAATACATTTTGAAAAATAGAAAAAACATATATTCAGTCATCATGGTAACAACCCGCCGCCGGGTTTATGTGTATATGATGTATCCAGCCATAGATGGGTTTCCAGCTAGAGTTGTCCAGTTGGAGGTTTAGTCTTCAATAGGCGAATCCACCTTCTGGTCCCCAACCGTGGTTAGCGATCGAATCTTGTATTTTGCCAAGTTTTTTTTTATTTTATATCAATTTATCGTTTTGTGTTTTCAATATTTTTCCAACAATATAAGTAAAAATAATAAAAATATAAATTTAAAATTAAGTGGTTGGATAGTCGGATGGTCATTGA
The DNA here is from genome assembly GCA_036937905.1 of Salvia rosmarinus. Classification (NCBI taxonomy): domain Eukaryota; kingdom Viridiplantae; phylum Streptophyta; class Magnoliopsida; order Lamiales; family Lamiaceae; genus Salvia; species Salvia rosmarinus. The sequence continues at coordinate 82,856 of JAODLM010000352.1, forward strand.
TAAACCATAAAAAATGGATGTGGTGTGGTTGAATGAAAATTAAAGTAAAAGTAGGAGAGAGAAATTAATAAAATATTAAGATGGTTGGATGGTTGGATTTTTAGGTGGTTGTTGATAAACATGGTCTAATAAATCTCAAAAGATTTCATCCGTGTAACCTTCGCCTCCCTAACATCCACAACATACACATTCTTGAGTTTTTCCCAATATCTTGATAGCATTGGAGAACTTACTATATATATTATATATATATATATATATATATATATATATATATATATATATATATATAGGATTGTGAAATTTAGTGCATCTCATCCTCATATCTTAAGTGAGACCATTAAATTCCTTCATTCTTATTTATCCAAATTCTCTATTTAATGTCTTTTAAATTCTAATTCTACTCATACTAAAATTATCATATCCCATATTGATTTCTAGTCATACTCCATCAATTGAACAACTTATATATATAATCAATATGTAATTTTTCATCCTACAATTATTTTACACCACTAATTTAATTTGCCTAATTAATTAATTAGATGAGCAAATAAATAGTTATATTTTTTTAACTATTAAACGAACCATTTAATGACATCTTATGAATGAATAATAGATTTAATTTGCACGGTTCAATTTGACTATATATCATGATCGATTCAAAAATTATACATATGATATAATTCCACGTACAACTATATATAATATAAATAGACTTAGACTTATAAAAATACAATTGTCGTCCAATTATAATATTAGTTGAGGAATATATACAAGTACACATTTTTGTAAAAGTGTGTACAGTTTATAACCATTTTCGAAACTTGATACAGTATATACCCATATGCTTTTTTTAATATATATCTACTGACTCTTCGATGGTCTTCGGTGAAATGTGACATGCCACTGACCGTTGGTCTTCGGTGAAATGTGACATGCCACTGATCGAAACAATTAACAAACATGTGAATCAATAAATGATTGCAAAATTATATTTAGTATTCGATATTATTCTGTTAAATTACTTTATTTACAGTCTAGAGCAAAAGTGTGAGAAAAAAAATAATTAAATCATTGAATCATGTTTTTTTTTAAATAAAATAAAAATAAATGAATCAAAAAATTAATTAACAAACAAATAAAATAAAAAATTCCGATCGATAAATTGTTTTCGGTCGATCGAAATCAAGGAATTGTCGACGGAATCAGAGAATGCGAAAATTGGCTCTCTCCGGTCGACCGGAAATATCAAAATGGTCGACCGGGCAGAGCCAATTTTCGACCGGAAACATGTAATTTTAGAGCTTTTTTGACCGAAAACATCAAATTAATATATTCGAAATATATATTTGACCGGAAACTTCAAATTTCGAATGGAAACATAATATTTTCCGACCGGAAACATCAAATTAGAGTTTTTTTTTTTAGAAATTAATTTGAAATGAATGTATGATATTTAAATTAATATTTACAGTAAAAAACTGAAATTTTGCAAAACATTGAAATGAATAAATGCAAAAATATAAATTTATATTGATGTCGGTAACAAAACAACAAAAAAACTTAAAGACGTAGTTTGCAATTTTTATTTTACTTTGAATTTACCATTTCTTTGATTTTTTTTCCCTTTTAATTCCCCTTCCCCCACCCAATCGGTTTTATCTTTCTATTCTCTCTAATATCATCCCCCCTCATCGGTTTTATCTCCCTATTCTCTTTAAAATCTTTCTAAAACCTCTCTCAATTGTAGAAATTCTTATCTCAATAGCATATTTTTCGTCCATTGGAGGAGGAGCCCAAACATCGATCCAGATACCCTCGACAAAATAATATCTCAACAAGTAAGTTAAATTTATAAAGCTTTCGAATTTGCATGTTTTTTAGTTGTTATTGTTGTGAAATTCTACTAAACCTCCCTAATTTTCAATAAAACCGAACAAATTAGAACTAATTTACTAAAACCGGAAGAAGTTGAAAAAACCAATCGACCGATTTTAAAACATGCTTGTCCGGTTTTTTGTAAAATCATTCTATTTTAGTAAATTAATTTCAATTGAGTTCAGTATTATCAATTATTGTTGTTTGTTAGTGTTTATTTGATTGATTTATACATATTTTATTACTATGCTTTGTTCTTGTTTTGTTGACGTTAAATTTATTGTTGTTTATTGCAAAATTCAAACATAATTTATTGTGTTATTGTTGTTTTAATTTTTATTGCCCTTGTTTATTGTTGTTATTGTTGCAAAACTCTATTAAACATTCATAATTTTTGATAAAACCGAATAAATTGGAATTAAGTTACTAAAACCGAAAGAAATTGAAAAAATCGATCGTCCGATTTTAAGAGAAGCTTGACCGTTTTTTTGTAAATTCATTCGATTTTTATAAATTAACTTAAATTTAATTTGCTTCTATCAATTATTATTGTTTGTAAATGCTTATCTTTTTGATTTATACGTTTTTTACTGCTATGATTATTCTTGTTTTGTTTACATTAAATTTATTGTTATTTATGTGAAATTCGTTCGGTTTTATTGAAATTACCTCTGGTATTATTGTTGTTTGTTGTTTACTGCTAAAACCGGAGCAGTAAATTTATTGTGTCTATATTTTATATGTTAATTAATTGAAATAATTTATTGTGTTAATATTTTATATATTAACTAGTTTAAATTGACATTCATGTAAGTGGATCCTGTATTTTTTGAGGCCTGATAGGATTAATCAAATTTTAATAGTTACAATGTAGTATAGAGTTAGGTTAAGACCACGATGATTGAAGTCGAGTATTATATAGTCGAGTACTTGGCCCATGCGAAAGAAACATTAAGTATGGTGTAATTTTTGATTTTTTTATGTGATTTGAAACATCAAGTATTATGTAATTTCTGAATTGTTATGTGATTTGAATATAAAGTATTATGTAATTCTTGTAATTATTATGTGATTTGATTATTAAGTATTATGTAATTCTCGAAAAACAGTTAATAAGCAGTAAATGGAAAAACCGAAGATATTTTCATAAAACCGGTCATCATTTTGAAAAAACCAGATGCATATTCATAAAATCGGTCATTAATTTGAAAAAAGAAAGGGCCAATTCATAAAACCAATCCAATTGGATTAAAAACCGATTGGATTTATAATAATTGGACAAAATACATAAAACTGATAGATAATTTAAAAATCGATTAAAATCATGATACAGGTCGATAGTACCGATTGAATTCATAATACCGATTGAATTTAAAAACAATAATACCGATTGGACCAAATAGGTAAAACCGCTAGATAATTGAAAAATCGATTGTAAATAAATATTTGTTTTATACATTAGAAAAATCATATTAAGATTGTATATTTCTGCTAATGTAATCTTGTTGTTGTTATAGATGTCGCAATGGAAGAACATTATTGTTAGATATGGAATTATGTTACATTGGCGGGTATCAGTCAAATGTCTTTGTTCGAATGGACAATGTAATTATCTGGGAGTTCATAGAGATGATTAATCAAATTGTGTTGGCAAATTTGTTGAGTACAACCTACCAATTGCATTATCTATCGAGATCTCGGAGTGGTAGAATTATCAAATTAGTTTTGAGTAATGATGATCAGCTTGTTCGATTGGCTCATGATGCCCAACCGTGAGGTCTATGTGACTCACGATGTCGACACATCCCAATCAAGCAAGAACTATATAGACCTTCGCCGAGATACCATCCTCGTCAACATATGACTACACTTCCCAACACATATCGTTCGATGAGTCATTTACACAACAATTTGCATCATCTGATTGGTTTGATCTCGATACACCTCAATATATGCCACAACACATGGATCAATCGAGAATTACGCTTCCGACATATCCGCAACTGTGGACCGATACACTTGTCGAGGACAGCGATGATGAAGACTAAGTTGAAGAAGAAGAAGATGAAACAGAGTCAGATGAAGATGAAGAAGTATGCGAGTCTACTTTAGTAAGCTATGGATCATTTGTAGAGTTTGACGCATGGATCCGTCGAGAGGGTGGATTCGGGAAGCTACTATCTACGATTATGCAGAGTAACACGCAATCGCACATAGAAAGCCTAGAGCCAGAAGAAGTAGAGGAGATGAACAACTGGCTAGTTCTTGTTATTCCTCATGATGCTTCAGTTAATCTCTTTGCTCGTCCCCTGGACTCGGATCCAGACCCCGATGAGCTGAGCGAAGGTTCCATCTTCGACAGTAAGGGTGAACTGAAGATATCCGTGGGGCTATGGCATTTGGAACGTCGAGTATAATTTGTTATTCCTCGATCCGATAATTCAAGGATTACATTCAAATGTCGATATCATAATCAGTGTCATTTTCTACTACGTGCATCGCAGCAGGGTGGATTTTGGTTTGTTCGCAAGTTTGATGCTATACATACTTACGCACAAAACTTAGTGAATATCGGAGTAAGGAAGGTGAATGCCCGTGTAATTGCAGCACACATATCATGAAAAATACGTGAAGACGGTGAAGTGATAAAGCCGAGGTCCATTATGGCTGATTTACCGCGAGAGTACGGTGTACATATTACATATAGTGTAGCAATGCGAGCCCGTAATAGGGCGATCGAGATGATATACGGTGGACATGAAGAATCATTTCATCTACTACTGAGTTATCTGCATATGTTATGGATGAGCAATCCGGTTCGATGATTGACTTGGATATTGGATCAGATGGTCGGTTCCGTCACCTCTTTGTTGCGCTCGGTTCATGCAGATTGGTGTACACATTGTGCCTCCGACCCGTGATTGTAGTGGACGGTACGCACTTGAAGGGCCGCAATAAAGGCATATTATTCGTTGCCATGACAAAGGACGACAACGAGCAAGTTTTTCCATTAGCTTATGGAATTGGTCCGATCGAGAATGATGTCTCATGGACTTGGTTTATGTCTCGACTACAAACTGCTTATGGATCAAATTCAGAGATGTTGATTGTTTCAGATGCTCATGTCAGTATAATGAATGTGGTCAAGTGTGTCTACCCTGATGCAGCACACGGATTATGCTACTACCATCTCGCGAAAAAATCACCCGTTTGGGCAACCATCCGCAGTTATTCCATAAAGTCGCTTATGCGTGCCAAGATGCATACTTTGAAAAAGCGATGACTATGTTAAAGTCTCTCGTCAAGGCCGATGGTAGTGGCGCATATACCAAGTTGGTGGAGGTTGGAGTGAAGAAGTGGGCAAGATCACAGTGTCCCATCAGGCGCTACAGTTTTATGACATCGAACATTGCTGAATCATTCAATTCTCGATTATTGTGGGCTAGACGATTGCCAATTTGCTCAATGATTGAGGCAATCCGTCACATTACAGAAAAATGGTTCGATGAGAGACATGAAGCAGCAAAGAGGTACGCGGCTGAATTAACCCCTGAAGCAGCGCTTAAGATCATGGTATCAATGGAAATATCACGCAGATACGATGTAGTGCTCTCATCAGACTCCACTTTCAAAGTCAAGCACGGAAGCAAAACATTCAGAGTGAATCTCAATAGGCAATCACCGGGTCTTGAATCATGGACGTAAGCGTTCAGTATACATCAAACCACGAATTTTCTAGAAACGTCTATTCAACATTGAAAATTAATTAATTTCAGATACTACACATATATAATATATATTGATTGTATTAAAGACACAATACTTACGAAAAAATTGGTATCAAGGATGATTGTGTTATTACAATCCACCCCATCCAACAAGTCGACCCCGACATTCAGTCTCATCCTCAAATGCATCATGAATAGATCGACTGTTTGCAAAATTATTTTAGGGATACAAATAAATATAAATAGATTTACTTCAAAAAATAATTATATTGTATAAAAAAGTACATACCGAAAAGGTCTATTTGCTTTTCGATACTCATGAAAAATCGATTAATGAGTATCCTATCAGTACCCCGAATAACCACATATGCATTCGATCTCGTCAAGAAACGTTCGTACTTCATGAATAATTCTTCGGTAATTGGACGTGGCATCGGGCTATTAACATATGGTGACCTCATTGCAGCCGAAGGTCTCCGGGCCCGTTCACCTCTCCGGACTTCCAACTACAAACATGTAATCATATGAGTCGCTGTAAAATGAAAAACATAACAAATATAATGAAATACTTTAAACTGCCAAATATGAGACTTAATAGTTACCTGTTGCTCCAACTGTTGCTGCATAGGCTCGAAAGTCTATCTCATGACGTTCTGAGGCGTCAAATCACAAAATAGGTCCAGTCCCGGCATGGAATGATGAGCCGGCTCTTCATGAGATGCAGTTCCAGGACTAGTACCATGGATCTGGAGAGGGTAGCGGGGGGGTATCACTGGGCTGAAGTAGTGCTGGCTCAGCCGGCTCAATATGTCCACTGTCTCGAGGGACATCTGGACTGGGCTGTTGCTCCTGATCTTCATCTCTCGTCGTCGTCGTCGGATGATGCATGGCACGAGGTGCGGGTGTATACGTATCAGTACTATGTGCGCAACCACATCGAGTCTTCTCTAAGAAACTTTCAAACCACTTCTTCATCTTTGGAATCCACTTGTCTTCGATAGACTTCTCGATGCGTTGCACTGCTCTGTCTTCACTCTCCCGAATAGTTTCCTGGATCCAACGACGATCGATGGAACTAAGACGCCGGGGGTGCTCACCACTATTGCTCGATGAAGAATAAGTTGGCTACCTTGCATGTTTCCCCGTATCTCGTCTCTCAATAGATGGACGGCTATCCACAGATGGTCGTTGCGGCTCCTCAGCAACCGTAATCTCAACGAACTCATCCGACGATGGCCTCTGGCTGGGTCTTGAAGGTGGAGGCTCTGAGGGCTGCTCTGATAAATATCTGTTGGATTTGTATATTGAAAGCAGTATGGTTGAGCTTGTATACAATGTTTCCTGTTACCACTATTACAATCTCCTATCTGAATTGAATACTTGATTGCATATATCTGAGTCCCCTTATCTCATATATAAGCTAGATCATACAGTGTGTAGAAGATCACAGAAGTCTGTATGATTGGTCAAGCTTAATGAGATATAAAAAGGATCACAGCTGAGACAACTTGAGGACGAGTTGTCGGTATAGGCTGCGGTGTAGATAAGAAGTGACTTGACTTGGTTGCTTGTCTATGCTGGTACGTCTCTGACGTATTGATGGATCACAGTGAGATGAGTTCTTCTATCTGACCGTCGTGAAGAACCAAGATCTTGGTGACTTACGAAGATCTAAACCTCGATAAGGTATTAGGTGAGTATGAGTGGCTGACCATCACTTTGACTTGTTATGGGTGAGGGTTATATGTTCTAACACAATATTCTCCGCATCTTGGGTGGTGGCAGTGCTTGTATGTCATGCTAGTTATTTATATCGAGTCACCATATTCGTTTAGGATGATGACGTCCCCTTAAGGAGCTCAAAAGGTTTATTGTACTAAACCCTGCAGGTTGAGTTAGCTCAAGTACAATAATAAGGTTGAGTGGTACTACTTAAGGAATTAAAGATATTAATTATTTTAAGCGATCGAATGCTCTAAATAATTAATGGACGTCGATATCTTAAATACGAGGATTCGTAATGTCTAAGTGCAAGCCCGACTCACCTTCGATAATAAAGGGTAAGTCAAGATTTATTCTCTAGTGGCATGAATGAATGTTTATAAATTAATTTATGTTAAAATTTGAACATAAGATAATTAATTTATTTGAGGTCCATCTTTATTCCTTGCATTTGATCCCTGGGCTGGCCCATCCAGGCACGTGGCTTAAGTGAAAATCGGCGGCCCCTCCTATCTCTAAGGCAAGGATTTGATCATCTTTATCCATAAAGATATTATTATACTTATGGGATATGCATGGATCCTTTCCTAATGAGATTATGATAATGCATTATAAATATAAGGTAAGAGATAAGATCAAGGTGAATCCTCACAATTATCCTAACCTAATTTTTGTGAGTCTCCATAAGGTTTTGGAGAGTGATTCTCGAAAAGTGTGCTAAGAGGGATTAGGGTGATTTTCTGTAGCATTCTCCATAGATCGTCCTAACTCAACGTTGGAGATTGGGTAACCGGGATACAGTCCAGAAGATCAAAGCACGAGTCTCGATCCGTTCATCCTGTTCATCCCCGACAGATTCAAAGGTAAACACGAGAAAACTCCTACGTGTTGCAATTAATTATATAGACGCATGCTAGGAATATAATCAATTTATGGTGAATTAAACATCCAAGATAGATCATCGGGAGAGGGTTAAATCAGATTTTCCTATAATTGGTATCGAGCACGGATCGATATCTTGGCTCATTAGATTAATTCACGTTTGATTATAACGTGCGCAATTAATTAATTGTTGAATGCCGCTCATCGTGGCTCGGTTTTGTTTTCGTTGGATTTTGTTTTTCACCACGAGAAAATCCGTGGTTAGATTAGATTTTTTTTTCTGTAAATCTTATATGTAAAAGAAGAACGAAGACGAAAGCACGAAGAACGAGACGACGAAGACTCGCCGGGAGAAACCGGACGCACGACGGCGCTTCGGCGTCGTCGCGTGTTCTCGGCGGCATCGGCGACAGGGCGTGCGGGTGGGCGGCAGGCGGTGGGCACGCATGGCTCGGCGGCCGGCGGTGCGGGGCGCGCGCACAAGGACGCCTGCAGGCGGACGCCTCGGCACGCTCGGCGCTTCGGCGGCGAGGTGGGAAACCTCATAGCGGCGCTGCGGCGCTCACGCGATCGCGAGGCGGCTGCGGCGGGCGGGGCGGCGGCGCGCGCATCGTGCGTACGGGTGGCGCTCGGCGTTCTCGGAAGAACGACCGGAAACCTCAACGAGGTCTCGGCAGCACGGCGACGCGAGCGCGCGAATCTCATGCGAGGCCTCGGCGGCGCTCGGCGGCCTCGCCAGCGAGACGCGCTGAACCTCAACGTCGCAGCGTGGGCGGCGGCGGCGGCGGCGCGGCGCGCGATTTTCACGTGGATGCCCGGCGCTCGGCGATGCAGCAGGCTCGTCTCGGGAGCACTCGGCCACGGCGGAAACCTCAAATCTGCGCGATTTCTCGAGCGAGGCGCACGCGAGGTGGGCGGCGGCGGTGGCGGGCGCGCATGGTCGCAGCCCTAGCGCCCAGCCACCGATTCGACCCGCCCGTTTGTTTGGGTCGACCCGACCCGTTTCAACCCCGACCCGTTTTCACCCGGATCCGAATTTTGACCGGTTCCGGTTTTCGACCGGTTCGCCCGTTCCAATCGCTCCGGCCCGAATCCGCTTTTGACGAATCCGTCCGTGCCCGCACACGAGGCCCGCTCCGAGTTCAAGATCATGCTTTGTAATTTTATGTAATAGATTAGGCGAAAGTGCGGGTTCTACGAGTGGGCCACGATGAACGCGTTTTATTTTATTTTTATCGTTCATTGCATGTCGTGGATGTTTAAATTATGCGAGAGCATGCTATGTATGTTTAAATTACGTGACAAACATATTATATATTTTCGTGATTGGATGCGCATAGTAAGCATGCTAGGTTTATCGCGTTTTCAAGCATATTTTAGAATTCTGCGAGCATGTTTTACATGTTGAGTTCTATAGAAAAGCATGCTAGGATTACGTGATCTGCATGGACAAACCTTTTGAAACAAAAGACTAAGCAAGTAACCCGACATATTAATTTTGAAATTAAATTGTCAAGACCTCCACTTTTTGATCTCTATACAAAGTGAGACGCACTGTGAGTAAACGTCCACACGCGTGGCTTGCTTGCACTGTTTATCATAAGTTTGTTAGATGAGATTTCTAAATAAAACATTTTAAATCTATTGAGAAGTGGGAGTTTCATGTGTAAACGTCCACACGCGTGGCTTGCATGTGCGATTTTCATAAGTTCTCTAGAGATGGATTTAAAATGAGATAACAAAGGAATTTGAATTGGAAGCGGTATGGTCCTAGTGAGTATGCCAATTCTAAGAATTCATTTTCTTCTGTTAAAATTGTGGTCATTGCTTAGACATCACCTCGAGTACAACTTCCCGCGAAGTCCCTTCTTGCGATAGTGATGTGGTCTAGTAAGGTCCAATCATTAATTTCATTTGTCATAAGGATAAGTTGACATGGATTGAAATTAAACGACTAAAAGGTATATTTTAGTCTGGTCGAGGGGTTCATGTGTAAACGTCCACACGCGTGGCTTGCATGTGGGATTCCTTGGGCGATTGGAGGTTTCAATCAATATTGTTTTATCAAAAGGTTACAATATTGTTGTTACGAATTATGTGCGATCGTATGCTTATGTGTTTACATTGTCTTTTCAGATATGTCTCTTACACCGATTATCAATATGCTCGCACAAAATCCCTTATCCGGTCCGATTTTTATCGAGTGGAAACGAAACATGGAATATGTTCTTATCACTGAAGAACACATGTTTGTTCTCACTACTCCTAAACCCGATGCCCTTACTGACGCATCGACTAATGAGCAGCGAGAGTCAAGCAGACTTTGGCATAAGTCGAACTATATGGCCAAGTGCTATATGATGACTACAATGTCCAAAGGCTTGCATCTACAACATCAGTCGATGGTAGACGCGACTGAAATATGGTCAAGTCTCGAGTAAGTTTGGGCGATCGGATCGGACGATCCGCTTCCACACAATGAGAGAAATCTTGGCGTGTAAGATGGAAGAATGAAGTTCGGTCCATGAACATGTCTCCCACACGACTCATCTCATGGATAGTCTTGATCGGTTGGGAGGAGGTATTGACGGCGGCCAAGGTCGATATCATCCTCAACACACCGCCCAAGTCTTTTGAGAACTTTCGCGTGAATGCGATCATGAGCAAGACCGAGTATACACTTAGTCAGTTGCTTAATGGTCTCGTGGCCGCGGAAGGAGTTATGGAAAAAGGAGCACATGCTCTTGCTAGCACATCTAGGGGCCCAAATTTTCCGTTGAAAATGGAAAAGAAAAGGGCACCAAATGTGGTAGAGGCAAGGAAACTAGTGGGAGTAGTAGGAGCAAGAACATGATCGCCACCGAGGCTCGAAGAAGCCAGGAGAGGGCAAGTGCAAGTCAGCAAGATCGGGCATTGGAAGGCCAAGTGCCCTATGCTCATGCTCAAGGTACGCCATTTGCTTTAGTAACTAAACATGTTTAGCGACTTGTTCTACCCATTCTTGGGTAGTAGACACGCGCGATCGATCATGTTTGTTACACCTGCGGGGGTTCTTGCGGACAAGGGAGGCGAGTGATGGCGAGATAACGATCTCCATGGGCAACGCGCGAAAGTCGAGGCCGTTGCGATCGGAGATGTTACTTTATGATTTGAGAGAATAGTTTTAGTTTTAAAGACGTTTTATATGTGCGGATTTTCTGGAACCTTGTTTCTGTTTCAAATTGTTTATTCATGGATATTCTATTATTTTTGATAGTGGTGTTTCTATCATAAGAAATGACGGTTATCTTTGTAGGCACATTATATAATTAAGCTTATACTATTTCTCGCAAAACATAATACCTATAACTATGTTGCATCTACATCAAACCTTAAAAGAGAAAGTTTTCTTGCAAGATGACACCACATTTCTCTGGCATCTTAGATTAGGTCACATCAATCTAAATAGGATCCAAAGACCGCTAAGAATGGAGCATTGGGTAATCTCACGATTATCTGCTCCCGATCTGCGAATCTGTATAGAAGGAAAGATGTCGACCGGACACTTCAAAGCGAAGGGTTATAGAGCCAAAGAAGTATTGGAGCTAGTCCATTCGACTGTGTGGACCGATGTCCACACAAGCTCGCTGAGGGTACAGTATTTTGTCACTTTCATTGACGATTACTCGAGGTGCGGATACATATACCGCTTCACCGCAAGTCCGAATGCTTTGAGAAATTCAAAGAGTTTAAGGCGGAAGTGGAGGCGAAGCTTGGTAAAGTATCAAGTCATCATGATCCGATCGCGGTGGCGAATACCTCGATAACGAGTTTATGGACTATCTAGTGAAGTGTGGGATTACCTCCCAACAAGATTACACCGGCACACCACAAAAAATGGTGTGTCGGGCGAAGAAATAAGACTCTTTTGGAAATGGTTAGATCAACGATGAGTTATGCAAGATTGCCTATTTCGTTCGGGGTATGCCTTAGAAATGGTATACTTGCTAAATCTAGTACCATCCAAGTCATTCGAAAAGACCCTTCGAGTTGTGGTTTGGTATGAAGCTAGTTTAAGCCACATAAGGATATGGGCGATCCAACACATGTCTTTGAACAAAAGGTGACAAGTTGGAGACTAGATCCGACGCAAGGTCGTTTATTGGCTATCCTAGAGGAACGAAGGTGGTTTATTCTATAGTCCTAAGGATCGGAAGGTCATTATTAGCACTAATGCCCGATTCTTAGAAGAGGATTATATGACAAACCATAAATCCAAAGTTGAAATCATTCTTCGTGAATTAGAAGATGGTCATATTCCACTACCGATTAGGCCAAAGGTGCGAGATGTCGGTTCAGTGGGAGGATCGACACCGATACTTCAAAAATTGAAGTGGGTCGAGTTCCACCGGAGATACCGACCGTCAAGTGGTACCTACCCAAGAAGTTGTGCAAGATAGAATCACAAGTTATCGCACCCACCGTTGCCATTGTGCTCAGAGCACTTCGTCGTAGTGGGAGGGTTGTTCGTCAACCCGAGCGATTTATGTTCGTGGGTGAATCTTGGTTTAGTCCGGAAACGAACAGCAATAATCGACCCATAGACATACAATGAGATCGATGAAGACATTGATGCAAGATCATGGCACACCGCTATGGACTTAGAAATTGAGTCCATAACGACTATGGATGTATACGAAAGACACCTCTACCGGATGGCAAGGAAGCCATAGGTAGTAAGTGGGTATACAAGAGGAAGAGATTCAGATGGAGAGGTTTCGCTTTTAAAGCCGTGCTTGTGGCGAAAGGGTACACTCAGATGAGGGCATCGATTTCGATGAGACCTTTCTTTGTAGCAATGCTCAAGTCCATCGAATTATTCGCCATAGTGCCCACTTGAACCTTGAGGTTTGGCAAATGGATGTGAAAACCGCTTTTACGAGCGGTTACCTTGAGGAAGGTAGAGACATCTATATGCAAAGAACCCGAAGGTTATGTGGTGAAGGGTGAAGAGCATCTAGTATGGAAGCTTAAAGTCCATTTATGAGCTTAAGCAAGCCTCACGATCCTGGAACTTACGCTTTGACGAGGTGGTAAAGTCCCATGGATTTACCCAGTTGCCTAGCGAGTTGTGTGTATCGTTTAGATGTCAACGGTGATGTGGTATTTCTTGCACTTTATGTAGATGACATTCTTCTAGTTGGCAACAATGTGAAGTTGTTATCGACGAAAGAGTTGGTTATCCGATCGGTTTCAAATGAAAGACTTAGGAGATCGCACTTACATTCTTAGGATCAAGGTTTACCCGGATCGCAAGAGGAAAATGTTGAGCTTATCTCGGGCGCCTTACATTGATCTTGTGATTACTCGCTTTAGTATGCGGATCGCCAAGAAAGGATTGCTACCTTTCGGACATGGCGTTCCTTTATCTAAGGAGCGATCACCTATGACCGCAAATGAGATAGAGGAAATGAGACAAGTTCCTCACGCTTCCGCCGTAGGAAGTCTCATGTACGCAATGTTATGCACGAGGCCCGATATCCGCTATGCGGTGACATAGTAGCTAGATATCGCCTAACCTCGACAAGCTCATTGACTGCGGTAAGCATATACTCAAGTACTTGAAAGGACTCGAGATTATAAGCTGGTTACCAAGCGAACGATCCAATGCATTTGGGTTATACCGACTGGATTTCCAAGTGGACCGTGATGAGAAAAAGTCTACCTCGGTATGTGTTTACCTTGGGAGGTGGAGCCGTATCTGGCGGTGCAAAGCAGCGATGCATTGCGGACTCTACCATGGAAGCCGAATATGTAGCCGCTTGGAGGCTTCTAAAGAGGTCAGATGGTTCAAGAACTACCTCATGGATCTAGGTGTGGTACTGGTTTGCCCAAGAGTATCATAGTTCTTGTGATAACTCAGTGCGATGGCAAACTCGAAGGAACCACGGACCCACAAGGCGACCAAACACATAGAGAGAAAGTATCATGTCATACGAGAAATCGTGAGACGAGGGACGTCTGATTGAAAAGATTGATCGACGGATAACCTAGCGGATCCATTCACAAAGAGCCCGCCGCAAAAGTCTACAAGTGCACGTTCGAGGACTTGGATTGCGCTTGATGGCACCCACTTAGAAAGGAAACTTTTGTATAAGTGGGAGAAGCAAAGTGATGGTTTTGTTTGTAATAGCTAGTAGAGACACATTGTATACTAAAGTTTGCTTTAGTATATGGGAGATTGTTGGATTTGTATAAAGCGAAAGCGGTATGGTTGAGCTTGTATACAATGTTTCTCGTTACCACTATTACAATCTCCTATCTGAATTGAATACTTGATTGCATATATCGAGTCCCTTATCTCATATATAAGCTAGATCATACAGGTGTGTAGAAGATCACGAAGTCCGTATGATTGGTCAAGCTTAATGAGATATAAAAGGATCACGGTGAGACAACTTGAGGACGAGTTGTCGGTATAAAGCTGCGTGTAGATAAGTGACTTGACTTGGTTGCTTGTCTATGCTTTGGTGCGCCTCGACGTATTGATGGATCACGGTGAGATGAGTCTTCTATCCGACCGTCGTGAAGAACCAAGATCTCGGTGACTTACGAAGATCTAAACCTCGATAAGGTATTAGGTGAGTATGAGTGGCTGACCATCACTTTGACTTGTTATGGGTGAGGGTTATATGTTCTAAGCCAATATTCTCCGCATCTTGGGTGGTGGCGGTGCTTGTATGTCATGCTAGTTATCTCAGACGAGTCACCGTATCCGTTTAGGATGATGGCGTCCCTTAAGGAGCTCAAAGGTTTATTGTACTAAACCTGCGCAGTTGAGTTAGCTCAGTACAATAATAAGGTTGAGTGGTACTACTTAGGAATTAAAGATATTAATTATTTTAGCGATGAATGCTCTAAATAATTAATGGACGTCGATATCTTAAATACGGGGATTCGTAATGTCTAAGTGCAAGTCGACTCACCTTCGGTAATAAAGGGTAAGTCGGCATTTATTCTCTAGTGGCATGAATGAATGTTTATAAACTAATTTATGTTACAATTGAACATAAGATAATTAATTTATTTGAGGCCCATCTTTATTCCTTGCATTTGATCCTGGTGGCCCATCCAGGCCGTGGCTTAAGTGAAAATCGGCGCCTCCTATCTCTAAGGCAAGGATTTGATCCTCTTTATCCATAAGGATATTATTATATTTATGGGATATGCATCGATCCTTTCCTAATGGGATTATGGTAATGCATTATAAATATAAGGTAAGAGATAAGATCAAGGTGAATCCTCACAATTATCCTAACCTAATTTTCGTGAGTCTCCATAAGGTTTTGGAGAGTGATTATCGAAAAGTGTGCCAAGAGGGATTAGGGTGATTTTCTGTAGCATTCTCCATAGATCTTCCTCACTCGACGTTGGAGATTGGGTAACCGGGATACAGTTCAGAAGATCAAAGCACGAGTCTCGATCCGTTCATCCTGTTCATCCCCGACAGATTCAAAGGTAAACACGAGAAAACTCCTACGTGTTGCAATTAATTATATAGACGCATGTTAGGAATATAATCAATGTATGGTGAATTAAACATCCAAGATAGATCCTCGGGAGATGGTTAAATCAGATTTCCCTACAATATCAGGATCCTGAACAAACTGTGGATCCCTCCTCGGAACTCGACGTCTACGTTGAGATTCATCCACCTAATGAGACACCCCTGATATAGCACGACGAGAAGGAACTGTAGTCCTCTCTAAAGATTTGTGATGTCGAAAAATTCACACCGAGGAGAGAGGTATGAGATGACGCCCGATAAATGGTGTTAACCTCGAATGAGTCAGGCTCGATCGCAGTGAGATTATAATCGACCTACAATAAATTGAAAGATATTATTTAATATTCTAATAAATACAATACCTCATACATGATTTAAATTTCTAATAAAATTCAGTACCTCTTGCGCAAAAAGAGATTGTACAACTGCCGGTGAGGGCCTAATCTTGAACTTCCACTTCAACAATCTTGGATGCGCTGTGGGGTTGACGTACTTCCCAGCTATACTTCCCAAGTCTGGTATGATCTCGAGTGACCAAACATATAGTGCTCAGACTAGTCCCTAAAAGTGGTACCGAGCATTTGGTTGACAATGTGTCGATAGTATCTCAATATCCGTAAGTATATGCCCCACGAAATCGGCAAAATGCATCGGATCGTCACAACCAAGGCCCAAACCCAATCAGCTATTACCTTGCCTGCCTGCACCTAAATACGAATCCATAGAGGAGAATAACGTGGGTCATACGTAAATATAAACCTAAATCTACATCATTAACATCACCACTACAAAATCTATCTAATAGATTACCTAATGTAATCTGTGTACCCTGACAAAAAATCCTATATACATCAACGTTGCTCAAGTCATAGTCTAATGTGGGATCAAATGATGATGTCCCAAATTTCATGCCGGTGATTAGAGCATAATCCTTAATGAAAAAACATATATTTCTTCCATTGATGAAGAACCACATTTCCGGTTGCGTAGGTTCTATTTGACGGGAGACTATATGGTGCAAAGATAAATTAGACTTATGCCCGAGAATCCAATCAATCATTTAATTGTTTATAAACATCTAGAGATAAATTATTTATTTTATTTTCTTTTCTATTGGATTTCTTATATTCATTTGTCTATAATTCACATCAATAAACATCATATCATACAAATATCACAAATAATTAGAAACTTTAATTTTATATATATATATATATATATATATATATATATATATATATATATATATATCAAGAACTAAATTTAATAATATTTATAAATAATGAAATCTTCTCTTTAATTTACTAAATTTTGATACCCATATCAATTTCATGCCCATGTATATAAACCAATCACGATTAAATTGTAGTTAAAATATTTATTCTTTTTATCCTTTGTGTCATTCTATTTTGTATATAAACCAATCACGAATAAATATATATTCTCTTTATTTTGTATTTTCTTTTCTATCCTTTGCGTCATTCTATTTTCATTGGATGGAAAATATTTAGGATTTTTAAAATTGAATGAGCTAAGATTTGTCATTTCTTGTCATTATCCAAATACGTAGGAGACTAATTCGATGCTAATCCGTTTGGAATTTCAAATGATAATATGGATAAAGAGATTTTACATATTATGAATTTTAAATAAATAAATTTTATAAAATAATTATATTAAACTTGAAGTAGGTTATAAACTTGAATTTTCGTATATATCTACAAACTTGAATTTTCGTCAAATCTCTACAAAACTCAACTGTATAAGATTAGATATGTCAAATTGAAGTGTTTAAGATTAATAGTTGATCGAATATATAATTAAATATTTTTTATATGTATTAACAGGATATGAATTGATCAAGTTATGTCAAATTGAAGTGTTTAAGATGAGAAATCTCAAATTTCAATCCAACTTAGTAAACAATAGATAAATATATACTATTTTAAATCTAGTTATGCTAATCCTAATGGTAAATTCCTATATATTTTTTGGTTTATCTTATCTTCCCACGGATTTAAATGTTGAAAATTTATAAAAATGTATTTAGTACCATAACATGTCCTTTCATTTGGACATTATATATAGAGTCATCTAACTGTAACCTGCATGTAAGTCAATTTTATAGTTTATTTTTGAAATTTGTTGATAATTAGATATGCTTTTATTTTAGTATTATTTACTAAAGCATATAAGTTATTTGACAATTTAAATAAAAATATGCTCATAATACAAGAAACTTAATATTACATATTATCATATATTCTCGTGTAAACAATATTAATCACAGGCATGGATAATGCTAAAATTAAAATTTAAAACAATTAGGCCCTTATGCCATCAAATTTAAACCTCATCAAATAAGAGTTGAGGTTCTTCTTCTATAATTATAAGAATGTAAGTTGATTTTATTATAATAAAATAAAATTAAAAAAGGTTCCAGATAATCTATAAATTCTTCACAAACCTTTAAATGACAAATTAGCATTGAATTAATCTCGTAAGTATTTGGATAATGAAAGTCCTAATGCCACTTAAATTCTCGGCAATATGACAATATCTGCTCGGTAATTTATTAGGATACACAATGATAGTGTATAAGTTACATTTAGATGGAATTAATATTAAAAATTAAAATATATAAATTTGAGAAATAAATTGAAAAGAGAAATATAATTGATTGAAAATTTTCCAACTAATTAAGTTATGTTACCATATATTATTGTGTTTTATTGGTTAATAAAATAATTTTTTAATCATGTCACAAATTGAATAGTGTTTCTTATTTGTATTATACTTTAAAAATGGCTATGATTAAGCCCTTAAAAATCTTAAATAAAATATAATATTGTATTATTAAATTCTCTGCATGTTTTCATGATTAATTAAAATCCTTAAAAATCTTAAAATCCTTAAAAATCTTAATTTAAACTATCTAGGATCCATTCAATGAATATCTCACATTAAACGAAGCGAAAGTTTACAGGAGCAAAACAAATATTCAATCGAAAACATACAAACCATCAACACTATTTATTCAATCACATTGTTCAAGTCAAAACAAATATCTCATTCAATCGAAAACATACAAGTCATAAACACTATTTATTCAATCACATTTTTCAAGCCATATCCATAAATATTTAACTACTCCTATTCAATCACATTATTCGAAATATTTAATTACTCATATTTAATCATATTATTCAATCACATTTAGCAATATTTATCCAAAATATACATACTGTAAATATATTAAAAATCGCATAACTATATCGTTTCAAAATAATATACACGAAAATATACCGGTAAGTCCGACATATTGTCACTCGTTCGTGTAAAATATGGTTTCGCCCTGCATTATTACAAAATTCAATTAATAACTAACTATTAGAAAATTAAATTGAATTGAAAATCAAGTGTAGTTTTACGCTTTGGTGCCAATCATCTCTCCGATCGAGGAGGCTTCTCTCCGTCGACGGAGAGAAGCCTTCCTCGACCGAGACAGCCTTTACACTTGATTTTAATATATACATATAACTCTTGTTTCCGATCGACTCGACTTCTCCCGTCGAGGAAGCCTTTTCTCCAGTCGACCGAAGAGAAGGCTTCATCGATCGGAGAGAAGCTTTAGGCGATCGGAAACAACGAGTAATATGTATATATTGAAAAAATTATAGATTTTCGGCCAGGGAAATTACATCCTGAATGATTCAGACGGGTTGTTCTTCACGCTTCACGAGAATGGGTTGTTCTTCACTTCACGGGAATGACAGATCTATATTTTTCTCTTCTTATCTTTCGAAATTTTTGAAAACTCATAAGGAAGCCAAATTTTTTAGCGCGTTTTTGTTTTAATTTGCAAGACTCATAAGGTGTATAACGAAACAGAGTTAAGTCAAGGGTGGGTGTGAACTTAAATGCTCAATTTTCAAGTCAAAAGGATCTGCAAAAATCAGTGCTTTTTTGTTTGAATTCGCACGGATTCTAACAAAAAAAGAATCACATTCTCCATCCATCATATCAACGTTTCCTTTTTGCAGAAAAATCACATCACAATTCATTTAAACTACAATAAATGAATCAAAAATAATATGACTAGACGAGCATGATGCTATATTGAGTTTATGATATTTTTCATTGATCCACAGAGCAAAACTAGCACGAAATTGAATTTGTTCTTTTTGTCTAACATTATAAGTTATAAGAATATTTTAAGATAATACTTTTTTTATTGTATTTCTCTATTTAGTTTTATAATTATAGATTTTGAGAGAATACAATTTTTATGTGGAGAATACATTTCTTATTGTGGAATAGCAAAGTGGATACATGAAAAGTACATATATTTTATTTGAAAAACAAGGAAATAGAAGATATTAATGGAATATAAACTCTTAAAAAATGTTTGGTATGATGGAACATAACAAAGATAAGAATGGAATTACAATATGAATGAAAACCATGAATTGAAAAATATACTAAAAGACTTTGAAAATGAACATTGATGCTAATGTAAATAGAAATTGAATATGTTATTACGAGATAGATAATATTTGATATTAGTCATATAACATATACCATTTAATACTTTTTAAATTTTAATTTTAATAATAAAATCTCATCACATATCGCTTACTAATTATATTCCATATTGGACATTAATCTCTATAAAAATTTAAAATCAATGTATAGTTTCTCATCCCACAAATATTTTACTCCCTATTATCAATTAATTAATTAATTAATTGACCGGAAAAATACTTATATTTTTTATTGAAAAAATATTTTTGAAAGTTTAATTTGCTTAAGGTTACTTTAGTCAATAATATTTAAGTTTGTCAAATCATGTGAGTCCATATAGGTTAAAACAATGAATTAGCAAATTGCTCTTTATAATCAGACTCAAACCTATATATATAAATAGTTGTGTATATTTTTTATCCCATCATTCATAATTATTTTCATTACCAATTTAATTTGATCAATTAATTAACTAGTTGGCTAAATAAGTAGTTATATATTTTATTGAGAAAATTTATTTAATTTTGCTAATAATATTTTTAATTTTCATGAGACTTTACCAATTCAAGACATAAATAAAATTAATTTTTTTATAAATTTTAAAACAAATTTTGAATCTAGCATCAATTTCTCATAAACTTCACAAATTGAAAATCTAAAATAAATGGATATATTTTGTATATTTTTGTAAATAAATACTCATATTGATTTTCATTAGATTTCACAAATTGATGATTTTTTAAATAAATAGTAACGATCAAATTTTCATTGATAGGATAATCAATTATTATAATATATATTTTTGTAAATTTAAACTAATTCAGGTAATCAGTGAACATTAGTATACGAGAATGATGCGAGAACAAATAGAAAAAATCATTTTTTATTTGTGACAATCGCATGTATATAAGTTCTAAACATGTCCGACATTGATTGATATATTTATGCAGATATTTCTCAATTTTAATCTATTTGAGCAATATACATTTTATTAATGATATATTTCATAAATTTAAATGAATTCGGATAATTAGCGGATATAACTATACGAGAATGAGGCGAGAGCATGATTTTATCTATTTATAAGTCTTTTGTTATTTATATTATTTTGATACAAAATATACATTATAAACATGTAAATACATTAATCGACATGTATACGTATTTTTTAATTTTAATCTTTTGTTATTTATATAATTTATTATTAATAACTAACCATGTAGTGTTCAATTTTATTGAGGCGAATAACTAATTATTGTAATAATTTATATTAATAAAATTAAATAGGTTTGGGGTAATTAATCAAATGTTGGACGAGTGCGGTTATGTATATGCTAGACATGTTCTTATTTAAATATTTTGTTATTTATATTATTTATTATTAATGTTTATTCTATAATGTTCGAGTCATTACTGAGAGATATAAACAATTACTATAACAACTTATATTTATAAATTTAAATATATTTCGATAGTTAGTATGTATTTTTGGAAAAAGAACGAGTAATAAAATCATTTTTCAATCAGATTTTTGGATATGTACGAGCATATAAATTCTAATCACTATAACAACTTATATTTATAAATTTAAACGAGTTTGGGTAATTAATCGGATTTAAGACATGTGCGTTTATATAATATTGTAGACGAGTACAAACATTTATCAATATGCTTACGAATGTTTAAAGTGATTGCGACTATTAATCTTCAAGCCTACCTTTAATTTTCATCATATTTTAAATGTTTAGTTATTTTCACCATTTTTAATATTTTCACATTTAATGGTGCTCGATTTTTTTAGTACTACGTACTGTTGATGTTTACTTTATAATATTTGGATATTATTATACGGGTTTTGATAATTAGCATGTATTTTATATGTAAATATTTTATTTCTTATAATCATAGATACGAAGTAATATAATTTTTCGTCGAATTTCGATGAGTTACAAACTAGTTTTTAAATAAAATAAAATAAAATAAAATTTTCATCTCGTCCAAGAGAAGAAGCCCAATAACAACAAAAGCAACCACAGACCCTCTTGGAATGCCCTCGTTGTGGTTCTCTAGATACTAGATTTCGCTACTTCAACAACAATAGCCTCTCACAACCCCGAAGCCATTGTAGGAATTGCAAACGGCAGTGGACTTTCGGCTGCAGATTAAGGCTTATCCCGATTAGAGGCAATTGAGCCAACCAATAGGGAACATGGACTGTTGTGCATGACAATTAATTAATGTTTATGTTATTAATTATCCTCGTGCTAAAAGCACTAGATTTTGAAGGATTTTAGTTCATTTAAAATAAAACACCCGAGAAATAAGAGAACAAAATGGCAGCAGCCTATATTGGCATCTTTAAGCTAGAAACAACAATAAAAGGATGGACACGAGCAATAACAACAGTTTGAAGCAATTTTTTTAAAATAATATTTTAAAACAATTTAACTGTTCAACTTCAACTCTTTAAACAACTTTTGAGAAAAGAAAGAAGTGAAGAAGACGATCAGTAGGGAAAGAAACAGGAGGAAAAATGGCAGCAAAATATCCAAAAAATAAGTTTATTTTATTATTTATTATATGGAGAGGTATAGAGAGCCAAATGAGACTATACATAGAATCAGCCTTTTGGTTATAAACTCGACTCATTTGCGTACAAGAGTAATAGATTGCACTTGGCAAGCCCAGTGCAACAAAATACATCTATCGAGCAAGCCCATATGTTTTACGTCTGCATGAAAATTTGGTGTCGGGTTAGTAATCACTAATCAATAGCGTCTATAGACTATAATAGATAAGGTCATAACTCATAAGTATCAAGTGTTACTACAATTAAAAATAGTACAATTATTTATTTTGGGTGATCCATGGCCTGTGACAGTCCATAATTAGCAATGAGATTCAATTACATAAACTAGATTCTGTTTTAAAATTCTATCACAAAAGGGGTGTTACGTACAGCTCCTCTTCTTCTTCTTCTTCTTCTTCTTCTTCTTCTTCTTCTTCTTCTTCTTCTTCTTCTTCTTCTTCTTTCATGTTGCAAACAAAGGTATGAAGTGGGACACATCCAAATTCCGATCTTCTTCTTTCATGTTGCAAACAAAGGTATGAAGTGGGACACATCCAAATTCCGATAGTTATAGATATAGTGAAAAATTGGAACGACTCTTTTTTGGATATCGAATTACATAAAAGAGTCTTCTACATGTTTTATGTCGCAAACAAAGGTATGAAATGGAACGTTATGTCATGTTTTATGTCGCAAACAAAGGTAGAATTATTTAGTGAAATTCGATATCCAAATTGGAGCGACTCTTTTGAATTATTTAGTGAAAAATCTAGAGGTGAGCAAAACCGAATCCAAACCGAATAACCAAATCGAACCGTGATAAATTGGTCGGTTTGGATCAGTTTTTAACAGCTTCGGTTTCGGTTTGGATGCAAATATTGAAATCGAATTTTTTTCGGATCGGTTCGGTTAGCATTCCGAAATTTTGGTTTAAACCGAACCGAACCGAAGTTTTAATTATTAATATATATTTAATATATATATATATATATATATTATATTAAAGTAAATTATTGAAAATTATGGGCACATATGGATTAAACTAAACTGTAACAATATTAAATTTAAAAGTTAATGGGCTTAATCATATTTAATTATAATAAATATGATATAATTTAAACTAAAATATATTATTTTATAAAGTGTTATATCTAAATGTTGTAGAACAATTAATTTATCTCAATATTAATTTATTGGTATCAGTGTTTGATAGTTGGATTTATGCTATGAATGTTGTTGAATTTAAGGTTAGATTATTGAATTGTTAAATTTATGGTTTTATCATTTTTGGATTAATTTTGATAGTCAGTTTATTGAAGTAGTAATTAAGATTACAGTTTACCAAAAATCGACCCGAAACCAAAATTTAAAATTAGGTTCGGTTTGAAAAAAAGTTTGATCAGTTCGATTGAAATTATTAAACAATTCGATTAATTCAATTTTGGACTTTCGGTTCGATTTTCAATCGAACCAACAGAATACTCACCCCTAGAAAATCCACATTCAATAGACCAAATAATAGTATCACCGTCATCATCTGCAATAAAATTATCATCCCCAAGTTTGATTATATCAGTTGCTCGAGATTACAATTGCATTCATCCATGAACAGGTCGCCGTCTAAATTTTGGAAGAGTATAATTGGGAAAGAAGGAGATGTTAGTAAAAAAAAGAAAAAAAAAAAGAAGAAGAAAAAAATCAATTATTGTAACTATATATGCACCAGGAGTCGCTAGAGTTCGACTTTAAGGGTGAGCAAAAATCGAATCGGACCGAAAAATCGAACCGGATCGAATCGAAATGGGCGGTTTGGTTCGGTTTGAACGAGAATCGGTTCGGTTCGGTTTAAATTTTCAAAACCGAAATTAATTCGGTTCGGGTTGGTTTAGTTAAAAATTCGGTTTTAAACCGAACCGCCTAATTAATTATTATTATATATTTTTATTTTATATATATATATTATATATATATGTGTTATTTATATTATTAATATTTAAATTGGTTAATATTATATATATTTATATATATATAATTATATTTATATATTATATTATATATATTACAATATTTATATTAATTTTAATTTTAATTGGTTAAAACCAATCGAATCAACCAAACCGAATATTTCGGTTCGGTTTCAGTTTGGTTTTGTACAGTAATTCGATTCGGTTCGATTTGAATTTTTTTAAAAATTCGATTTTTCGATATTTCAGGTTCGATTCAATTTTGAACCGAACCGCCCGAATGCTTACACCTTCGACTTGCCAAATTTATACACGGGTAATATTAATCGTAGAAGGAAATAATAAGGAATTAAGCTACGGATACGAAGTACAAATCGGCGCCGCGTTTAGCTTTCAACAATGGCGCTCTCCTCATGGATTTCTCGATTGCGTTCCTCCTCAAGATCGATTTACACCAAATTCCGGAACTCTGTCCCTCATGAGCACGGAGCTGCCGTATCAAGGAGTCCAGCTGCGGTGGAACGCTTCCGGAAACCTTCCTTTTCACATTGGGATGACTCTTTGCTTCCGCTGGCTTTCGCTGTCTCCGCTGGTTCTCTTGCTTTGCATTCTCACCACAACAACGGGCCATCTTGCTGCGAAGCCCCAAATCTTGATCAAACGTAAGGGTTCAGCTTGAAGTTAGTGTTTCGTCTGTGATTTTCCTCTTTTTTGTTCTTAATATTTTGTAGGGCAGCTATTCTTTGAAGGTTTGAGTAACCGTGCGGATTTTTCGTTGCTCTGTTTCTAATTTTGGTGCTACTGGTTGTGCTTTGATTGGTTACTCTTCTGAACTGGATACATATATCATGAGTTGTTTACTCACAGAATGTTAGTTGCTTTTCTCACACTATTGATGTGTGTGTGCGCTTTTTTACTGGTGGAGTATTTGTTTGGTTCATTGGTTGGAGGTGATGCATATTAGTATGTTCCTGAAAGCTAAATGAAATTAATGGTGTCTCTTGTGAATAACTTCCATTTTAGTGGTAAGTCGATTGGCGGCACTCGCAACATGGATTACGTGGTGACAGGATCACACAGAGAAGTTCCGCAAGAGCTTATTGAAGAACTAAGCGTCATCTGTAAGGTATTAACCGTCAGTGTTTCCTTATTACTTAAGACACAAGCTTTGGTCCGATCTAATATGCACATTATTATTTGATTTTGTTGTCATATATTTCCAACTTCGTGTTGATTATAATTGCACACTTCCGTAGTGTAATATGAGAAACTAAAAAATATGCTATTAGTTATCTAATGGGATTTAAATGATTGGAGCAATGAATATCTGGTGCAGGAGAATATGACAATGGACTATGATGAGAGACACTATCATGGGAAGCCACAGAACAGCTTTCACAAAGCACTGAACATCCCTGATGTAATTGTTTTCCCAAGGTGACTTTGGTTTTGACTGTGTGAAACTTTTATATTGACTTGTATGCATATGTGAGAAGGTGTTAAATACATGAGTTTTCAATATAAGTTATGTACTAAAACCATTCCTGAGGTGGTTGGTTACCTTGGATTATTCTGTCCTTTGAACCAACATAAATATAACAGCCAGTCATGGAAGAGTAAAAACTACAAGCGTTGTTAGGTCAGGGATGCCAATCATCAATGACATAACGAGTAACTTTCACATTTTAGGCTTGTTTGATGTTGTTAATCATATAGACAATATATTTATAATACATGGGTAGTAGTGACTAGTTAGGAGTTATATAGAAGGCATTCACTCTTGCATACTTGACTTCCATCTGCACTTGTGTTCCATGACTCTAGTATGTTTTGTGATTTAGTCTTCACCACTCTTCTTTTGATTTGATGGTTGGACCACAGGAAACTATTTTGTACATGATCTGATTCCTGTAGCACTTAGTGGCAGTGTGGCACCCTTTTCTTAGGATACATTATGTTCTTTTCTGCAGGTCAGAGGAGGAGGTGTCTAAGATAGTTGCATCCTGTAACAAGCATAAGGTTAGAGCTGCCTTTCATACCATCCTGTGCATTCGTAGTCTCAGAGAATTTAATGGTAGGTTTTTTTACCCACTCTCTTACTGTTGATGGCAGGTTCCCATTGTGCCATATGGTGGAGCTACATCTATTGAAGGCCATACCTTATCTCCTAGCGGTGGAGTTTGCATTGACATGACACAAATGAAAGTATGAAAAGCTCCCCTGTCTATATGTTGCCACCAAATCCTAATTTGTCATGAATTCATCTCTATAACTGTGAGAATATCTTTCATTCTAGTTGCACGAACTATTTAATCTTAAGTCATGGTTATTGAGTGAATGTTGGTTATGGACCATCTACGCTACTGAAGCATAGATGTAAGTTTCTTGCTGACTCTTCCTGTATGGCTTGTTTTGCCCTAGTGACTCTTCCACATAGATGATTTGTTGGCTGGTTTCTTTCTGGGGTTCTCTGTTTGTTGTTTCACTTGCTATCTCTGGAAGATAATATTTATTCTCACAATTCTCAAAATTTCTTCCCTCTGCATGTACTTATTTCCCAGTATTGAATTTCAGAGTGAGGATTTCTCTGCCATCATATTAATAATTGTGACTTATTCGGAAATCATCCTCGTTACTTACCTTGCTAACTCTTCAAATTGTAGCGTATCAAATCATTAAATGTTAAGGACATGGATGTGGTTGTCGAGCCTGGAATTGGGTGGATGGATCTTAATGAATACCTCGAACCTTATGGTTTATTCTTCCCTCTGGATCCTGGTAAGTTGCCGCATCTCTTCTTATTTGTGGTGCTTTTGCCTTTTATTTTCAGACCTTTTTAATGTCTTTGGTAGGTTTATGATTTCATGGTAACAATATGCAATATTGGAACATGTTTATCCAAGAAATTGAAACGATATGATATGTAGGAGAACAATTGAACTCTTTTAATTGAAATTGCGTTTACTATGAGGATGGCTACTTCATTTAGCTCTTGATAACCAAATCCGGATGGGAGCGTCTAGTATCAAGAATTAAAGGTTGATTTAAGTTAGAAGTAAGTTTTTGGGTGTTATTTATCCTGAAAACTTCACTAAGGTATATATGTTCTTCAAATTAGAGGATTGCGTTTCTTCCAAGTCGCCTTGTTTTTATAAAATTGATCAGATACTTGTAATTTTCACATCAATATATTATGTAACTATGCTGGTTCTCAGGTCCTGGAGCAACCATTGGTGGGATGTGTGCTACACGTTGCTCTGGCTCCTTGGCTGTAAGGTAGTTGTTTTGTTTCATCTTTAGAAGCATAAACATCATTGCCCCTATCTGTGGAACCTTGTCTGCTTCTGATAATTAATTTTATGGTAATAGTAGTAGTGGCTGACTCGTGCACGCAAATATAACTTTTTCTGAACTACCAGTATTGCACATCAGTTGTGGCATTGCATATTAACCTAGTTTTAACTGATGCCATTGGATAAAATGATTATTTCAGGAGTTGTATGGGTAAGAATCTAAATTTTAGAACGATTCTGCTGCATTCTTAATTCAGTTTAATTATTTCATTTCTAGTTTATAGGTATGGAACTATCTTGAAAATGTCATTAACCTCAAGGTATGTACATTTTCTTAAATTCCTTATGGTCACTGAGAAGTGAGATCAAACACATGATGCTTATTTCTTTCAGGTGGTTCTAGCCAATGGAGACATTGTCAAGACTGGGTCTCGTGCCAGGAAAAGTGCTGCTGGGTGTGTTCTATTTTTAAATCTGTGCCAATATAAGTTTGTTCCATATCCTAATCAGTTAACAAAATCTTGTTTTTCTTGGGCTAGTAAAACTTCTATTGTCTTTATTTCACTATCTTAGCTTTCACGGCCAATTTATTTGGTAATAATTGCTGAGTAACAACTAACAACTGCTACTTATGAGCTAATATTTATCAGGTATGATCTAACACGTCTCATGATCGGAAGTGAAGGAACATTAGGTGTGATAACAGAAGTCACATTACGTCTCCAAAAGATCCCTCAGTTCTCAGTGGTATTTCCACAGTACTTCCTCGAACTGCTGTTCTATCTTTTGATCCTAGTCTGTTATTCTTAATTTGAAGCTGAAGATCTTATGCTTTATCACAAGCTCATGTCTAAGGACTAATAGTGGGGTTATTGTGGTCTTAAGATGTAAATATTTACTCTATCCTATAATCCACCACACCAGAGGAAGAAATGAAGGCCTAACTTGTTGAAATTGAAAATGCATGGATAAATCTCAAATCATGCTATTTATCCATGACTTTTCCACAAAGTGCAAATGCGATAGCTGGGCATCTTTCTCCCAACAAATTGCATGATGTCAGACACTTTCTATGAGATTAGTGCTTCAGATTACTAGATTGAGAATTGTCGTGTAGCATGCTCAGGTGTGTTTCAAAAGAATAAATGAAAATCCTGTAGACAAGCTTCTTTTATGAGGCAAACACGCACACACATATATATATACATATATGTATGTATGTATGTATGTATATGTGTGTGAAAATTTTCTTTCTAAAATATCCCCAACCCCCCAAACCCATGTAACCTGCTCTAGAAAAATTATTTGTACTCAGGATGCTTTTAGCATTTCTTTTCCTGTAACAAACATTTAGATTTCATATATCATTTTGGTAGCTGAGAACTGCATGATTTTCATTGATGTGATGATATATTTATCTTATCTAGTATACAAAATTTGTAAGACATGCCTGCTAGATAGTGATAAGTATGGTAACAATGGGACATTTATTGTTTGTATGATGTTCGAGTTGGAGTTCTGTTGGCTCCTATACACCAACTGCTGAGGCTTTCATAATTTTAATAGGGTTTCACTTGAAATGGAAATATCTATATATTATGACATGTGATATATTTGTCAAGACGACTTGTTTAAAAGCTGCATATGGATAGGTAGCAATGTGCAACTTTCCTACAATTAGAGATGCCGCAGATGTTGCTATTGCCACTATGATGTCTGGTATCCAGGTTAGTTAGCTTCTTGAATTGGTCTATTCTGTTGCATATATGTTTCTCTCTCATAGTTTTCTGATAGTAATTATACATAGTTGAAACCATGGAAAGATAAAGATCTTGAAGGAGCAGCCAGTATGTGTTGCATGTTTATGTCATCTTAGATTTATTGCTGCATAATCTTCCATTCTTGAGAACGTTGTGAAGATGCAGTTGCTTATTCATTTCACCCTTTATCTTGTTCTGTGTTGTGTAATAGGTATCAAGGGTTGAGCTTCTGGACGAGGTTCAAGTCAGGGCAATCAACCTTGCTAATGGGAAAAGTTTACCTGAAGTCCCAACTTTGATGTTTGAGTTTATTGGAACAGGTGAATAGTGTTATATGTTTGGATGACAATTTAATGCATTTTGAAAAATGTCATATTTTTAGCTGGGTCTTGGTGGGGTGGTGAGAACTATGAAAGTTCTCCTCTTCTATTGGCGACTAAAATATTGCTTCAAAAGTTTCTATTGTTTCCAATTTCTGATTTTATTATTCATAGCACTTAAATGTATTACTCTCATACCTGACATGTTTTTTTGTTTCTTATGCTCTCTTTTGGTTTCAATAATGGCAGAAGCATATTCTCGTGAACAGACACTTATGGTTCAGAAGATTGCTTCTGAGCACAATGGCTCAGATTTTGTGTTTGCAGAGGAACCAGAAGCAAAAAGGAACTTTGGAAGGTACGCTAGATGTAAACGCTTACTTTCTGAGTAACTAAGTTATCTCATTTTTATTTGCACTTCCAGAAACAGAATAAAAGAAAAGTACCTCTTCTCTGAAGCTTCAGTGAGAAGGTGATGGAAGAAAAAACTTGCGTGTTCTGTATCTAATTCTTTTTTTTCTATGGTCTGTTTCTCATTAGATACGGAAGGAGGCACTCTGGGCATGCTTTGCCATGGAACCAAATTCCGAAGCATTGATCACAGTTAGTTTTAGCTTCTTCTTTTTAGAACAATAATTTTCAGCAAGTTTAGCTCAGTCTGTGTTACTTGAAGAGTTTCGATACTTAAATAGGCATCGAGTAAGTGTTGGTGTAATTTTTTTTGGGTGTGTGTGCATTATAATAGTGGCTGAAAAATCTTTGGACATACAAATTGGCATTTTATAGCTGATTCAAACTATTCTCCATTTTGGATTGCGAAAGTCGATCTTTAATACACTACCAGTTCCATGCTATTGGTTTGCAGAATTAACCAGTAAACCAAACTTGCTTTTTTTCTTTGTTTTCAAAATGTTCTCTTGGGTTATTTCATAATTTCTAATAATGCAGGATGTATGTGTTCCACTATCTCGCCTTGCGGAACTAATATCAAGATCCAAGCAAGAGCTAGATGCTTCACCTTTAGTTTGGTACTGTTCTTTCCGTAGCCTTTTAACCCTTATGCACTGCTTGAACTATTCCTGATACACATGGATGTTATAACAGCACAGTTATCGCTCATGCTGGTGATGGTAACTTCCATTGTGTGATTTTGTTTGATCCCGACAAAGAGGAGCAACGAAGGAAGCTGAGAGATTAAACCGTTTCATGGTGCTTGCAGCTTTAGATATGGACGGTATGCAATCAAATCCCAATCATTTGTTGGCATCTCATAATTTTTCATTCAATAAACAACGTTTTCCATACTTGAAGTTAATCCAATGTATTGCATGATCAGGAACGTGCACGGGAACATGGTGTTGGCACAGGAAAATGAAGGTACAGTTTAATGCACGAAGCATTTGAGTTGTATTTATTAAGGAAACTTTATTTGATGAAAAATCACTGCCCCTAATAATGGGATTAATTAAAATCGTATTGAGCGTTTCAGTATCTGGAGAAAGAACTGGGGATGGAGGCTTTGCAGACGATGAAACGGATTAAGGGTGCTTTAGATCCGAACAGCATCATGAATCCAGGAAAGCTTATCCCTCCCATGTATGCATGTAATAAAAATTTCTGCTGCTGTTGAGTGAAAAACATTGTTACGGGAGGATTCCGATCCCTAATATCGAGGTTTGTGGTTCTTGGATCTGCAGCGACGGACTAAGACACTGTTGCTACATGTATCATTATCAAGAGATTGTATTTGTAATTCTGCGTCTTTACCGTTGTAAAAAGTATGATGCATTTTTTAGTTTTCACCACCTACATTCAACTAAGCCTTTTAAGTCTCTTTCTCTCTCTGTGGTGTTTGTAATGGATCTCAAGACACTGAAACTCTGAAAGAAGTCAGACGTAATAAGAATTCAATTGTACTATTTTTATTTTTATCTTTGTTATAGCATGAAGTGGGAAAAATACAATATGGTTGAATTGGAAAGTTGAGATAACCTTGGTCAAAATTTTACATCGAAGCGACAGTCTTTCTTGCTTCAAGAAATGGTCATTTTCATTTATCTGGAAAAGATAATAAAGAAAAACGAAATCTAAATAACAAAAAGTTCAGTTTTTTTAACAAAAAATGAAACAAAATAAATAAAGTAAGAAGAGGTTATAAAATAATAAAACAATAATGCATTTTATCTGAAATAAAAAAGACATTATATCTAAAAAATAAAAAATATGAAGAATTTGTCATTTTACCTGAAAATAAAAAAACAAAAAAATTATAATTATAATAAATATGCTAGGGAAGGGGTTAAATTTTCGACCGTAATTGTGATTAACAGCCACATGCTTTAATCTCAAGTGAGCTACTATAGCTATCGATTAATCGAATATATTAAAATTTGGATTAAATGTTTTAAATTCATCAAAACTTGCCACTCTATTTAAACATTTTATGTCATCCAATATTGTACTTCAGAAAAATTAATTCACCAGACCTGGATCATGGTACTACTTTTTTCTTGAGAGTGTCCAGAGAAGAATCTATAATTCTTCAATCCACCAAATTACGGTTGAAAAGTTGCATAGTTTACTTTCATATTGTGAATTATTTGACATGGCATTATTGATCCAGTGTCATAGCAGCTGCAGTTTTATGTATCGAGCGAGATCTCGTCATAGAGAAAAAGCAGCTTGCTCATGTGTCTAGGAATTGTGCAACTATTTAGCGACGGCTCCGTTTCCACCACCACGCCTGCTGCCTCCGCCCTGCAGGTCCTGGTGGCGGCGCCGGAGCACCGGCTCCCCACTGCCGACGCGCTCGGCTCTCTTAAGTGGCTGCGGGCTAACATCTCACTGTGTACATGTTATTTATACAACAGAAGCTCCTCTTTGGATTCAATAATTTGTGAAAATCAAGAGACTAGTTGGATTCTTCATCTATAAACTTAGTTATAACCCTATTTTTTGCTCTAATATTGAAAAACAGATTTTGAGGCTGTCAGTTCCAAGTGGAGAAACACACACCAGCCCACCCATTTGCAAACCTATTTGATTTTTTCACATTTTTGCAAACACCAGACCTCCCATTTGCTCTAATATAAGATTATTTTCCATATCCTTTGTGTCTCGTAGCTCCTTCTGAAATTAAAGCTGTAAAACTATTTTTCCTTATCTTAAAATTCAAGCTTGCATCATTTGACGAAATTCAGGGTTGACCATACATATGTGTGTTTTATTATCAAATGCATTGCTCGACCTTCTCATTCGACACATTATGTAAGCCTGAGGTACAAGTTGAAAGGACCACCTTAAACAACAGCTCCAAGAAAAATCATCTCAACGCATTCAGTTGGGTTTTTAAAGCTTATATAATAACGCCTTTTCAATATGTTTATGATAAAATCTTTATTCTATTAATTTAATGTCGGACTTGTGTATTGAAAATGATTTTTGATTTTAAAAGTTTAATTCAATATTTATGGCTATCTTGTGTTAAGGTCATAGCTATCTTGTGGTTTCAACCTGTGGTGGACCATATACCAAAGATATTTGTTGTTAGCTATATGGTTATGCAGAATAGGCAGACCAAAAGCAAAAGCAATGTGAGTTTATTTATTTAGTACCATTTTCATAAATGGTGATCAAAACTTTAACAAATTACTATACTAAGAAAAGGATTCAACAATAATGAGTACAATGTTCGTTTTAATTCCAGATTTATGAATATATAGAAAGAATATGAACACCAATACTCATTGCAGCAACTAATAGAAGAAAATTAGATGCATCTTATTAAAAAAAGAAAAAACCCTTCACCGTAGCAGGGGAGGATTGTGGAGAATCGCTCTAATGATCAGTAGACATGGAAGGTGATGCAGATGAGCATGATGGTGATTCTCCATAATCTTCATTGTAGTCATATTCATCATTTGCATCACCTTCCACGTATATTTCATCTTCATTCTCGCTATCCTCGGACTCATCCTTAGAGGAGTCAGTGTCGTTGTGTTCTCCATTACTAGAGTCGGCAGTGGAATTATCATATTCTTGCTCATTTGACAACTTCTCATTCTCATTCTCGACATAGAGGGTGTTTGGCTGAGCTTATAAGCTCCCCCAAAACAGCTTGGCTGAACACCCTCATAGTATGAATCATACTCTGACATTTTTTTTCTTTTTTCTTTTTACTTTAATTTTTTTAATATTTAATATAAGCATATGTATTGTTACTATTTGTTATCTAAAACTTCTAGTACGTTTATGCTAGGACTATTTATTATTGATCTGATTGTTATCCAATAAACTTCTAAATATAAGAAAAATGTTCTAGTATACTTCTAGAAACATTTAATATTGAGAAAAATTCCCACAGTATACACTTAATTTTCCAAAAGTGAAAGATGAAAATTTCCCATAATATACACTTAATTATCCAAGCATTACTCTTGTTGATTGTCGAACATCCAATTATTGAATTAGTAAACGTGAACTTTTCGTGGAGGCAATTGCACGAGCTGCAATCTATGAAAATAAAAATAAAATAATTGCACGAGCTAAAAACGAAAACATATAGAGGTAGAAGCTAGCACATACAGTTTTTTTAAACATATTTTGTAAAGTGGAAATATATGGAAATGCACTTTTTTAAAAAACTTGAATCAGTATATATCCAATTTCAAAAAAAGAATGCCGTCTATACCCATTTCATTTTTTAAATATATTTTTCAACGATTTGCAGTCAAAACATAGTCATTTCAAATATCAATCAAATCACAAATCAAAAAACCGTTAATTTAATTTACAAATTAAATTAAACTAAAGTTATAATTTTAAATTAAATTAAATTAAATTAAATTGTACAAATTAAATTAAATTAAATTAAATTATCCCACAGGTGGGGTGGGGTTGGCATGGGGTGGGTTGGCCTTGGGTGGGGTTGGCCGTGGTGGGGTGGGTTGGCCGTGGGGATGGGGTTGGCCGGTGGGGTGGGTTGGCCGTGGGGGTGGGGTTGGCGGTGGGGTGGGGTTGGTAGGGGTTGGCCGTGGGGTTGGCCGTAGGGGTTGGCCGCCGTTGGCCGCCTAGGGGTGGGGTGTGGGTTGGCCAGGGGGGGTGGGGTGGGTTGGCCTTAGGGGTTGGCCGTGAGGATGGGGTGGGTTGGCCGCAGGAGGTTGGCCGGCGGGGTGGGGTGGGTTGGCAGGGTAGGGAGGTTGGCACGCATAGGTGGTTGGCAGCGCTGGGGGTTGGCCCAAGGGTTGGCCATGGTGGGTTGGTTGGGTGGGTTGGTTGCTAATTTTATTAATTATTTATAAATTTAAATACTTATCATTAATTATTAATTATCTTGAATTTATTAATTAATTATAAATTAATTATAAATTAATTTGATTATTAATTATTAATTATTAATTATATGACTTTATTAGAGATGAAAATTAAATAAGCGATATAAACCAACCACTTTTGTAAATTAAATACACCAACTAATGATCAACAACTTTTTCGATGAATTTACTTGATCAACAACTTTTCATCAACTTTTTCATCGGTGAATTTACTTGATCAACAACTTTTCATCGGTTCGCCAATAACTATGCCAACAAATATTTACGGTGAATTTAATTCACCTTATCGAATTATACTTATATATTTCATTCTTTTTTAGTTCATTTGAATTCTTTTCTTTATCTCGCTCTCTTCGCTGATTGATTATAAAGGTAATTTCAATATTTTGATGTATTTGTTATATATATGATTCCTTAATTATTGTTAGATGAATTTTGGTGAATTTTAATTAATTTCAATTAATAATTATTTAGGGCATCGTATAACCATTGTGCATTTGTATGAATAATTAATGAACCGTGTTTGTATTATGAATTTTAGATGAATTAAATAGTTTAGTTTAGTTTAATTTTAGTTTAGTTTAGTTTAGTTTAGTTCGATGTAGTTGAATTTTTAGTTTAGCTAGTTGGTGTGGGGTTGGTATTTGGGGTGGGGTTGGCCTTGGGTGGGGTTGGCCGTGGGGGTGGGGTTGGCCGTGGGGGTGGGGTTGGCACGGGGTGGGGGTGGGGTTGGCCACGGGGTGGGGTTGGCAGTGGGGGGTGGGGTTGGCCATGGTGGGTTAAATTAAATTTTATTATTTTGTAGTTGAATTAAATTATAGTTTTCAGTTTAATTTAATTTAGTTTAGTTTAGTTTAGTTTAATTATTATAAATACGCAACAATACACTTGAATTTTCATTTAGCCGTGGGATAGGGGTTGGCCGCGGGGTGATTTTTCATTTAGTTTAATTTAGTGGGGTTGGTCGTAGTTTAGTTTAGTTTAATTTATAACATTTAGTTTAATTTAGGTGAATTATTATTTAATTTAGTTTAGGTGAATTATGGTTTATATCCGTCCGATGAATTATAATATTTAATTATTATTTAGTTTAGAGATTTATACCGTCCATTATTGTGCATTTGTATTATTTATTTAGTTTATGTGAATTATTATTTGATTTGTATTATTTATTTAGTTTATGTGAATTATTATTTGATTTAGTTTAGGTGAATCACGATTTATACGTTCATTTTGAAATTTTCATTTAGTTTAGTTTAGTTTATAATTTATTGTTCTTATTATTAAACATTTGTGATCAATGTTCTTGTTTTATATTTAATTTGTATTATTTAGTTTAGATGTTTGTTTTATAATTAATGAATTTTAATTAATTATTATGCATTTGTATGATTTAATTAGATGTCGGGGTGGAAGAATATTATCATTAGATATGGAGGATGTTGGGATGATTGTTTGAACTACTGCGGCGGTGCATCATCATATACCTATGTTCGGATGATAATGCACTTATTTGGGAGTTAAGAAAACATTAATTCCATACAGGAGCAAATTCTTTTAACTACCAAATACATTATATATCGAGATCTCGAAGTGGTAGACTTATCAAATCACTTTTGACTACCGATGATCATTAGCTCGATTGTGCGAGGTTTATGCCCAACCGGTGTATGTGACATCTGGGCGTCGGCTCCCAACGAACACGAAGCATATATGCCACATTCGAGCAACCACGTGATACAACGTATGACTACGCTTCACAATACTCGTCTCGGATGAGTCATTCACACAACAATTTGGAGCATATAATTGGTTTGAGCAAAATACACCTCGAAGTGCGCAACATGTGCCGAAGTGGTGGCGCGATCGTTGACGAAAGTGATGATGGCGAATCGTCGTCGACGGTGAAGAACAAACATCGTCGATGAAGAAGAGGAGGAGGAGGAGGCGTGCGGCTGCAAATGTGATCACAGCACGTTTGTAGAATTTGATGCGTGGATACGTCGAGAGGGTGGAATAGAAAAATTGCTTGGGATGATTATGCGAGCAACACGCAGGGTAACAGGGGACTCGGGTAGAACAAATGGAAGAGATGAGCAATTGGCTAGCTCATGTTATTCCTCATGAGGCTTGAACAATCTTTTGCTAGTCCTCTTGACTCTATTCCGAACCCGATGGTGGCGAAGGTTCCATCTTCGACAACAAGGTGGACCTTAAGATAGCGATCGGTTTGTGGCACATGGAACAAAGAGCGAAATTTGTTATTCAGCGATCGGACCGGACACGGATTACGTTCAAATGCGATATCGTGATCGGTGTCCGTTTCTATTCGCGCATCGCATGACGGGGTGGTTTTGGTTTGTGCGCAAGTTTGATGCCGTACACACGTGTAGATGATCTCGTGAATACCGAAGCGCACAAGGTCAAAGCCCGTGTGATTGCAACATACATAGCGCGAAAAATCGCGAGGGCGGTGAAGTCATTAAGCGAGATCGATTATGGCGAGTTACAACGAGTATGGCGTCGGCGTCATATCTTGTCGCGGTGAGAGCTCGTAATAGAGCAATCGAGATGATATATGGTGGGTATGAATAATCTGTCGGATCTTCTGGGTTATCTTCACATGTTGTGGACAACTAATCTGGTTCGTTGATTGACTTGGATATTGGACGGATGGTCGTTTCGCCATCTTTTGTAGCGCTCGGTTCCGGCCGACTCGGTTACACATTGTGCATGAGGCTGTTATTGTTGTGGATGGCACGCGCTTGAAGGGCATAATAAGGGTATATTGTTTGTTCTTTATTACGAAGGGCGACAGCGAGCAAGTTTTCCATTGGCTTATGGAATTGGTCCGATCGAGAATGATTTATCATGGACTTGGTTTACGGAACACGTGAAGGCGCTTACGGTCGAATTCGAGGCGTTGATTGTGTCGATGCGCGTCGGTATATCCAACGCGTGAAAATGTCTTTCGGAGAACGCCCACGGCTTATGCTACTACCATCTGCTGAAAAAATCACGCCTTTTGGGAAACCGTCGGTGGCATTGTGCGAACGCGGCTTATGCATATCGGGAGGCGGAGTTTGACAAAGCAATGAACATGTTAAAGTCCTCGTGCTAAAGATAGACCTACTAGGTGGTGCGTATAGCAAGTTGGCGGAGGTAGGAGTTGAGAAGTGGGCGAGATCAAAGTGCCACGTGAGGCGCTATACCTTTTGACTTCCAACATTGCCGAGTCCTTCAATGCTCGGTTGTTGTGGGCAAGACGATTGCCCATTTGCTCTATGGTTGAGCGATTCGTCATATCATAGAAAATGGTTCGATCAAAGACTTGAAGCGGCGAGCATACCCTCTTGACCTAACCCCACGAGGCATTCGCAAGATACGGTGGGCTGGAGAGATCACGCGGTATACTATAGTGCCCAAAAGTAACGACACATTCAAAGTCGAGGACGAAACCAAACCTTCAATGTCAATCTCGGGACGGAATCGTGCTCGTGCTTGGAGTGGGACATGGATCGATCCGTGTTCTCATGCGATTCTGCTATACGGTATGGAGCTACATACTAAATATAATTTTTAGTACGGTATTCAATTTATAACTAACAACTTTATCATTGTTTTTATCTTGAATTTTAATTTGTGCGGGCATAAAGATGACCAAATTTCCAGCTATGTGGGAGAATACTACCACGCAGAGAAGCTAATGCAGAACTACTCATACGAGTAAATCATGTTCCGCCCAATCAAGTTGGATGCTTCCTACCGATGTCGCGGCCGTTGAAGTATTGCCACTGCTGTGGTCCGACAGACGGGTCGTCCGAAAGTTGGCCGCCATCGTCATCCAACCGAGCGTCCCCATCGAAGATCGGTGGAGGAGATGGGGTCAAGCGATACAAGTCGTGCACGTGGGAGGTGTGGCTTGTGTGGTTCCGTAGATCTGCGCGACAATCATGTCCTTATTTACCATCCCATTAATTGAATGAGATATTGATTTTATTTAAGCATTCTATGAATTTATGAGTTTAATATGATAATTTAAGCATTCTATGAATTTACTAGAATTTTCTAGATTCACATGTTGAAAGTTAATATATGATGTTAATATATGATGTTAATATTGATGATTAAGCTCACATATGATACTAAAGTAAGAAGTTGGGAAGAAATTAAACCAAACTCGTGATATCCTTCGATCAAGATATACTCAAATACAAATATTAGAATATTCAAGAAAATGCACTCTCGTTAACATAATTCAAAGATAGAAGCAACTATTTTCTTTCGATAGCCATATACATTCTCATTACCCCACTCAATGCTCGGGGAACCTGAAATACAACGTTCGGCGTACATGCACATGAACGTTCCGGCCTGGTGAGTCTTCTTTGTCGAAGCGTACATCGGGAGGAGCGATATCAGCGCCAAATCACGCGGAAGGCACGAAGGCCGAGTCTGTTATCTTCAAACCAACGAGTTACGAGTAGGCGTAAAATAATGCGATCAAGCCCACAAAT
Source organism: Salvia rosmarinus (assembly GCA_036937905.1). Classification (NCBI taxonomy): domain Eukaryota; kingdom Viridiplantae; phylum Streptophyta; class Magnoliopsida; order Lamiales; family Lamiaceae; genus Salvia; species Salvia rosmarinus. The sequence continues at coordinate 122,895 of JAODLM010000352.1, forward strand.
GTTCCAACCGCTCCTCTTGTCGTCGGGGTCTAATGAATAATATACGGATCAAAGATTTCACACACCCGTCCTTCATGTGCATTCGAGCCAAAACAACGCTACCTTTGCTAAAACAAGGATGATGATCGTAAAGAGATTCAATTTCGTAAAGGCACGAACAAAAATCTATTTTATAATTAGTCACTGTATAAATAAGTTACATGTTCAGCAAGAAGCCATGATCTATGATTTTGGCCCATCCTTCTACCACGGACTGTCCGATACCAATTATCAGTAGGCGCCCACTCTGATATAGCATGTTGCAAGGATTGCTGCGGGGGAGTATTCTCAATAATATGCAGCCATGATCGTTCCATGTACAACTGTTCAGCAAAAAATAGAAATTCAATATATATAAAGAATTTATACATATATATTCACATCTATAAGAAATACGAAATATATACTAACAAAGAAATCGGTGTCCAAAATAATAACGCTCGACTCATTAAACCCATTCAACAAGTCCTGCGGTTTATTAATCTGATCCTCAGATGCATCATGTACAAATCAAGATCCTGCAATAAATAATTTATTTTTTAAATAACGATTTCATATATGAAAATAGAAATAAAAATAAAGTTATACTTACCCCACTTCAAGATCGTGAAAGGGTCTTGATGCGAACAAAATAACGGTGAGTCGTGCATCCACTGTCTCTAATAGTCCTTGAACCCGTCCTACCCTCAAGAAAATCTTCATAAGCGAATACACTATCGGGGATAGGACGAGGCAGGGGCTATTCACGTATGGTGACCTCAGTGCAGGCGCAGCGAACCTTACTCGTTCGCTTCTACGAGTTGGCTAATTTTTGGTTTAAGCAACAGAGTTAGAAAAAGTAAACATATCAAATATGATGCAATAATATAAAATAAGATAATTTACCAATGGTCTCGGCATCTCTGGCATGGAATGACGAGCGGATCCTCGTTGTGTGATGGGCTAATGAATCGGTAGATCCATACTCCGTGAGGCCGGCGATGAGGTGTATACTCGGGTGGTGTCACGGAGAGGCGCCGGATCTGCTAGAGGAGTCTGCTGGGGTACATCTGATGTAGGAATACGAGTAGAAGGCCCTGGTCCCTGATCGTCACTCCGCATCGCCGGTGGGGTAGTTCCACGACGGGACGGCGTATATGCCTCAGTGCTGTGCGAACATCTACATCGACACCCTTCTATCATAGACTCAAACCACGTCTTGAGTCCTTGAATATTCTCTCTAACCACATCATTGATCGTGTCGTGATCCAGCGATCCTCCGACTCGGGCGTCGTGGTGCTCACCGCGCTGCTAGATGAAGAGGAGCGTGGGCATCTCGTCGCTTCCCGTATCCCGCTTGCGTCCCCTATATCGGATCGGCGTCCTCGTCGACGCGCGCTCTATCCCCACGGGCGATGTCGTGGCTCCTCATGCTCCTCCTCGGGCTCCCGGGCTCCTCATCGGTCTCTTCAACATCAGCGATCGTGCCCTCGTCTGCGTGCGATCGCCGACTAACCCCGCATCGTAGAAGGCCTGCTCTAGAACGAGGCATCTAGTGCGGGCGGGGTTGTTCCCAGCGCACTGAGATGGGAACGGGTCTCCGTAGTTCACTCCCGGTGCACCGGATATAGAGATGACGTATAATGTACGGCATGCTCATCTCATAGTCGTCCGGGACTAATCCCACAGCGGTTGCCCTCACGATCGAGAGGGGTTGTGTATCCGTCGATCATCTTCGTGAACTTCCACCTCATGCATCTAGGATACACATCCTCCGGACATACTTTGCAACCGTCGTGCAAGATCCGGATGATCTCTAGTGACCAAATATATAATGCCCATGATGGTCCGTAGAAGTGATATTTGGCCCCGGTCTTCATATTCCACATGTAGTGTTGTAGAATTTTATACGCATATGCAGCCCATGGAAATCGGCAAATCGTCCGGATCGTCGACTAAGACCCAAATCCACGGATCCACGGTCGTGGCAAGTCGATACCTAAGGCGAATGCGTAAAGAACTAAGATGTGGGCCACGGAGATATAGATGACCGTCATCATCAATCGGACGGTCCGTATCAAAGAATCTCACACTAGATTCTCTATACTAGTCCTTCCGCTACCAACAAACCTTTGATAAACCTAAGCGGATTGCGGATCGTACTCGGTGTAGGATCGAAAGATGGCGTCCCAAAACTCAAACCCGTCACGGCGCAAAATCAGAAGGAAAAACAAAATGTCCTCCCATTAATAAAAACCATATCGCTGATCATCGGCCTAGGAGGGGGCTTAATCTGTCGGGATACAACATGGTGCAAACTCATGTTTGACTTGGATCCAGGTTCCCAACCAACAAAGTGCCAGAAACACCCTTGCCTAAACCTATCTACCAGGTCTTCACCGCCTATATCTCTCAATCTCTGTATGACCCTTCTTAAATAATTAGGCTTGAAGTACGTGCTGATTGTGGATGGACGATTGATGGTCTCGGGCCTTAAGAACTCGATTTCCTATTTATTAAAAAAATAAACTATGCTTAATTAAGAAATATGTCAATTAGTGTGTTCACACATATTGTGAAATTAATTCAAAATTATATAGAATTGGTGGTGAACTTTTTGTGTCTTGATTAACATAGAATTGAAAATTTTGTTCCTATGACAAAAATTACAAGGAAATAAACTGCATTAGACAACCTTTGTGTGTTAGCATAGATGCAATGATTGAAAATTTCTACCTAAAATTACTTGGTGAATATTTCTACCTAAAAGAAATATATTTGTTGATCCTTGTAACATAAGATTATCATTGAATTTAGTAACTTTACTTATCATTTAACTACTTATCGACGGTTTACACTTATAATTTCAAAGCGTCTTATTAATAAACGAATTCTACGAAATTTCGACGAGTAACGTTTATAATATGATTTGCCAAATCAATCAAAACTCATCCAAATTCATCCCAAACTCCCAAATCATCATCATATACTTAAATATACATTTATGAATTTAAAACAAGATTAAACTTATTCATTTATACTTTAATCGACTAACGCCTTCAACTACATATATAAAAATTTACTATCTAAAATTTCTACCTAAAAGAAATATATTTGTCAATATATCATGCAAAATTCATAATCTAAATTTAAATAAATGTCTTGCATATTTGAATATACATAAATTTTGTCGATATAATTATGTATTGTCAATTAACATCAATACATAATTAACAATATATTCTAATTATAATTCACATATATTAATTCACAGACATAGACAACAATACATAATAATTCACAAAGCATAGATTGAATTAATGTCCGAATTCACAAAGCATAATAATTCATGTCCGAATTCATAATTAATATCTTATCACATATATTGAATTATTTGAAAGCATAGACAACAACAATATATAGTTAACAAAGCATAGAAAATACATAAAATAAATATTGTTCAATGGGGCATGCGTGTCTCAGTAATAGTCGTCGACTACGACTATGAGCTTCAAATGAGATGAAATATTTACATTTTTAGGATAATAACCCAAATTATTTATACGTATTCTAAAGCGTTTTACCCATTAATAATATTAAAACTTGTATTTTAATCTAACAATCGTTAAATATTACAAAATCATTAGGTAATTTTTGCTGACTTGGGGAAATTCGAAGTTGATTTTTTTTAAAATATTGAATTTTGAAATATGAAGTACATAATTTTAATGATAAAATGAGCTCGTCTCACTTTTCTTTTATTAAACTAAAGTATTAAACTAAAGCAAACCCTAATTTATATTGCAGTATACATTAAAACTTTTTTTAATACAAAATTGGAAAGTGTATATAATTAACAGTTAACAAATCATATAAATACATAATTAACAATAAGCATATAATTGGATAAACAAAAATACAATAATATAAATAAACAAAAAAAAATAAAAAACCTGTGAATGTGAAGACGAAGCCATAGTTGTCCGCGTGGTGTAGGTTGGCCGCGGTGGTGTAGGTTGGCCGCCGGATGTAGGTTGGCCGCCGTGGAGTGTTGGCCGCCGAGGGGGTGGGTTGGCCGCCTAGGGGAGTGTTGGCCGCCGAGGGTGGGTTGGCCGCCGGGTTGGTTGGCCGTCGAGGGTTGGCCGCTTGTGAGGTGGGTTGGCCGCCGAAGGGTTGGCGCCGGGTGGGTTGGCCGGGGTGGGTTGGCCGTGGGAGGGGGGTTGGCCGTGGGAGGAGTTGGCCGGGGGGTGGTTGGCCGCGATGGTGCGGGAGGAGGGTTGGCCGCCGGTATAGAAAGCCGCCGGGGTGGTTGGCATGATGGTCTTGGAGGTTGGCCGCGGAGTTCGCCGCCGGTATAGAGAGATTAGCACAAGAGAGCCGCGGGGTGGGTTGGCCGGGGGGTGCGCGGGAGGAGGTTGGCCGGAGTTCGGTAGAGAGAGAGAGAGAGAGAGTGAGAGAGAGAGAGAGAGAGAGATGAGGTGCTTTAAAACCAAAATTTTGAATTGATGTTTGGTGGGCACAATGCCCAATTGAATTCGAAAGATTCTCGTTATTTTTAGTCGTCAGAGCTCGACAGGCACAAATTTTGATGTTATTTTTGACTCGACACAATTGTGTTCAGAGCACAAATATATTAAAATAATAAAATGGGTATACACGGCACTTATTTTTAGAAATGGATATTGACGGCACATATTTTCACAAAATTTGGTAACTAAGCTCTCCGCACAAATTTTGTAAATGTAAAATATTCATACCAGAAACATTCTTGAAATTCTTGGATTTGTCGCAACACACCTCTGAATTTGCAATTGCAGAATGTTTGACACCATATTCACAAGATGCTTAACTATCAAATTAAATGAGCTACTTAATCTGAAACACTTAATTATATATTCAATTTATATCAGAAAACAATGTATTCAAATTGATCAAATCTAAATCTAAACAAGATATTGGTCATTGTGTGCATTTACATTTTTCGCTGCGGTTTATAATGGTTTCTGATAGGATACGGCCCAACTACCAGGCCCAAGCATCAGGCCCAATATAAATGGGCCTTGACATTAAGCTCGGCCTAGGTGAGTTCGGCCCAAGAAGACTCCTAAACCAGTTACAACTCGAATCACAAGTGGAGACGCAGAAGATTCGGATATATCTAAAAGAATCCTATTTAGAGAAGATCTCGGATTAGAGTCAATCTCAATATAATTGTGTATAAATAGAGGCTAGATTAGACGAAAAAGGATCATCTACACTCTTTGTAAGCTTCTTACGCTCTCAAATACACATATACTCTCTTGCTCCGTGGACGTAGATCTAATTCAAAGATTGAACCACGTAAATCTCTCGTGTTCATTGCGCATTTATTTCCTTAACGAAATTAAGATCGATCACTGTTTCCGTTATTATTAGATGATTGTTTAACATACTATGATTGTTGAGAAGCAATACTTACATTTGGCATCAATAGCAGTTCTTAGGCAAACTTAAAAGAGGCAACGTCACATGTGGAGGTTATAACGAATGTTGAAAGATCTCCAAAAGTTTTGAGTTTGAAGGACGTTAGTTAGTGATCATATCCTCCAACTGTTTACCTACATTTTAGATAATTGCATTGGGCTTCGAAAATTAATTATTTCTCCTCCACTTTTGGGTGATGAGATATAATCTAATAAGGAGTACCCCAATGCAAACTACCTCACCACATTCAACTTCGCCTATAATTTTCTTTTCTTATATGATACAATCTTTACTTTAATAATTTAATGTAGGAATTGTGTATTGATGATTGATTTATTTTATATGATTTAATAATTATTCTATATATTTTACCTTTTTTTATTGTCTTATCTCCAATTATTGAATTAATAAACATCGATATTGTGGAGAGGCAATTGCACGAGCTGCAAAGGGAATAACTACAGATGTAGAAGCATTTTTTTTTGGTACATGTTTAAATTCATTCAAGAATCGTTCTTGAAAGTCCTATGAATGTCCATTATAGTATTACTTTATAAAAAAAAAAGATTTTGTTTATTGGTTTAAGAGGGATGTGAAAGGCCTTCCTCAACATGGCATCCAAGTGTTTTCTTGTATGCAAAAACCTAAGCGGATGGTTATGTCACGATTAGGGATGACAATGGATCGGATCTGGATCGGATCTTGTTAGTCGAGATCCGGATCCGAATTTTTTGCTTGGGTCCGGATTCGGTCCAAATCCATGGGTCCAAAAATTAGATCTGACCCGCATCCATAAGATCCGTAGGGTCCGAGGTCAGATCCGGATCCACATGTTTTCTTTCTAATACATATAACACTATAATAATTATTTAGAAATTCTACAATCATCACTATACAAGAAGATGTTAGTTACAAATTTATTTTTACTTTCATGACAACAAATAATATTACAATAGTAATAGAAGAAGGAGCATACATATCTTAACAAATAGACCACTCATATACAAAATTTCCTCATATACAAGGTACATGTTTATAATATTATTGAGATACCATACAATTTCGTAACCTAGTTTATCCAACTTCGACTAGAAAGAAAAATAATATAATACACTTATAAATAAAAATAAAAATTATATATACATATATATTATATGGATCCATGGGTCGGATTTGGACCGGATCGGATCTCAGAAATCGAGATCCAGATCGAGATCCAGATCCGAATTTTAAAAGAATTGTCCGGATCCAGTCCAGATCCATCGGATCCTATTTATTGAAGATCCAGATCCTAAAAAATAGATCTGAATCTATGGATCTGGACCAGGTCTGAGATCCACTGCCATCCCTATCACTGATTAGGGATGTGTAAAAGGTTAGTGGGTAGGCTCATGCTTATTTCTCCCAACTCGAGACATGTGTGGGCTTGGGTTAAGTGAGCCCCCATTACTTAAAGTGAGGTGATGAGTAAGCTATTTTAAGTTCTTGACAAAGCACTTTTAATTTTTTCTTCCGACATATACACACAAGCACTTAGAAAATCCATTTTGTTATATTTACTGGCAAGGAAACACATATAGGTATGTTTATTTGGCAAGGATTTTGTCGTGGGAAAGTAATTTGATTTCAAAATTTTAATTTTTTGCACTGTGTTTGGTTGTATTTCTACAAGATAAGAAAAATAAAAAGAATCATGAAAACAAGAAAAACAGTGCAATATTCCAAGATTCTTTTTTTTTTTGAGCAACCAGAAATAGATTAACACGAACATGGGAAAAGAAGACCTCCACAGATTTACGGGGTTCTTCCCAAACATGCGGTGTAACAAAATCGATAGCCAACTTGGTCAATCTATGAGCTACCTTATTAAGATCCCTACCAATATTGCTAACAGAAATATCTTCAAAATTTGACATACTCACCCGACATCCGTGAGCCATTCCTCCGAGTTCGGATAAATTGTCGTGCATGTTGTTGATCGCGTCGCATGCGATCTTGCTGTCGCATTCAAGCACACACTTGGTGATACCACGCTCTATAAGCCATGATAGGGCTTCCTGGATTCCAAAAATCTCCCCCTCCTCCACTCTAACAATCCCGGGTTTCACAATGGTTTTAGCAGCTATGAACTGCCCTTTCTCATCATGAATGCACATGCCAAATCCCATGCGGTTCTTCCCTTTGAAAAAAGCCGCGTCGAATTCCAAGATTCTTATTCTCTAGAAAATCTTAGATATTTTTTTTCGCATTCTTAGGATTCTTACACTACTTACATATTTAATATTTTATTTATGGAAATACAAACCATAGTTTACATTTATTATTATTATTATTATTATTATTATTATTATTATTATTATTATTATCATCATCATCATCATCTTTTTAATTACTCATAACCTTTTATTATATGTAGAATTACTCATAACATTTTATTATACTTCCCCAGTCCCTTAATTTATTTCTTAAGAATTTTCAACACTGTTTTGATAAAATTATTAAGCGAATTATAAATAAAATAAGAGTTTTGTATATATAATATTAAATAAATTAATAGATGTAACAATACAAATAGTTGTATTATAGAGAGTAAAAGAGGAATAGTAGTGGAAAAATATATATAAAGATTATTATTAAGAGTAATAAGTATAAAGTATTTTATGAGATAATTTTATAAATAAAATAGGAAAAGTTTGGGACATACAAAAAGAAAAAATAGGAAAGAAATTGGGGATGGAGGACTATATATATGTATGTAGTCCGCTAGGGTTTGTAACTCATTCCGTGATTTTTATATTTTTAGATTGATTACTTCAAAAATCACGAAATTCGTTTCATTCTGCACGAAAATTGGTTTTTGGATTGGATGTGATTGCTGTTAACTAATCCTGCTTTTCTATAACAATTTCTGAAACTATAATATATCTGTATTTTATTGAAATTGTTTGAAGCTGAAGCTGCGATGGACGGAACCAACTCAAATTTTCAGCCCGAGAAGCTGGTAATCTCTAACTATATCAAATATTTAGATTCTTGTTTTGCTGTGCGTTGTATGTAATTTCATCGATGCCATTCATGTGTAGTTTCAACAACTTAAAAGGACGTTTTTATAAAATCATTAAATACAAAGATTTTGCTTTTAAGAGCCCATGATAATTATAATGTATCGGTTTGGTGATTAATGATTTGTATTTCTGTTTATTGTATTGTTCTGAATTGTTTTGTGTATTGGATTGTTGATAGTGTGGGGTTGACAGAATAAGTGAGTTGCCCGATGAAATCCTGATTGTCATACTGTCTTTCCTGTCGTTGAAAGAAGGTGCAACCACTAGTATTCTTTGTTCCCGATGGTCGGATTTGTGGAAACACTCTCCTAATCTCAACTTGATCAACAAATATATGTATCCCAAGTTGAAAAAAAATAGTGAAATTGAGCACAGTTCATGGGATGCGAAGACGTGTAAGAATATAGAAACGGTAAACTGTGGTATCCAAGTGCACAAAGCCAATCCCCTGAAAAATTGAGAATCCGTTTGTACGTAAACAAATCAGCCCATTTCAAGTCACGAAATGGCTGGAATTTGCGTTGTCGAGGCAAGTCGAGGATTTGGAATTGGACTTCCAGTATGGCTACACAGATTGTTCGTATATGGTTGTCCTTGAAGAGTCGTTGAGAGAGATGAGAATGTCGTCGTTCAGGTCCATCAAAAGACTGTGTCTTCAATTCATGAAAGTGAGCGGTGAAGACATCTCGTTGTTCCTACGCAATTGCCCCTTGCTAAGGGAATTGATTGTGATTTCGTCAGTTTTGACGTCGGATGTTGATGTTGATGTCTGTGCGGTGGCATTAGAGGTGTTGGACATACGTTGGTGCCATGGTAAGAAATCCATAAAAGTTTGTGCCCCAAATCTGACTAGTGTTGCGGTCGACGCGAGATCGGGAGAGAAGCTGGTGCTGGAGAATATTCCAAAGTTGTTGAGGCGGCTTTTATAATGAGACGTTTAGGATTCGGCGCGCAGCATTTTGCTCGTGCACTGTCTTCCTTTATTTCCCAACTGCAGACTCTCTCCTTAACTCTCCATTATCCTAAGGTTAGACATGATGCATTTTTTAATTAGTGAAATTTGCTTAATTTTACCCATGGATTCGTGCCTAGGAGCTTTTGGCGAATGGGTTTCCTCAAATGCCTAATCTCAAGGAGTTGGTCCTTACGGATAAAGGAGTGTATGGCGATGGTGGTCTCCTACCAATAACTGCTTTCATATGGGCATGTCCTCGTCTTCAAATGTTCAGCTTCAAAGTTGGTGAATTCTATTTCTACATGTGCTCTGCTCTCTCTTTACAAAACATTAATATATATATAACTTTATTTTTCCTACATATGCAGTTTATTGGTGAAGTTAAAGATGCAGCATCACATTTGGGTTTCCAAGTTATTGAAAGATCTCCACACCACCATCTCAAAACATTTGAGTTCCAAGGGCTCTGTGGGGGCGTTAGTGATCATATTGTGGAATTGGTTTCCTACATTTCAAATAAGTGTGCTACGTTTCGAGAAATTATTTTGGGTCGTCCACTTCCGGGCAAGCCTGAGGTACAAGCTGATAGGGACCAATTCAAACGACAGCTTCGAGCCAAATTACCGCACCACATTCGACTGCGCTTTTTCACCTTACATAAATTAATCTTCTCTTTTTCATTTTCATTTTCAAATTTTTATTCATTTTTTTTTGTTTTTATTGGATAGTCTCCAATCACTGTTTTGGTTTTGGATGAGGATTCGGTCATTCGGTGTTCCAATATTATATCTCTAGTTCTAAAAATTCTAGCATTTCACATACATTTGTTTAATAAATAAAAAATATAGTTTTATTACAGATTTGAGAAATCCATCTCTCTCTTTCTATTGTTGTAGAAACACATCAACATAATCTTCCAACAACATACAACAAATCTTGATTTGCCTGTAAAATACGCAATTAATATATTTTCTTTAATACATTTAGTTTTAAAATTTTGTTTAATATACCAAAAAAATAAAATCAATTACTCGACTCTGCCTCAAATACGAACAAAACGAATATTAACACACAAACACAAAATCAAAGACCAATTAAACTAATCAAAGAAAAAAAATATCAATTATTGGGCTGTGGCTCAGATTCAAACCAAACAAAAATAAATACAAAAACATCAAATCACAACCCAAATCTTTACGTTTTCATGATGTTAGATAATAACAACTGGGATTTGAAGTTTGCTCAATATTCAAAACTAATTTCTTTATTTCATAGCTAATATCAACTTTACGCCTCCAGGAGCAAAATCGATCTCTACGGTCCTTTCTTTCCATTCTTCACAACGCCGGTCATTTCTTTACAGCCAAACAGAGGTTTCTTTCCATAAAATTACTGTCACCCGGGCGATGCAAGGGAAAAATTAAATTATATTTTTTGAAAAAGTATTATGTTTTAATATATATAATCTTGCAATTTTAATTGAGATAATATGTATAAACCATCATATATTTTATAGTTTTTAATTTTAGAATATATTTTAAAACTATTTTTTTGTAAGATTTACATGAATGGAAAGAGATTAAAGTTCATATTCTTAAGATTAATTTTATTTTTTAACATATTGTAAGAAAATAATTATAATAAAGCAATCATAAGAAATGAAGTTATAATAATAAAGAACGAGCTGCAAAGGGAATAAATGTAAATGTAGAAGCACATAAAGTTTTCTTATATAACATGTATTTTGTAAATGTAAAAAAAATATTAATACCATAAATATGTTTAGCTTATGCAAATGATACTTCAATTAACTGGAAAATGAAAACAATACGATTACTACCGAATCACGAAAGCTATATGCAAATAATGAATTACTTCTATATCATTTACTTTCACCTAAATTTAAATTCGGTCTAAAACTAATGCAGGTCTCACAAGACAAAAGTTGATTAATCATGATCCCATAACGATTGATCTTCCAAAATTTGATTTATGTCTTTTTTCCCCCTTATACATCTCATGAACTAATTTCGCCAACATAGTTACGATATTGGTTAATAGGTGCGATAGTATGTTGATATTTATTATTCGTATTACGTAATAGTGATAATGAAATATGAAATGGAATACTAAAATATATGAAGGGGAATTTATTATTGATGACTCGCCTAACATAACAGTGGTAAGGAAATATGAAATGGAATACTAGAATATATTAAGGGGCATTTATATTGATGACTAACTTAGATAGATATGAATATTACTCCTTCCATTTATCATATTCGTTCTTTGATTTTGATGGTACAAATTTTAACAAATTGTAATGAGTGAAAAGTGAATGAAAATAATAAATAAATAAATTAATGGATAGTGAGATTAAAAGGTGCGCCAAAGAGATATAAATAAATATACTAATGGATAGTGAGAGTTAAAAGATGGACAATGAGTATGATAAAAGTTATGGAGTTGGTATTTTCAAAAAAAAGAAAGTGAACATTTTTTGTGGATGGACCAAAACAAAATTAGATGAACGTATTTGATGGACGGATGAAGTATAAGTTAATCAATTGTTTACTAAGATGAATTGAAATTTTGAAATATCTTAAGGCCCTTGATAATTTTTTTTTTTTTTAATTTGAACTAATATAATTGATTCATACCCCATTAGAAAAGACAGGGTTAGAGAAATTACAATCATAAAAGTAAGAATAGTCAATCATATTATCAATCTTAAATATTAAAGGGGCAATAAGAATCTAATAATCTCTCCAATAAATACGATTATTAATTAGTTGACTGTATTAGCCCAGAAGTGGTCAAACACATGGCGTGAAAACTGCTGAAAAGTACATGCAACCTCTTTGTCATGTATGTTCCAAACTCAAAACAGCTTATATAATAATGTTGTAAAAAAAATTATATATATATATAGGAGTTGGTTATAGGGAGAACCATCACTAAGATGAAAACTAAGAACTAATAATCACCCTAGATTTCATCTGATCTGATGGATTATATTTAATCATGCTTAAAAACGAGTTTGACTATTTTTATACTATTTTTATGGTTGTAAACGCATTAGGGACACTAAGGTCATTTTAAAGATTTACCATATCCCTAATTTTTCGTATTCTATCTCTATAATTCGATTTTCTTTCTGAAAATAGTAGTTGTGCATAGGATTGTAATGACTGTGCATAAGATTGTTAGTACTTATGCGAAACGAAACAAGGACTAATTAAGAATCAAACTTATAAAATTGAGAATTATTGTTTGAACAATAATTTATATAAAAATAAAATTTATAAAATTACATAAAAATAAAGATCACGTATAAAAATTTGGCACTACAAATCCCTCAATTCGTGAGTGAGAAAAAAAATGATAGATATACAACTATGATTATTCATGTGATTTGGATAATATGCATAACTATATAGTAATTGTGCATAAGATAATATTTGTGCAAATAAATGGATTAATATGCATACTGTTTAGTATAATGTGCACAAACAGAGTAATTTAAAGCATAAGCATAAACTCGAAAAAAATGCAGATAAAAAAAGATATACAAAATCAAAATATCATAAATATAAAAAGAAATCCCTTAAAACACTCAAAAAATCGGTTACATAAAAACAAAAAATTACAATAATATCCTTAATAATAAAATCTAAAAATCAAATACTTAACAAATCTAAAAAATCGTGACCATTAGATTACACAAAATAAACGCATCAGATTAGTTCTTAGTTCTCAAAACATATATGGTTCTCATTTGATCCATCCCCTATATATATATATATATATATATATCTATATATATTAGAATTTTTATTCTATTAATTTAATGTCGATCAGACTTGTGTATTGAAGATTGATTTTTAATTTTGAAAGTTTTATTCAATATTTATGGCTATCATGGCAATATTTCAAGCGGTGGTGGACCAGTTGTTTGTTGCTAGCAATATGGTTATGCAGAACACGTACACCAAAAGCAATGTGGGTATATTTTAGTACCATTTTCATAAATGGCGATCAATACTTTAAGGAATCGATTAAACAAAAGCTAGAAAAATGAGTGGCTGCAACCGTTAATCTCTTTCAAGGACCGAATAAACGCAAGAAACTGTACATATAAAGAAGATGAACACCAATACTCATTGCACCAACCAATAGAAGAAAATCAAATGCAATTAAATAAAAAACATACTTGCACAGAGCATCAGATGCAAGACATTCTTGGATACATAAGATAAGATAGTTCTATTAAGAAAAAAACACATCATCACAATAAAATATAATAGTAGTAGGAGATTGTGGAGAATCAATCTCCACCATTGTCTTCACTCTCAGGCTTGTCGTCAGTGTCACATTCCTCGTCTGCTCCACGTTCTTGGTCTACTTCCTCATCCTCAACCTTATCATCGGAGGAGTCAGGGGTGTTTTCTCCATCACTGGAGTCAGCACTATCATTGGAGTTGCCACTCGGTTAATCATATTCTCGCTCATTTGGCAATAGTTCATTCTCATTCTCCACAAACTGTTTCCTCGTATGTGTCACGTTCTTGGTCTGCTTCTTCATCCTCAACATTATCATCGGAGGAGTCAGGGGTGTTTTCGCCATCACTGGAGTCGACACTATCATTGGAGTCGGTATTATCGCTAGAGTCGGCACTTGGGTAATCATATTCTCGCTCATTTGACAATAGTTCATTCTCATTCTCCACAAACTGACATTCCTCGTCTGTGTCACATTCTTGGTCTGCTTCTTCATCCTCAACCTCTCATCGGAGTAGTCAATGATGTCTTCTCGATCACTGGAGTCGATATTGTCGTTGGAGTCGGCACTGTCGCTGGAGCCGTCATTGTCGCTGGAGTTGGCACTCGGGTAATCATATTCTCGCTCATTTGACAATAGTTCATTCTCATTCTCCACAAACTAACATTCCTCGTCTGTGTCACGTTCTTGGTCTATTTCTTCATCCTCGACCTCATCATTAGAGGAGTCATGGGTGTTTTCTCCATCATTGGAGTTGGCACTGTCATTGGAGTCGACATTATCGCTAGAGTCGGCACTCGGGTAATCATATTCTCGCTCATTTGACAATAGTTCATTCTCATTCCCCATAAATTGACATTCATCGTTTGTGTCACATTCTTGGTCTGCTTCTTCATCCTCAACCTCTCATCGGAGGAGTCAGGGATGTCTTCTTGATCACTGGAGTCGATATTATCGCTGGAGTCGGCACTGTCGCTGGAGTTGGCACTCGGGTAATCATATTCTCGCTCATTTGGCGATAGTTTATTCTCATTCTCCACAAACTGACATTCCTCATTTTTGCAACGTTCTTGGTCTACTTCTTCATCCTCAACCTCATCATCGGAGGAGTCAGGTTTGTCTTCTCCATCACTGGAGTCGGCCTCATCCTTTGAGTCATCGGAGCGATCGATTTGTCTTCTCCATCACCGGAGTCGGCATCACATCGGAGTCGAAGATCACAAAGTCTGCACTATCGTTGGAGTCGGCACTCAGGTAATCATGTTCTCGCTTATTTAGCGATAATTTATTCTCATACTCACAAACTTTGATTCAGACTATGACATTTTTTTTCACTATTATTGGTTTAACATTTAATTTAAGTGCATTTGTTGTATCTTGGATGTTGACCTATTTATAAATTGGGTGTATTTAAATCAACGAGTAAGATCTTCCTCTTAGAATTGATCTAATAGCTACTATTTGTTATCTATAAACTTCCAGTACGTTTATGCTATTTACAATTTTAAATCATTAGTTAAGATCTTTGTACTTCCAGTATGATTATGCTATGTACAATTTTTAAATCATTAGTTAATATCTTTGTACTTATATTTGATCTAATTGCTACTATTTGTTATCTATAAATTTCTAGTACGTTTTTTCTAGGTCTATTTGTTATCCAATAAACTTCTAGCGCATTTTCTAGGAAAAATATTCTCAATGTTTGACACCCTAATTACAAGATGCTTATTTATCAAATTTAATGGGCCACTTAATCTTAAACAATCTATATACTCAATTTATCTAAGAAAATAATATATTCAAATTTATCAAATCTGGATCTTAAATAATATACCGATGGTTAGAAAAACCCATTTTTGATAGGGCCCATCAGTCGAGTCTTAATCAGACTAAAACGGCCGCCGTTTCAATCCACTTCTCATTTATGTAATCTATATATAATATGATTAAGGATTTCATGATTCTCTTTCTTATGTGGCATCATATAATTTCTCTATTTTTATTTTTCTCAAATCTCATTTATTCTTAATATTTACATCTCCTATCACACATTGATTTTTTATCAAATTCCACCATAATTTAAACTTATATAAATAGTTGATAGTAGATTTTTTCATTCCACAATACATAATTATTTTGCACCATCAATTTTATTTGCACCATTATATTCCTCCATTCTTATTTATCTAAATTCTCTATTTAATGTCTTTAAAATTCTAATTCTAATCATACTAAAATATCTTATCTCACATTGATTTCTAATCATACTCCACCAATTGAACAACTTATATATATATATACTTAGAATCAATGTATATTTTTTCATCATACAATTATTTTACACCACTAATTTAATTCGGCTAATTAATTAATTAGATGGCCAAATAAATAGTTATATTTTTTAAATTTTAAACTATCCATTTAATGTCACCTTATCAATATATAATTGGATTAGTGAAACTCAGTGCAACCTCATCCTCATATCTTATGTGGCACCATTAAATTCTTTCATTCTTATTTATCTAAATTCTCTATTTAATGTCTTTAAATTCTAATTCTAATCATACTAAAATATCTTAGCCCATATTGATTTATAATCATACACCACCAATTGAACAACTTATATATATACTTAAATATCAATGTATATTTTTATCCTACAATTATTTTGCACTAATAATTTAATTTCATGGCCAAATAAATAGTTATATTTTTAAAAAATTTAAACTGTCCATTTAATGTCACGTTATAGATGATGCTATAATTGGTTTAGGATATTTTTCATTGCTCCACAGAGCAAAACTAACACGAAATTGAAATTTTTATTTGTCTAACATTATAAGTTAATTATTGAGATGAGTAATTAATTACTATAACAAATTATATTAATAAAATTAAATTGGTTCGTGTAATTAATCAAATATAGGACGAGTGTTGTTATGTATATGTTTTATACATGTTCTTTATTTTTTATTTTTTTGTTATTTATATTAATTAATATTTATTCTGTAATATTCAAGTCATTACTGAGACAGATAAATAATTACGTAACAACTTATAGTTATAAATTTAAATATATTTCGATAGTTAGCACGTATTTTGGGACAAAACGATTAATAAAATCATTTTCAATCGATTTTGGATATGCGTGCATATAAATTCCAATCACTGTAACAACTTATATTTATAAATTTACGAGTTTGGGTAACTAATCGGATTTAAGACGAGTGCGTGTATATAGATTGTAGACGGGTACAAACATTTATCAGCATGGCCATGAATGTTTAAAGTGATTGCGATCATTAATCTTCAAGCATACTTTTAATTTTCATCATATTTTAAATTTTTAGTTATTTTCTCCATTTTTAATATTTTCACAACTAATGGTGCTCGATTTTTTTAATACTATGTACTATTAATGTTTACTTTATAATATTTGGATATAATTATACGGGTTTAATTTGATTATTAATTAACATGTATTTTATATGTAAATATTTTATTTTTTATAACCATAGAAATATAGTAATGCAATTTCCCGTCGAATTTCGACGGGTTACACACTAGTACTAATAATCCTAATAGTATAATTCATAAGTAGTTTGGCCTAATGTCGTATTGCTGGGTTTTCTGAATTCATGCGATTGCAAATCAGGCAATACTTCCTGCTTTTATAATAATTTGTGAGTTTATAAATTGATTGAACCAAGTTGTGATGGATGAAATCGACTGACACCAGTTCCGCAAACCCCAATTAAAAATTAAGTGTGGTTGAAGTTTTATTGATTTATATGTTTTATTGTTAATTGTAAACTTAGGCATCTTAATATTCATGATTACATTTTAAGCCCGTGATGATAATTAGTAATGTGAATTCTGAAAATCACTTCGCTTATTGTTGCATGCATTGTGTCTCTTTTAAGATTTTATGATAGACTTGATTTATATTTCTCTTTATTGCATGACAATGATGTTAAGGCATTTTAGTCTGTTTCGGCAGAATCCTAATTAGGAAAGATAATGCTATTTTTCTCGATATAACTAGCCAACTTATTCCCAGTAATTGAATCAGAAAATATACTAAAAATGCTTATCAGCGCCCTCTCATAGAGACAAACTAGGTAACCAATTATTGTTTATTTTTCTTACTTTTGTAATTATTTTGTGTTTTATTTCGTAACATTTTGTAACTGGACTGTTGACAGTGTGAGGTAGGAGAGTTCTTGACTTGATAAGTGATTTTTACTAAGTGTTGTTATTGTAAGTCATTTTACTAAGTACTGGTTGTTTGCTTTTGGGCAACTGTTTTTCGATAGGCTCAAAAGGGATTTATGTTCTTATTGTATTGTTTTCAATAGTAGTAAGAAAGGATTTATGTTATCATATTTGCTCTTGTATTCATGAATTATACTTGATTTATTCTGCAAGTTAAATTAATAAATTGTAGATAAAAACTATATCATTGTATGAATTTACTTTCCGCTGCACTTTATAAATGCTTCAGTTATTGTTGGATCATTGTTTTTTCAACAATTTTTCAAACATACTCCGATTTATTAGAAAGTAAAACTTACTTTTGGCATCGAGAGCATGCACTTGATATACTAAGTATCGGTCCTTATTGTGCCCACAATGGGTCCAACAAATCTTGTTTTTTCTAGATCTTTGGTACTCGATGGATCAAACGACGGCTATTGTAAGGTGAGGACTCGTTCCTATATTAAGTCTATCAGTTTACTAGCCTAGAAAGTAGTATTTGATGAATGCTCATCATCGAGGAGAACTGATATGGATGGTTACATTGTATTCAATGTATTTACGTTATATATTCAATGGAAGTGCCTTCAAGTTCTCACGATAAGAGGTTTTATTTTAACATTTTCCTATATATTCAAAAATAGAGGGTCAAAAAGTCCAAATCAAAAGAATTGTACATTTTTATTATATCTATATATGCGATCATAATACATGTTGCGTGACTGTAGATGTGTTCACGGGTCTTGTCCCGGTTCGACCCAGTCCGAAATTGCCCGTTCACAGTTTTAGAAAGTTCAAACTGATATCGGTCCGTAATAGAAGATAGGCGGTTCTAGTTCTGATTCCGTTTGCAACTGCATGTTCACGATTCCAAACCGTGGAACCATCATTTTTGTTTATAATAAAAAAAATATTTATATAAATTTTAATTTAAATACAAATTGAAATATAGTTAAAATATCTAAAATTAAGTAAATGAAAAATACAAAGCAACCAAAATCTTGTGAAAATAAAATATTTCGTCATTGAAAATCTCGTGAAATGCTATAATTTATGAGCAAATAATGAAAAAGAATAGAAATTGATGTGTCAAAATGGTAGAGGTAAGAGGTATTTATAGGTAAATTAATGTAAAAAATATGCAATCTCATATGTCGATTCAAAATATAAAATCTAAACTATTGAATTTAAAGCGGTTCCGGCAATTTGGACGGTTCAAATTTTGATTTTTAGCTTTTAATTTCAACTTCTTCGTTGTTTCATACATTTTACTTACAGTCTATGTATTCAATTAGAGAGTGTTTACTTTTCATGGTTATCATTTTGAAGAATTGACTATTTGATGGATTAAATATGTGATAAGATAATTTTTATCAATCAATCATTTGTTTACTACAAAGGATTAATGAAGGATTAAAATTGAGATAAATAATTCTCCCTTTATTTGGAGGAATATTTTAATCCAAACTATATTGGTTGGATTAAAATTAATGGAGAATAATTCAAATGATTAAAATAATATCGGGCTTTGGGATATCCTCAAATATTAATCCCTAAAAGTAAATACTTGATTAGGTTGGATTAATTTTATCTATCCAACATAATCATGCAAAGTAAACACCCCCTTAATGTATTTCCAACATAAAAAAATAGGACACAACTAAAAAAGTAAAAATATTCGAACTGTCAGTTCCACGGTTCATGACTCATGAGATACAAATCGGAACCGGCTCGCCTAGACCACAGTGCGGGTCGAAATCAGAACCGTTAACCACAGTTTTGTGTCAAACATCATTAACCACAGATCCAATATCGGTTCTGACCCAATGGTTTTAGTTTTATTGAACACCTCTATGTGCTTGCTCACGATTATAATGAGCCAAAAGAAAAAAAAAAGAAGAAAGAACTATTATATATATTTTCTTTAGTTGAAAAAAGCATATTGTTAAACTTATAATAATAGTTAATAAGTATCACATTATCGTCAATTACAAATCCAAATAGATAGTAAATACCTATCCTAGTAGGAATTTGAATCATTTGAATTAAGCAATGTCATGTATTTTATAAATAATGTCCAACATTTACTCGGAAATAACGGCACGACTTCGAAAAGGTGATCGGTAGTGGTGGAGTCAGGGCAGAGAAACGGTGGTAGTCGTCTTTGTAGATGCAAAATGGAGATGGCGCATGATTATATCATTATATGTGTTGGAAAAATTATGTCTTAACTTAGTGTTTTGATTAGATTCCAAAACCTCCCTGATGATTGCTCTACTGATATAACATATATAGTGGTGCTCACTTATTGGGAGCAAGCTTTTTATGTTTATAAATTTCAATAGAAGAACCATCAATACGGACAAACAATACTAAATGAGTTCGAAGCAGTACTGCAACCAGTCGTACTGATAGAAGTTTCAGTACCAACGCTAATGATGAGAAGTACCAATAAAGATCGTCGTGCCACTGAAGAATAAAACACAAAGATATTGAAGAACAATGCTATTAAAGAGTGAGATTTGAAAATAAAATTGGAATACTAAAGACTCAACGTTACTGAAGACGAAGATATCAAGAAAATGACTAAATGTCATTTCAACAGAAGAGAAGTTGAAGCTGCTGAAGATTACATCAAGCTGGAGTGTCTATTAAAGACTTAAAGTCATTATACTGATAAAAGACGGAGTCAACCCTACTGAAAGTATGCGGATCAGACTCATACTGACGAGACCCGAAATCAACGTAACGAAGAAATACGGAGTCAACCCAACTATGAGATATTGGATCTCAATCCATACTATTCTGCATCTTTTTTTTAGACTTCCAAGATCAACGAAGCCTTCACTAACATATATAAATTCTAATTACAATGTTTTATTTCCCTCATAAAAAGCACAATAAATTCAAATAATAGTTTTTGTACCATTGAAACTCTCTATCCGATCTTTTTGCCTATGATCATTTTCCTTTCTTTTTAACTTGAATATTTAAATATGCTTATCCTAAAATAGTTGCTTCCAACATCAAAGACACCAAAGATTGAGTGATTTGACATAGGAAATTGGAATTTTAATAATAATAATAATAATTATTATTATTATTATTATTATTATTATTATTATTATTATACCAAAGATTGAGTGATTTGACATGAATATAGGAAAGTGGAAGCTTGATGTTTCATATTGTAATAATTATCCTAAAATAGTTGCATTGATTTTAATAAATTGTAGTGAGTGGAGAAGATGTTTCATATTGTAAGTGTAAAAAAATGTTCAAAAGAGAAAAATACAAACTTTTGATGGACGGATCGAAAATGAATTAAATGCAAGCTTTTAGTAAACGAATGAATATAACTTAATTGCTTATGGGAGTGACAAGTGAATCTACTGCAAATCATATTTCAAGAACATATAGTTTTATTTTTATTTTATAAAAAAGAATGAAAAAGATTATTACGAACAATGTCATGAGAGACTCTGAAATAGCCGTGAGGTTTTTTCGAAATGTTTAGCTTGTCTAGGTTAGTCCAAGAATTCCTAACAATATTTGGCATTTCCTAATAGGGTTGTCCAAATGGTGTTTGATTCTCGGTTAGAACCGAATCGAATCTAAACCGATCGGCTTCAATTAACTTAGAATTAAAAATTCGGTTAATAAACTATTTGATTCTAGGTATCATAATTTTTTTTTGATTATTTATTTAACCAAAACCGATCGATTAGGAACATAAAGTCATTTTAAAAATTATTAATTAATTAAAAAATCCTAAAACCTCAATTTTTAGTTATTATTTTAATTATATTTAATAAAACCTCAGTTTTTTTTAATCATTGTTTTAATTATTAATTAATTTTATTTTTGTTTTTTTGGTTAATCAAAAATCGAATTGTAATAACCTATCGATCTTCGACTGTATCGTTTCAATTTCGGTTCTACTTTTTCAGACAAATTCGGTTCGGTTAATCGAAAAATTCGATTCGATTAACCAAAATCGAACTATTTCACAACCCTGAAACCTATGAACATTAAGGCTCAGGGAAGATGTACTTCAAAATGATCAGTGAATGGTCATAAATTGGTACATTCAAATTCTTAAGAAACAACATCCGAAAATCGATCCAACCACGCCGAGTTGGCCATGCCCATACCAATCTTTCCTCGACGCCGCTAAGAGATCCTAAACTTCTGGACCAAGTGTGTTGATAACCAACACGAGGTAAGTAAACAAGACCACTATTAAGGATTGCTTGCTGAAATTCGTTAAGCAGCCAATTTGGGTGCTCGTGCTGACCTATTTCATCAGCTGTGTTCAGTAGATCATTAAAATCCCCAACATAGACCCATGGTAGAGAGCAAGTAATGCGAGCCTACGAAGTAAATCCCAAGATTGACATCTCCTACTACACTCTGGATAGTGGTAAAATCTCGTAAATCACCAATCTCCTGTAGAGTCAATAATTCTCATGTTAATCTGATTTTTTGAGAAACCAATCAAACTACCTCCGTCACTTTCCTCCATAGAACACACAAACCCCCCATACCTACCTATACACTCAACAGTAAAACATCCTTCAAATTTTATCCTCATGTCCAGCTCTTCCACCATTTTCTTATAGGTAAGAGTCTCGCAAAGAAAACCAGTTGTGGCAGCATGTGAGCCCAAACGAGTTCACAAATGAAAGGAATTGCAAAGGGGTTGGTTGAACCACCTACAATCCCAACTTATAGCACTAATTGATCTTGGCAGTCTCCAGGACAGGGTTCATCGATACAAAAAATATCATCACGATCGTTCTCAGAGAAATCCTAAAGTAGCACATTCAAAGAATTACTAGCATGCTTTGGTGGTGCATTAATCTTACTCGACCTTCTTCTTTTTCTTTCTTAAATAAGGGATTGTTTACTTGTCGCGATATCATAAATTGATAAAAACATAAGATTGAGTATTTGAATGATATGATGATCAAACAAGTTCTATCAATCCATCATTAATTCATCAAAGTAAACGATGGACTGACTTTGATTCCTTCTCATTTCCTGCTCCATCCACCGCTAAGGGGAATTCCCTAAGCCTCTCCACCTTCAGTATGCAGCCACTTGTCACTACCAGTATCTTTACTGCATCGATATGTGACTTTCGGCCAGACTCTGCGCTCAGTCCTTAATTGATAATTTCAAGGTTCATCCAAATTTTTAATAATATTAGCACAAAATTATGATAAGATAGATCTTACGTACGAAGGTTCCCGTGTCCTACTTATCCGTCGCATATGAGATGGGCATGAGCTTATATATGCTTTCGATGTAGGAAAATTTGATTTTACCCTCTTCTCGATGATCTATCTTGAATGTGTAATTCACCATACATTGATTATATACCTAGCATGTAACTATATAATTAATTGCAATATGTATGTATTTACTCGTGTTTACCTGTGAATTTTTGGGATATGAGATCAATGACACACTCAGTTTTGATCTTCCGGACTATATTCGGATGTCTATTCTCTAATACTGAGTCAGAGCAATCTATGAAGAACACTGCAAAAATTCACCTCCTACTTTGATCTATGAGATTTTTGAAAATCTCAACATATGAATATGATTACTTCTGATTTTCTCTCATCTTGTATTTATAATACATTCATAGAATCTTGTTTAGATATAATCCCTGCATATCTAATATATACAATAATATCTTTACAGATAACTCATATCTAGAATAATTATATCTTGATATCTAATGATAACAGATAATATCTCTTTATATCTAATAATATCAAATAATATCTATCTAGATATTGAAGATGTATTAAAATAATAAATTAATCATAACAGAGTTCCAATGGGACTCTACTGGTAGTAGACGAAAATTCTAGCAACTCCAGACCTTGATGGGTAAGCACATTGATCAAATGCATGGAATAAAGATGGGTCTAAAATGAATTAATTATCTTATGTTCAGCCTAGAATATAAATTAATTCATAAACAGTTACTCATTCCACTAGAGAATAAATGTTGACTTGTCCATTTATTACCGAAGTTGAGTCGGGCATGTACTTAGACTTACGAATCCCCGTATTTAAGATATTGCACGTCCATTAATTATTTATAGTATTCTGACTGCTTAAAATTATTAATCTCTTTAATTCCTTAAGTAGTACTACCCAATCTTATTATTGTTTGAGTTAACTCAACCTGCATGGTTTAGTACAATAAACATTTTGAGCTCCTTAAGGGGAGTCATCATCCTAAACGGATACGGTGGCTCGATATAGGTAACTAGCATGATATACAAGCACCGCTACCACCTAAAAGATACGGAGAATCTTGGGTTATCTCATGTAACCCTTAACTCATACTCACCTAAAACCTTATCGAGATTTAATTAGATCAACGTAAAATCACCGAGATCTGGGTTCTTCATGACGGTCAAATAGAAGAACTCATCTCACTGTGATCCATCAATATGTTAAGACGTACCAACATAGATAAGCAACCAAGTCAAGTAACTTCTTATCTATACTGCAACCTATACTGACAACTCATCCTCAAGTTGTCTCAGTTGTGATCCTTTTTATATCTCAATAAGCTTACCAATCATACAGACTTTCGTGATCTTCTACATACTGTATGATCTAACTTTTGTATGAGATAATGGGACAAACATATGCAATCTAGTAAATAATTTAGATATGAAATTATAATAATAGTAACAAAAAATATTATATACAAACTTAATCATTTTACTTTTAGCATACAAATCCAACATCTGACCGCCATACGGGAGATATACAAGACATATAGATACATTTGTACATAAGATCTATCTGACCTGAGTGGGTCCCTAATAATGTCTTCTCGTTCAACCACTGACCCAGATAAATTTGTGGTCAATCAATCTTCAAAGTTCAAAATTTCTAGAAACATTTAATATTGAGAGGAGAAAATCCAAAGTATACACCTATTTTCCAAAAGAGAAGAATGAAACCATAATTATTTTTGTCTTTTAGAACTTTAGAGTCATATAGTATTTATTTGCTACAAAATGAATAGTTTCAAATTACTAAAGGTCAACAAAATGAAAAAGTGGGATTATAGTTGTCGCAAAACCATCACGTATGGTAGGGTATGATAAAGGAAAAAATATACTTAATTGAATTGATGGAATTAATCCCAATATATGTTAGGTAAAATTTGTTCAATATTGTCACGTGGGTGAAGACAACACTCAGCAATCCGATTCATAGACTGCACGTGTGTATGTTAGTATTGTATTCTTGGTTTCACATTTCATTTGTTTATCTAATTATTAACAGTAGTAAGCCACCAAAATTCCGATCATCATATACTTCAACCGAGGGTTGACAATCTCAACAAAGTCAATTTAGAAAATGATCATCGTAATTTAATAATTTTCGGACCTATTGTAGCTACCATATATATGCAACTCTAAGCTTCATAAATTCAAAATATATAAAATCTACAGTAGCAGGAGAATTGTGGTAGGCACCAACCAAACCACCATAAAATGATGAATTTCTCCAAAATAGATAAGGCCGCCCCAACATTTTTAAAAGAATGAAAAGACAAAATTTACCAAAAATCTCACGTCCATCACATATGTGTAATGTGTGTGTAGTGTAAACAGAGTTACGCTTACATCATGTTCCAATGTAATACAGTGGCCAGGGGTGTTAATGTAAATTAATTAACACTCATTTTTTCTTTTACTTTTTAAAGATATCCGACGTCATTTTGGAATTTCAAGTTGGATTACATCTTTCACATATTTTTATATTTAATTCAATGTTAATTTTGTTTCGGCATCTTCATGTGATGAACATTTTTTATTAATTTTGTGATGCTCTATCAAAATTGATAGTATATGTATATATACATATACATTTTAAAATACAAAAAATAAAGTGAGATCCACTAAAGATGACGGGTTAAAAAGTAGGGTTATTGGCATTAAAATACATTAACTTTAGTCTTAGTTTGGTTTTGCACATGAACTTTAAAATGTGTGAATAAATATACAAACTTTAACGTTGTTGTAATTTTATCACAATTTTTACTTTTACTCAAAATCAAAACTGATATGGCAGTTTAATAACAAAATTGTTTTGACTAGACATCGATTTAGCACAACACCTTTTGATTAAAAAAATTGAAGTTAATGTTAAAATCCATGTCATCATCTCTCTTTTCTCCCTCCCATCTCCTCTGCTCCGTCTGTGAGTGAAGAAGATGTGGCAAATTTCCAGTGCCATGATGGGGAAATGGATGGAGAAGAAGGTGAGCGAGGGGCCCTAAAACTCATGCTATATTAGTTACTATAGTTGATACTTGAATCATATTTAAAGGGATAGTTAATTCCACTTCATCGGAAAATAGATTGAATATTATGTTTCTAACACCTGTTTCGACGGTGCAACTGAATTAGTGTGAAGGGTTTCCGCCATTGATGCAGGCTTGTGCTTGAAACAGAACCCATCTTACATTTTTACCGGATACCCATCTCCTTTGGCGGCGAATCGACAAAGCTGAGAATCTGAGGCGCAAGGGCATAAACTTATGAGGGTTAATTAATTGAGATATAGGTTTTTTTCTCTATGAGAAATCGCAGAAAACGAGCAGATGAATCACCAGAAAACATGAATAAATTATGAATCACCAGGGAAGTTGTTTCATTGGTGTTAAACGAGACCTGATAAGAAGAAAATATGAAGAGCAAAATGAGGTGGTGGTGGTGATGACGAAGAACACCACAAAGATAAGTAGGGTAAGGTTTAAATAAATCTTCAGGTAAAAATCTGTGATGATTGCCACTGACCGACAGCCTTCTCACTCACCTTATTCTCCATCCATTTCCCCATCATGCCACTAGAAATTTGCCATATGTTCTTCACTCTCCCAAGAGCAGAGGAGAGAGGGGGAGGAAGGGGGAGAGAGAATAGAGATGATGAAAAATTATAGACAAAACGACGTAGTTTTAATTGTTGTAGTGCCACGTCGATGCCAACTCAAAAAAATTATGCAACCAGACTGCCACGTCAATTTCGAATTGGGGGAACATTCAAATCGTGATAAAATTACAATATCGTTAAAGTTTGTGTATTTATTTACACCTTGTAAAGTTTGTGTGCAAAACCAAATTAGGACTAAAGTTTATGTATTTTAACGACAATAATCCTAAAAAGTATGGCACTCAATCGTTTTAAATACATAATAATCAATCTACGCTAAAAAAGATACAGTGTTAAATTTTATTGTGTTTTGTCGACGTAGCACCATCAAATCAGATACGAACTGAGTTATTCAATTTGGAATACCTGAAATGCCCTTGGCATTTATACTCTTTTCATTTTTCAAGTTGAGGAAAAGGGTGATTATGCCATTGTGATTATCCATTACATTGATTAATTTCTTCAAATTAATCTGATACTCTTCCCGCAATCAAGCCTATTTATATTTCCTCAAATTCGTAGACTGCTCGCACCATTCCAACTTGAACATATATATAGAGAGAGATGGGGTCATCACTTCCTCATGTAGTGGAAGATTGTCTAGGAATTGTGCAACTATTCAGCGACGGCTCCATTTCCCGCACCGGCGACGTTAAATTCCCCATGAAAGTGGAAGACGACGGCACCGCTGCCTGGAAAGATTGCTTATACGACAAGCAAAACGACCTCCACCTCCGCCTCTACAAACCCCGCGCCGCCTCCGTCGTGGCCCTCCCCGTCCTCTACTTCTTCCACGGCGGCGGTTTCTGCATCGGCTCCAGGACCTGGCCCAACCACCATACCTGCTGCCTCCGCCTCGCCTCCGCGCTGCAGGTCCTGGTGGTGGCGCCGGACTACCGCCTAGCTCCGGAGCACAGGCTCCCTGCCGCCGTGGAGGACGCGCATGCCTCTCTCAAGTGGCTGCAGCAGCAGGCTTTGCTGTCTGGCGGCGGCGGTGAGGAATGGTTGACGGAGAGAATTGATTTTGGGAGAGTGTTTGTGGTGGGAGATTCCTCTGGCGGGAACCTGGCACACCATCTGGCGGTGGAGCTCGGCTGCAGATCGCTGGAGTTGGCGCCGGTTCGGGTGCGGGGATACGTGCTGATAGCGCCGTTTTTCGGCGGCATCGTCAGAACAAAATCGGAAGCGGAAGGGCCGCCTGAGCAATACTTGAATTTGGAAATTCTCGACAGGTGACATCGAATTTTTTTCGTTCGTTTTGTTCACTCTCTAGTGTGTGTTTGCGTGTGTTTTACGTGGGGATTTTGTTTGCATGGGAATAGGGCAAATTTGGCGGCTTAATTTGGGGGGGTTTTGGAAATTAAGACATAAAACAGTAAACAGGAAATTACAATTACGTACATGCATCATCATCATCATCATCATATTATTATTATTATTATTGAGGGACATGCATCTCATTATTAACGGACGAAGTAATAATAGGGCACTGAAATTTGAACAAGAATAATCCCTTTTTCCCAGTTCAACAAGAATATTCTTTTGAAGTATAAGGAATCTCAACATTCGTACTAAGTATATATTTGGAGGAGGGCAGGGGGAGTAGTTATATATTTATAGTTAAACATTTATTACAACTACATGCATCTATATATGCATGCAATAAAAAGAATCTATCCAAAAGAAATCTCATCTCCCACATATATAATATATTTCTCACTTCCAACACATTCCTAATTACGCTCGATAAAAATAACTTAAATAAAAATTGATTAAAAATCTATTATTTCGAAGAAAAAAGCCCAAAGTTCCAAAATCTAGATTTGTGCATTGACCAATCCCTTAAGAGACTGTGTTTAATTAGGAACCACCTCACATGTTTTTGGAATTATTAGGCGCATGAAAATGAGGTGACATGCTATGTATGCTATATATTCAAGTATATGAAACTGTTGCTGGCTATGATAATTCATCCCAAAAGGCTGTGAATATAATGTTGAGTAGTGCTCCAATATTCCACTTTACAATCGAGTATTACATATCGAAAGCGAAATAGGGCAACGAGTAATGCAATATTTGGATCAACTCAAACTTATTTATCCATTATTAATATATACTTCTTACATTCCGGTAAAAATGCTTGTTTGGGTCCCAAAAGGCTTTTTTCTTTTTTGGATTTTCCCAACAAAAATGGTTTATTCTATAAAAAAGAATTTATGCTTCAAATTTCTTAAATCACACTACTTTATATACAAAATATAACTCTTTTTAATCTACATAACCCAAAGTAACGTATCCCTTTTAGCGGAACGGCAGGAGTAATAGTTTTTTCGGTTAACTATGTTGACAAATATTACTAGTGTGAACCATAAAGCTTTCCACTTTCAAAATTTTAAGTAATTATGATTATGAATTTTTAGTCCATTTGATACATAGGAAATAGTACAAATAAAACCTTTTATCTTAAAAACAGTAAGAAAAACTTCCACCAGACGTATAAAGCAAATATATTGAACGTATAATGTTAGCATAGTGCAGTACTTGATACATTCAATGTATTTATTTTATACGTATATTACAAATATTCTCTCAATTCTCGCGATAAAAGGTTTCTATATACATTAACTCAACCCTATATACATATACATATACATATATAGGCATAATGCTATTGTAGGTGTACGACCTTAGAGTCTTAGACCGTGCATAAATTATAATTTATACGGGTGAGAATTTGACCTTATTTGCAACTCCAAATGAATCAACTTCGAACCCAAGCTAACCAATAATCCTTCTTTTTCTTTTGAACATTTCACATATTTATCAAGGTAAAATAATTTTGAATAAATTTATTCATATGTATATATATATATATATATATATTTGTGTGGAAATGGTGGGGAGTAAAATTTTATATGATAGAGACGGTGAAGGTAGTGGAAATGGAGAGCAAAGGATGAAGACAAAGCAATCAGCGTCAAGAAGGTGCAGCCATTTATGTCGTGTATAACAGCATATGTGGTTGTCAAATAATGAATTGTGTATATTGGGGTTTTACAACATGGAATTAGTCGCATATATATATATATATATATATATATATATATATAGGAATCCACTAACAACCACACTTAAAATTTTTGGAGTCCTATCATCAATGTTTGGTCTAGGTTCTTTCTTGTAATTTGATCATCCATGGAAAGGGAATCCAAAGATTCCCTAAAAAAAGGAAAATAAAATTGTTTTTGTGAACACAAATATTATATGCACGAGATCGAAATATGACCTTTTCATAATAAATCATTTTTAATTAGTTAAACAAAATAATACACATATAATTAATAATCGTTTATTAATTATGAATATTGTTATTAGATTGCATAGCGTGAGACTTAGAGTTATAACTCTCTTGCCCCTTAGAGAAAAGGGAAAAAAATACTTTGGGGAAATTTGACGTCCTAGTCTTACCTATAAATCCATAAAATAATAAATCATATTCCCGCTATATGGTCAATATTCAATTGATACATGATAGGAAAGTGAAAGGTCCGTCACCAATAATCAGGGAAACAATTTATGAATGACGTCGAAATATCTTAATCATATATACTTTTACATTTGTGTATTATTGCATATTGTTGCGATTTGCGATTGACACCACTGATTTTATTTTTATTTTTTAATACAAAATTTAAAGTTCGGAAAATTTTATTATCCCGTAATGTCAGCAAAATCTCCAAGATCTTAAAATTTTCAGACGTGACTTGAATATATTTGCTTTCTCAAAATTTTTGAAGTAGTGGAAAACCCTTCTTTTCCAAATGCGATTAATTATCAAATATTATAGTATACGATAGTGTTAGGACCTAAATCGTCTAGGTCGCTGCCACCGGTGGGGGCAAAGTTTATATAAACAATACTCGATCATGATAATATTAATTAATTGTAACTTTTCTATAAATAATTAATTGCTACTGTTGCGAGATGAGCATGTCTTCATCCCATAACAAAAGGTGCTAATAAGCTTAATATTAGGTCACTTTCGAGGAGTCGTTCATTTTCGAGCATTAACCTCGATGGATAAATATGATATAGGTTAATACACTGTTTACTTAGATGAATTGAAACTTTTAGATGTTCCCTTGATAATTTTTATAATTTAAGCTAATTTGCATAATTTGTATTCCATTCAAAGAATAGAACTAAAGAAATCCTAATAATAAGGATAAGAATACTCGATTTTGTATCTTATCAATCACAAAAAATAAGGCCCTCTAAAAGAATAAGATATTAGATAAAGGTATCAGATTTGGATAATTGTCATCCTAATATCTTATATTATTTTTAGATCCATACTAATATAGATTAATTAAAATATTGGACTAGAGTTGTCGTGGCCTCCTCGTACAAGATGCTTTTCTTGTATCGTATTAACTCCAATTTTCACATTTCATTGTGTTCAATAACCTGCACATCGATTACATCTCACTTGTGTACCTAATTGGATTTTGATCTATACACTTAGCGAACTCCAAAATTTTGTTATAAAATTGAAAAAGCAGATTTTGGAGGCTGTCAATTCCAAGTGGAGAAACATTAGACCACCCATTTGCAAACCCTTTTGGGCCTTCAAGCCCAAGTTTGGATTACATAAAACTTGACCCGATCTTGGTGGTGGTTGGAGGGTGAAGTGATGAAGGACAGAATTGAGGATTATTCAAGAGGCTGAAAGAGATGGGCAAAGAAGTTGAATACTTGGAATTCCAAGGCGAACAACATGGATTCTTTGTCAACCAACCTTTCTCACAAGTGGCTCACAAAGTTCTAGAAGACATAAACAGTTTTATGACCAAAAATTCCCTTTGAAAAGAGTACCAAAAAGAGATAAAGTGATATGAGTAGAATGTTTTGTTCCCAGCTATGAGTAAACAATTTGGATCTTGTATCGTGTATGATCATTGTGTATCTCATCGCAGCATACATACTTCATGTGATTATACGTAGTATGTATTAATGCGTGAAATAACTGAAAAATGATGCCATTTAGTATTAGATAATCCATATTATTGGACTGGGTCATCTTAGACTGTATTATTCACTTGATTCCCGTATTAGTGAAGTGTGTATCAAAGCTTGCTTTTCGAGAATTTAGAGTCACTACTAATGCAAAATACTAGTACTTTAATTAATGAAAACTCATAACAGAAAAATGACAACAAAAAGATTACTCTATACCAATGGAAAATATATGCAAATACTTTACCACGTTTCAAACACTAATATTTCACTAAATTTAAACTTGATCAGAAACTAATATATGTCTCACAATATAAATAATCCTCATCCAATCACGAGTGGCCCAGATATCTATCTATACCTTTTCATTTCATAACTCATATTTATTCAAAACATACATATGCATGATACTATGCAATAGTATACTCAACATTTGCAATGTATTAATTAGACCTGTTGTAAGTCAAGGTCAACTACTGTTGAGACGTTTTTGTCGTGGTAAAAATAAAATAGTCGCTGTCCTAAATCAAAACAGCTTGCTTGCTAGTTGCTGCAACTTGTTAGGTAGAAAACAAAACGGCCTAAGCGGATTCCGATGTGATCCGTGACAGCTTGAGTTTGATTAATGTCTATATCTTCTGCATATTCAGATCTCCAGATTTCAGGAATCCAGTCGTTTATACTTTGCTTCTCCAAAAATGTTGGTGAAATCCTCGATTTTGGAGTTGCTAGATTTGGATGGAGGAGAAATAGGAGGATCGACTCGTGCTTCTGGTATGGGAGGAATAGGAAAAAAAGCTCAATTATGTAAATTATTATGTGTGGATTGCGGAGTGCGATGGTGTTCGAATAGGTAAGCTCTTTAATTGTTAATATCCTTAGATGGGATCTATATATATATATATGGAAGAATTAACGTAAAAATCATTTTTATCATGAGAATGTGAGAACTAAAAAATGATGAATTCTGTGTGAAAATTGATGGATCCATTGGAAAGTTACTGAATCCAAAAAAATGAAATTTTTGCCCCTCATAGGATTCGAACCCGAATGAAAAATTCTAAATTTTTAGATCCAGTAACTTCCCAACGGATTCATCAACTTTCATAACGAATTCATTTGGTTCTTAGTTTTTAAGATAAAAATGGTTCTCATTTAAATCTAACTATATATATGTATATAGTATTCAGTTTTATAGTTATTGTTACCAGAAACAGGTTATGGATCTGGTCGTAGATTTTGATCGATATGCTTGTTTGCTGTTATTTGGGTTTTCTGTTAAATGTCATGATCTGGAAATGAGTTGAAAGACGACTTTGTTTGTGTGTGTTTATGCTATTGAATGAATATTAAAAAGGAAAGGCCACTAGAGTTCAGTTCAGCCAATTATCTGAAAGTGTTGATCTTCAGTTCAGCTCTAGTATTTCATATAAGCCCGTTATGGAATGATCTAGCGAGGAGTAAATAATTATCAGAATTTGTAAGTAGAGATGTAAACGAATAGACTATTTTTATAAACAAATCGAATTAAAAAAAAGTAACTGCATAATTGAATCGGTGTTCGAATCTCTTTCAGATATTTGTTTCGATTTATATTCTGTTTCATATTAGTATTCACGGATATTTAGTCGAGTATTCATTTCAATTTTTGAATAGTGAAGGGTTTTGTTGAATGGGCCAAGACTAAAGGATTCCAATGATCCATGAAAATCTAAATCTTCTTTTCCTTTCTTTACTTTTTTAAGTTTTGGTTTGTAAAGTTTTTATTGTTTATTCTACTTTTAACCTTTTAGATATATAATTTAATTATTTAGATGAAATATATTTATAATATTCGTAAAATTATATAATGATTCTATTTTATATTAATTTTTCTTTTTATTCTAATTTTAAGTATATTCGAGGTTTTGATCATGTGTTCCTAGAAATATGAAGTAATAAAATTACATAATATATATAATAGGTGATTATTTGAAAAACACACATATATATATAGATATAATGTAGTAATATATTAATAGAATTGACATTGTGAATTCATTATAGTATATTAAAATATAGATTGTAGCATATATATATATATATATATATATATATATATATATATATATATATATATATATGTAATGATATAGTATATTAAATATGATTGAAACACCTACATTATCAATGCATTATAGTCGAGTTTCAAATAGCTTGCAGTAGCTCTGTTTATTCTGATCCTAATCGTAGCAATGTGGCAGGGTCTGGAGGAAATATTCATTTATTCTTTATTTTACATTACAATTATTATTTTATCTTTTTATAAATATATAACTAAATATTTATGATTATTAAATTCAATAACATATATATAGAGTGAGGTTTAAATAAAAATTATTTGTAATGTGAGAACTAAGAACCAAGAAAATTTCATATGAAAGTTAATGCATCCACTTAGAAAATTCTTGAATCAAGAATTGAATTTTCACCGGTTCGAATGTCACGGGGCGAAAATTCCAACTTTTTGAATTCAAGAACTTTCCTATAAATTCATCAACTTTCACAACTAATTCATCATTTTTTATTTTCACGTTCTCACAATAAAAATGGTTCTCATTTTACCCTCCCATATATATATATATATATATATATATATATATATATATATATATATAGAGATGGATCGGTAGGAATAGATAATTTGGTAGGAAATAGGAATGAATCAGGCCTTTGATTTGCTATATCAATGGTTGAGATTTAATTTTACGTGTGTCTTCTGAGTTTTTGTTTTGTGTGATACACGGATTGTTGTGCAACACTATAACTCTTCTTGTGTTTATGTTATGATGAAAAATGTGCTAAACTAATATATTTAGATATGTGCTACGAATAGATGAAATATGTGCTAAACTTTCATATGCATACATTAATTACGATTGTCTTCCATATGAAG
Source organism: Salvia rosmarinus (assembly GCA_036937905.1). Lineage (NCBI taxonomy): Eukaryota > Viridiplantae > Streptophyta > Magnoliopsida > Lamiales > Lamiaceae > Salvia > Salvia rosmarinus. Next base: position 157,868 of record JAODLM010000352.1, read on the forward strand.
AGATATCTTCTATTCCTACTATGCGTTAAAGAACTTAACGTACGGTGCAGTATATAAGAAGATATCTTCATATGCAGTAAGACAATCGTAATTAATGTATCGCATACGAAAGTTTAGCACATATTTCATCTATTCGTAGACATATCTAAATATATTAGTTTAGCACATCTTTCATCGTAACAGAAAGACAAGAAGAGTTATAGTGTTGCACAATAATCCATGTAAGCACACAAACACAAAATCAGAAGCACACACGAAAATTAAATCTCAACCATTGATATAGCAAATCAGGCTCGATTCATTCCTATTTCCTACCAAAATATCTATTCCTACCGATCCATCTCCTATATATATATATATATATATATATATATATATATATATATATATATAGTTTGGTTCAAATAAGAACCATTCTTATCCTAAAACTAAGAACCAAATGAATTAGTTATGAAAGTTGATGAATCCGTTGAGAATGTTAATGAATTGAAATTGAATTTTTCACCGGGTTCGAATCCCATGAGGCGAAAATTCTATTTTTTGGATTCGATAATTTTCCCAGATTCATCAACTTTCAGATTGAATTCATCGGTTTTGATTCTCACGTTCACAATAAAAATGGTTCTCACGTTAACTCTCCCTATATATATATATATATATATATATATATATATATATGAATACTTAATTGAATACTCTCTATCCACCAAAAGCTTGCATTGTTTTTGGTAGTACATATTTTAATAAATTGTAATGAGTGTAAAGTGAGTGGAGATAATAAATGAATATACTATAGATAGTGGGAGTAAAAAGGTATGTCATATGTGATTATTATTTTTTGTAAATAATTGATAGATTAAAGATAGTTAATGTTTCCAAAAATAAAAAATACAAGTTTTTAGTGGACGTCCGGAAAAGGAATTAAATACAAGCTTTTGGTGGAAGGAGAAAGTATTTGCTAATATCAAATCGAATATCATGATTTTGAATTCATATTTGATAACTAATCGAATCAAAAATATTAGTTGTATTTGTATTTGTATTCCATCATAAAATTTCGAATTTAAATATCGAATATTGAATCGAACCAAAATTATTTGATTTGCATGTATCCCTATTTGTAAATGCATGATAAGAATGCATCACTACACTTTTTGAATTACAAAGACGAGTTGTGAAGCTAATACATCTTGTCTTCTATCCTCTTGCAGATATAGTTGACATTCGCAAGCATTTGTTCGCGACTGGAGATCCTAGTAGCATGAGCATTCATTCGGTGTTGAGAGATGGTGCGCTAAAATAGACTTGCATCCAATCATTTGAAGGAAACAAGTCGTAAACAATAACTTGTGATTTTGACAATGACCATAGGTTATGCTCATCGTTTATCACTTTAAGGCATGCTTCCTCCATCGTTACCATCCTTTCGCCTAAGGGTTTAACATCAAGGTAGTTAATTTTATTACATTTTCTTTTCAATACAAAGGCACGGGCCTATGTGTTTCGAGACTTGCTAGAACCCTACATCCGATAAAGATGAGTCTGTGAATCAGAAAGCAAGTCGACATGGAAAGGCTGCGATCAGATGAGATTATATTTGTCGACATGTCTATTATTGTCACATTATTTTCCCAAGTGTCTCCTCTACTGTGTCAACCAGTTCGAAGAAGTATTACTATTCCCATTATATATATTTACAAAGAAAAATTTTATGCCAAACTTTAGGTAGAGAAAAAGACATCCGTATCTTTACCAAACATAAATAATCTCAAACATTATGTTACTCTCCCTCTCATACTCTTGTTTTATATTTGTTCTCGGTTTTCCAGCACTGTTAATATGAGGGCTATTCCGACATCGATTGAAGGATTAGAGATGACAAAATAGAGGGATTTTGGGCATATTAGATTGCATCAACGGCTCCAATTGGGCGGAAGATGTATAGTCAAAAGATTGATTTTCTTGTTCATTGGCCGGAGTTGCATGTAAGTGATATTCAAGTACCTCAACACCTTGTAATTTAAAGTATTTCTCCCATTTATGAGTATGCTGTTGGAGTTGAGCTTGTGTTAAAATAAAAGAAACATGATTTCTTATCCACCAAATATGCAAGCCATCAAAGTTGACATTAGGTGGAGATGAAATGCAGCTGAAATTGAACACTTGGAGATCAACAATTGCAGCTGGAATTTAGATTTGCAGCAGCTGAAATTGTTCAAACAATTGTTGCTGTAAAATGAAGACTTTTGCTGCTGTAAATTAAAGACTTTGTGTAGCTCAAAACCTCTATAAATGCAGCTGCAAAATCTGGCGCAAGATGTGTACAAAGAGCACCAAGAGAATGAGTGCAAGAGTTTCTCAACATGTACCAAATCAATAAACTATAATTTTGTGATTGATTCTAGTTAAAATTCCTTTCTTAGATTTTCTATTTGTAGGGTCTTGATCAGTGACGGAGCCAGAGATTTTAGTCTGGGGGCCCAATTTTTTTAAATAAAATTAAAAGTAAATAATATTGTTTAAATTACATCACAATGTTAGAAAAATAAAAGTTAAACACAATCACCATCATAAGTTTATCTTATATTCTTCATTTTCTGAAATCGTGCATAATAATTTTATTGGTAGCATTAACAAACACATCATTTTCAATGTACGAAATTAAGGTCATTCAATAGTTTGGTTCAACACTTATATTTCTAAAATAATAATCATATATTCACTTGATCTATATTTTGATTGTTTTATCATCAACAAGTTTTTTAGATGCTTAAAATAAGAATTTAAATAATTTAGACGCCTTCAGTTGATTGTTGTTATAATAATTTATCATAAAAATTTTAGAAATTAGATTGATCATATTAGTTCACATATAAACCGCTATATTTTTTGCATATATTTTTATTTTATCAACATAATACAAATAATAGAAAAAAGAAAAGAAAAGAAAGAGCACAAAGTAGAGAGACAAGAGAATATAATTAAATTACAAGAAAAGAAAAATGAAAAATAAAAGAGGAAAGATGAAAAGGAAAAAGGAAAAAGGAGAATGAAAAGGAAAATGGAAAAAGAAAGACAGTGATGGGTTTCGAACCCGGTTTACAACATAAGAGGTAAGACACCCGACCAACTGGGCTACACTGAATCTATGTCTAATTACTAAATATATACTACTAATATTCAAAAATTCTGGGGGGCCCAAGGGCCCCCCAGGCCCCAACGTGGCTCCGTCACTGGTCTTGATAGAAGGGTGAGAGTTTATCTAAGATTTGTAATAGTGTGTGGTGTGTCGAGAGATAAAATGAATACTGTGTGATCGTATAAATTTATCATATAGTGTGTGGTTGCAGCATTATCTGATCTTCCACATCGAAAAGTTTTCTTGAGAAAGTCCGGGTGTCTCTTATGAGACAATTGTTCAATTAGGGTGAAAACGATATGTCAAAGGCTTCAGTTCAATGAAGTTTGACGTGGAGAAATTTGATGGAAGAATCAATTTTGGCTTGTGACAAGTACAAGTTGAGGATGTGCTAATACAATCCGATGTACACAAGGCTTTAAGAGGAAGGCGAGTCAGGTATAGTAGTTGAAGATACAAGCAACAAGTCGATATGATGATGAAGATTGAGAGGATCCGGATCCGGGGACGACAAGCATAATATGTTTGTGTTTGGCAAGAATATTCTTGCAAATATACATGGCATTTCGAGTGCCAAAGAGTTGTGGGAAAAGTCTGAAGCTCTTTACCAACCAAAGGGCATTTCGAATCGGTTGTACTGAAGGAACAATTTTACACCTTGCGATAGATGAAGGTATGAAAATTTCATTATTTGAGTACTCTTAATGACATTATCTACGAACTACAGACGATTGGAGTGAAAATTGAAAATGAAGATAAGGCATTAAGGCTCATCTTGTCTCTTCCACATTCTTATGAGCACATTAAACCAATTTTGGTGTATTAGAATGAAACTTTGGTTTTTGCTGAAGTCACATGAAAACTTCTTTCTGATGAGAGGAGGCATACGAAGCGAAACTGTCAAGGTGGAGCTTATCAAGGTGAAGCGGTTGCAGCAAATGGCTCCGAACAAGAAGCTAACATCATGTTAGAAGATGATATCATCTGATGATGATATGAACATCCTTATGGCATGTCCAACTACCATGAACGAGGATGTGATGATGTTAGTTGGACCACATATGCATCGTTTTGGCATGGGTGCAAGGTGTGTGGTGAAAAGTTATGTCGATGGTTGAATAACTTCTAGGAATGCCAAAAGCTAGAAGAAGCACCATAAATTTTAGTAAGTTTTTCGACATGTGCCGAAGGAAATTCTTAGAATGGTTGATTCTAGATGTTCTACTCATATGGTGAAATATGTTTATTCTCTTTTGAGAATGATGATTCTTTGGGTTAAGAATCATGATTGTCGGTGAAAACAATGATGTTTTCTTTTATTTTAACAAGGTTGAGATTGTTGGAGTTGAACTTGTATTAAAATAAAAGAAACATGATTTCTTATCCACCAAATGTACAAGCCATCAAAGTTGACATTAGGTAGAGATGAAATGCAGCTGAAATTGAACACTTGGAGATCAACAATTGCAGTTGGAATTTAAATTTGCATCAGCTGAAATTGTTCAAGAATGGTGGCTGAATTGTTCAAAATGGTAGTTTGATTCTTCAACAATTGTTGTTGTAAAATGAAGACTTTTGCTGTTATAAATTAAAGACTTTGTGCAGCTCAAAACCTCTATAAATGGAGCTACAAAATCTGGTGCAAGATGTGTACAAAGAGCACTAAGAGAAGGAGTGCAAGAGTTGCTCAACGTGTATCAAAGCAATACACTATAATCTTGTGATTGATTCTAGTTATAATTCATTTCTTAGATTCTCTAATTGTAGGATCTTAATAGAAGGGTGAGAGTTTATCTAAGATTTGTAATAGTATGTGGTGTGTCGAGTGATAAAATGAATACTATGTGATTGTAGAAATTTATCATATAATGATTTGTCTCTCACGAGTCATGGTTTTTTTTTCAATTTTAGAGTTTTTCACATTAAATTCTTATTTTTGTGATTGTTATTTATTAATTCATTTTATTTCTTGTTTGTTTTCATTTTCCCTTAAGAGGGAATGAGGATTTAATTTCCCAACATATGCATATGGTAAAGTATAAAATTTCTTTGCGCTGTTCAAATGGGCATTTAACATAATTTCCAAACTAACCAATTGAGCATTTCAGTGTTAAAAATCCGGTTAGTGTTACGCGCTGATTCTATTTTCGATGTGTTATATCACAAGAGTCAAATGATGAACATTTTCTACCATACATGCCAACATTTCTTATTCTTGCCATGCGCAGTAGGACAAAAATAACTTGGGGCTAAAAAGTAGCCGTTGAGGTTTTAAGATAGTAGCACCAAATATAAGATTAGCGAAGAATGCTAATACAAGATACATACTATCCATTTAGGTAGCAATCATAAACAACGTTACGCCACTCAATAATGTTTTTCGCGTACCTTAGTCTTGAAAGTTGCAGACATACCTAATTCATGTCTAAATGCACTGCTTTATTGTTGATTAACTTACCTCAGTTCACAAACATCTCGATCGCACCAGCCATGCTTTTGCAGCAAAAAGGTATACATATCATACATTTGAATCAAGATATGATCACATACAAGTAAAAGTTCAGTCCCACTTCATGTGCTATACTCTTAAATTAGCCCATGTACACCCTTGCCTCATCTCAGACAATTCACCAAATCTCATGAAAATGGCAAAATTGATTAATTATTCACCTGTGAAGTATGACATCTGGAGATTCTCCAACAGTGTATTATAGCCACTTGGTTCCCAGTGAGTGCCCTCCCATCTCGATTTTCTCTTGCATGGCTTCTTCTAAACGCATCCAATGTCTTGACATATAACTAGAGATGAGCATCAATAATGCCGCAGGCAAATGACGTGTTTTTACCATCTGAACTGGGTAGGAGTCTTCTCGCATCCCCTCACAAATAGTATTGTAGTGAATCACCTAGGTTGCACATTATCGACAGGAAGTACATCAGTATCAACAGATGAAGGAATCTGTGCTCTTGGTGTACCAATAGCAGCCATTTCCAACTCCTCGTGAAGCATATTTACATCATTCCACTCCACGCCTGCTGCAGTAGAAACGAAAGAATTTAGCTTCTGAATGAGCTTTATTTAAAAAGAAAATATAAGTATAAAGAGAATGGGTAGAAGGATACAATCTGTCTTCCACAAGTCTGTCATGCTGATGCCTGCTGCATCTGATAAAAGCCAATAGTCTGCATCATTCTGTAACAGTAGAAAACACCTTTAGAATGAACACAAAGTTGTTGAAAGTTTGTAACACAGTTAATAGATGCATCCAAACTGCAAAACTAGATGAATGAAATTAATCGATAAATTCGGAAATATGCATGCCAAGTTTATTGGATAGGCAGCACTTCCTTTTTAGCCATATATAATGATACCACCATTCAGGATTAATGTAGAACATATCAAGGTAGAAAAACTAGCTAGGGGCAGGATAAAAGGTCATTTATAGACTTTTCAGTCTGTCAGAGTAGTAATATGAATTCGCAAAAAAGTTGCATTTGCTTATCTTTTTTATTCGATCTACTAAAAGCCAAATAAATGTGGGCATTCAAAAAGACCACACTCACATCAATATTTGAGGATAATCTTCGTAATTCCTCCAGCATAATCTTGAGGTGAACCATACACAGTGTTAAGTCCATGGCTATCTTGTGTCTGAGTTTCAACCAGTGGTGGACCATGTTCTACGGATGATCTCTCAACTGCTAAGTTCTCACGTGCCCCTGAACTTGAGGCAATAGGGACATTTGTTGAATCGTCAACTCCATTCACCTCTTCAAACTTTTCCTCAAATTGGCTAATTAAAATAGAAATACTTCAGATTAGGAAGAGAACAATATTTTGTGGAGATTGAAAGGATCTACCAGGTGTCAAAAGTTCAGAATGATACCTGACAAGGTAAACATCAATAGCACCCATTGTACTTCTAAGAATAATTCTATATCTCCTTTGTGGATAATCAACAGCCTATATACAAGATTTAGAATTTCTAAATTATTAAAACAGCTACAGTACAGATTAAGCAAGCTCTGTAGTCTATATATAGAGAGAGATGGGTTGTCATGAGAACATATTTATCGTGAGAAAGTGAAAACACTGCACTGAACGTATAAATTACTGCACTAAATTCAGTGCAACAACTTTATATGTCGAGGACAACAACTCCACACATTCAATGCAGAATGTGCAGCGTTTGCACATTCTCACCAACATATGCATTCCTCTATGATCTAAATCCTATATATATATACATCGGTATATGTATATACCTCATCAGGATCTGGGACTTCGAGGGTGGTCCCATGGGGTGCTTTGATTGCTATCAAGGTTTCATTCTGTCAGAGTTAAAACAAAAGAGTTGAAACATCATGAGAAAAATATTTGTATGACTAAACAACATCGAAGGACGAGATAAGAACCTGGAAGCAAGGTAAATTTTTTATGTCATCTTCAGTAACAAAAAGCCATCTACAAAAGCCACAAAATTAGGAAATTACTGTGAAAAAATTCACCTCTATTCAGGAATAGTAATTTAAAACTTTAGCCAATTATTACCTATGATTATGTTCATCTTCACTTAAGTCTCTCAACCTTTCCTGCATTTGCCTGTAATGTTTTTGAAGAACCGCAATATAAGAAATAATGAGGGCGTCATCAGGTTCCTTAACAGTATAGTGACTGGCAAGAAGAAAACCTTATTCGCTCGTCCAAACTTCTTTCTTCCATGGAAAGGTTCTCAATTTCTGCCTGCAGATGAAACAAGAGAAACAGACTGTTGCTCTTCAATCTGACCCAAATAATATACATAAAATAACGAACAAATTATATTTAAAAAATATCAATCAAAGCAAGTTTGCCTTCTCTACATACATGCAGAAGAGTACCATCCTTGTCCACTTCTCCAGGTCTTGAAGGATCAAGTCCCCTGTCAAGAAACCAGGCTCATTAAGTTCTTGACACTAGGAAACCCATTGTCTAATATTTATCAGATTCTAAACCGACTTACTTCCAATGTATTCTGTTTTTCAGCTTCTTTTCAATAAGACCAATCCCTTCAAGGACATTGGTTATGTCATAAATACGTCTCTTCTGGACCTGCATAGTTAAATTCAATTAAGTTTCTGAGACTCAAGGAAAGGATGCTTGCTCAACTTTAATCACCTGCAAAGTGTCAGCTGCCTTGTTTAGATCAAGTTCACCATCCTCTGCATGCTTTATCAAAGCAATAAATTTCTTAGTCAATAGACCTGAGAAGCATTGCGGATACCAATCAGAATTACAATTGTATGGCAACAGTCTAAAATAGTCGTGCAAATATAGAGTATGATATTACTCAAGGAGCTATCATAGCGGCAGCTAGCAGGCGTGAGAGGGGAAGGAGCATCTGCAAAATTCATGCAGTTACATTGTTATTAGGGCTGTGCACAAAAGAAATTACGAAGAACTGTAAGTGATTCAGTGATAAGGGAAATAGTACCACTTCAATCATTTAATTTGAGAAACATTTTTTGCTCATAAGTCAGAAACCAGACAATGAAAACATAAGAGAAATGTCTCACCAGCATTGGATATGGGGTGGAAGGTAAGGATCTATTGTTCTTGGTGACCTTTGACCGGCAATTTGCCCTTCCTCCTTTAGCAGCCACTGGTGTACGGAATGGGCTGTTAGCGATATCACTATACACTGGACTTGCTGTCCACTCATTAGACTCAACTTCATTATTTTGATACCCATTCTTCCGCTTCAAAAGCTAAGATACCATTTTGAAAACTAAAATCAGCAAATGTAATACATATACACTGCACATGTTGTACGGTTTATGTTGCTATATGGTTTTGATGCAGCACACACAAACCAAAAGCAATGTGGGATTATTTAGTAACAAATTTACGAATAGCTCTCAAAACTTTTAGGAATTGATAAAAAATGGCAAGACAAAATGTAGGGTGGCTGCTTAAAACGAGTAAGAATAACAGATTTTACTAAGAGAATGATTAAATAGTACTTAGTACATCTGAGGCATCAAATTCACAATTTCGCAGGAGTAATTCGCATTTCATGTGATGGAGAGTCAATTTCTTCCTCCTTTTCCGATAATAAAACACATAGACCCAAAAATATAGTAAATCTGCCAATCCTAGCACCAAGGGATTTGAAAAAAAATAAGTGCGCTATCGATAAAAATATATCAGACGTTCACTCGGAATTTAATAGCACAGTGTTTAGCCAAATTCAGAAAAATAAGTAAAGGCGCAAAAACACGTCGAGAAATCCGTAAACGTACAGGGGACTTGATTACTACAGCTTCGGAGAGGTGATCGGCAGCGGCAACGGCGGCGCGCGCCGGGGTGGAGAAGCGGTGGTAGTCATCGGGAGCAACGAACGGCGGTTTCATGGACGCGAAGGGGAGATGGCGCCTGATTGCCGGCGGCGGCGTCTGCTGCTGGTGCAGGATCTGGCCATTCGACGCCGCCGCAGGAGGCGTCGCCGCCGCGTCACGGTTGGGCGTACCACGCGCGGCCATCACTAGTGTGAACTCGAATCGGGTCGTACAAATCAAAATTGAAGAGGGTTTTAGGAGCTGAGGTAGAGAGGAAACGAGGGTTTTGATGGAGGAAAGCTTAGTGTGTGCAGTGTGCGTGTTGGGTAGGGGAAGTAGAAAACGAGGAGGGAAGGGAGGGAATTTTGGTTCGGATAGATGTGGAGGGAAGTGGAGAGAAAAATGCCAAATCAAGAATTTCGTCTATTTTGCAATATGGTCCTATATCTATTACTTCTCTTGCGTTGTTAACATACTCTTTAATGCAGGTGTAATAACAAAATTAATTTTTTAATTCTTGCTATTATACTAGATCGTGATGTAGACTTTTTTTTTTATTAATATATAAGATTTCTTAAACCGAGACTATATCCGGATGAAAACCAAATTTTTTGTGAAATTTTTGAAATCATCAAATTACTTATTCCAATTATAGTCTGGTAAGTGGTAAATAATAAAATTATATGAGTCATGTCCATAATTTAAGTAGAGCGGCGTTATATAGTATCCAAGTTAAGAATGTCAATTATAGCGCGAGCATAAAAATGTCAATTATAATAAAATAGTGCAATAATAGTACTAATAGACCAAATGGTCTGTCAGATCTGTTTGGTGATAATAATCAATGGGACCAACAACTTACCTATAATTTGACATTTTATGTTCGTGATATAATTGACGCCCTTAACTTGGATACTATATTAATATTTCACATTTTAAGTATTTTGTTATGGTTAGATGAAGAAAGGAATAAATATCCTTACGACATGTGATCGTAACCATTATACTTGCCTACAAGTCAAATCAATTATATATATATATATATATATATATGAATCAGTTATATATGAAATTATTTATAAGAAATATAAATAAATTTAAGTTATTGATTTTAGTAAATCAATGGATAATATTAATTTATGTTATGCTACACTATATTACTATGTATGTTATATTTTAATTTTGTAGGATTGTTAAAAACGATTATTTCATTGATTTTAGAGATTTATTATAATCTATCTTGTAACTTCTTATTTTAGATAGATCATATTTTTCTATTGCATATGTAGAATACATTTGTAGCATTTGTCATACAACAATAAATTGTGTTGCATGATTTGTTATATGTGATACATATTTATTAAATATGTGTATTATTTGTATTATACATGTGCTACAGAAAGTGTAGGTAGTGCAATAATAAATTGTGCTATGTGATGTGTAATGTGTGTCACATATTTATTAAATATGTGCTATAAAAACGACTAGTTTGTACAATATTGTATTGAACATATTATAAAATCTATATTTTTTTGGTAATTGGCGAGATTGAAAGTGGTGAGATTTACGTCTGGAGTGGCAGAAAAAATAATTATTTTTATACCTAATTTACCCTTATTCGAATTTATTAAAAAAATCATTAAATATATTACCTTTTATCTGAACCATTGATATGAGATGATGTGTGGATGTGATATATTCTTATTTTTTATATTTATAGGCATTTTCACTTATCCATTATATATATAGAGAGAGAGAGATATTCAAATGATAATCATTTTTATCCTAAAATTAAGAACCAAATGAATTCGTTATGAAAGTAGATAAATCCGATGAGAAAGTTATTGAACCCGAAAATCCAAAAAAATCCATCTTGGTTCGAATCCTATGAAAAAGGAAATTTTAATTTTTTTTGATTCAATAATATTCTCGACTGATTCATTAACTTACACACGAATTCATCAATTTTTGTTCTCATATTCTCACAATAAAATAGTTTTTACGTTAACTCTCTCATATATATATATGGAATGTTATTGCAACATCAACCTGAAATTTTAAGAAATTAACCTGTTATCCTTGGTCAAAAAGTTAGGATGTAATCATTTATTAGTTTGAAAATACAATGTACACTTATTCCTAGTTTGCTTTACAAAAATCAGAATGATCTAATTGTCGGGGTTTGTTGTCTTTAATTTTATTTCATCGGTTTTCGTATTAGCTCGTCGAATGAGAAATAAAGAAGACGTTGAAGGTAAATCTTATGAGTTGGTTTATTTAATTATTATTTTATGCTTTTATACTCTAAACATTGATTAAATCAAATATAACACTAATTTGAACAAAAGATTACAAAAATCAATTGTGTGAAAAATTAGCAAGAATGTATCCTTCTAACAAAAAGAAAAAAGAGACTATAAGTTATCTAACAGGGTAAAAGTTTATAAGTTCTAAAGAAATACTTTTACACTATTTATTGAATTTTAAGTGTCAATTACTTTAAAAGTTACAATATTATATAATTTTATATACAATACCAACTTTAATAATTCTGCAAATACAACATACTCAATTTTGTTTGACGAACTTTGTTTGACGTGTCAATGGATATTTCAACATGCACACTTCACGTGAGCAACCTGCAAATATTGATTGCATTTTAGAAGGAGAATGAGATTTAGATTTCCAGTCAAACAAATTTGTAAAAGTGACACTGACATCATTAATTAGGGGTGAGCATTCGGATTTTTGTCTAATTCGAACCGATCCGAAAATTTGAATTTTATGAAAGAAAAAATCCGATCCGAACCGAATATCTGAAAATCCGAAAATCCGATTTTTTTATACAAAAATCCGAACCGAACCGAAAAATCCGAAATTATGAAAAAACCGAAAATCCAAAACCATTTTTTGTTAATTCTATTATTGGGTAAATATCAATTTAAACCATAAACCATACATGTTTTATCAAAAATATCATGTACTTTCAAAAATATCAATTTAAACTCCAAACTATCATATTTGTATCAAAAATGCCCCTGTATTCAGGATAGTTTGGAGTTTAAATTGATACAAATATGATAGTTTGCGGTTTAAATTGATATTTTTAAAAGTTCAGGATATTTTTGATAAAATATGTATAGTTTAGGGTTTAAATTGATATTTACCCTTAATTCTTATATATATTTATATTAAATTTAAACATATTTGAATAAAATATTATTTTTATATATAAATTATATATAATTCGGATTTTCGGATTTAAAAATCCAATCCTATCAGATCCGAAAATCCAAAATTTTAAAAAAAATCAATCCGATCCGATCCGAAAATCCGAAAAATCCGAACCGAATTTTAAATTTCGGTTTGATTCGGATCGGATATTCGATTTTCGGATTTTTTGTTCACCTCTATCATTAATGTTAAATAATTAATGAATGTCATCGTATCAAGTTTGTATATGTAAATATTTTGTCAAGGATGGAATTCCTTGGGAAAAAAAAGGCTGAAAAATTTTATATAACTCATATGTTAAGTTTGATATTCTTTTTATCTCATATGTTAAATTGTTACTCTTTTTAACTAATTGTACAATTTTATCATTTAAAACATAAAAACATAAAAAAAAAACACGATTCACACAGATTCAACCATCTCTGTACCCCGGCCAACCTCCCAACGGCCAACCTTCCCCAACGGCGGCCAACCCCCACTGACCAACCTTCCCAATGCCAATCCTCTTTCCGTGACCAATCTCCTCCTCTCCCTTTTCCCGTCGGCCCACTCTCCATTCCTTCCTCTTTCCCAATGAACCTCCTCCTCTCCTTTTTGGCCAACCTCCTCCTTCCCATCTGCTTCTCCGCCAAAGTCCTCCCATTTCTTTCGTCTGTTTTTTTTTTTTTTTACAAATGAAAGATATTTATGTAATTTTGATTAGAAATGGGTAAAAAGAGTAGTATGTTAGTATATTGGTTAAATTAAGTAGGTATGTTATTTGAGGCAATTGTCACCATTAACACACAAAAATAGCATGTTAGTGTGTGTGTGTTGGCTAGTGGTAGAGTGGTTAATGCCGGCGCCAAAGGTCTCTGTTCGAGTCACCGTGACGCATGCCTTTAAAATTTCGTATTAATTGACCAAAAAAAATAAAAAAAATAGCATGTTATAATTAGAAATTCGTTAAAAGTAATTGTTGTAATTAAAATGATTATATTATGTATTAATATTAAAGCGCAGTATGCTGCTTCAAAGGAAAACGATTTCCGTGGTAGTATTTACATTTCTTAGAAGCTGCCTAAGCTACTACAATGGAAATGAGAAAGAAAAATAGGTGTTGAAAAAATAATAATAGGCGAATCGGATGGTAGAGTTGCAAAACAAGAAAAACGTGAGGGGAAAGAAAGATGGAATGAGAAAAAGATAAAAAGTGGCAAAATGCGCGCCTCTGCTGCGTTGCAAAACGAACAGCTGTTGCGGCGGTTGCACGGCACGCGCTCCTCTTATCCAACCCTAGTGTGAAGATTCTCAGCCGCAGTGCACGGAGACGCAAGTGCTACCGCCTACTTATTGAGCCACGTGGCACGACTTTCCAACAAAGTTGTTGCACTGTTTCCTACTATGTGCGCCTTTAAGCTGCGCCTCCACTTTCGTCGGTCAAATTGGTAGCAAGTAGTAGTAAATTTCTGTATTAAATTAATATATATATATATGTTTAATTATATAAATAATTTACTTTTTATCTTATTTATCTTCTTATTGGTTATATTTGACTATTTGTGTTGGGATTAATGGTAGATAATGTGAGGTATGGCAGATAGTAAATCGTATATAATTGGTGTATATAATACAAGTTGAATAATATGATTCGTGTAGTTGGTACAACTTTTTGAAACTTGTATTCCCTTCGTCCTAATATTCATGGCATATTTTCTTTTTGGTTCGTCCCATTAAGTTGGTCCGTTTTCAAAAAAAGAAACATTTTTTACACTAAAAAGTACATCGAATTTCGTGTCACCCACTACTTTACACACAAAACACAATTCTCTTTAATTTACGTGTAAAAAAAACGTGCCATTAATACTAGGATGGAAGGAGTATTAAAATAGACTTTTTGATTTTAGTTTTTGATAATTTTTAATTTATATGTTGAAATAATTCAAGACATTCTTGGAATCAGATAATAATCCGCCAATCTTTCAATTTAATAATTTGTTTTGCTTGTACGTTTTGTATTCCGTACGTATGAATAGAGGTGGTAAAACGGGCTTGGTCTGTTTTGGGTTAGGTTGGGTTCAATAAAAATAGATTTGATGGAATTTCAGACTGATCATGTCCATAGCTAGTCAAAGTTCAATGGGTCCAACGTAATCCGATCCGAAAAATTTATATTATAAAATATGTTATGGACTTGATTGGGTCTTGATATTTTAGCCCGACCGATTTGGACCAACCCGATCCAATTTTATAGAAAAGCCCGTTGGGCTCGGGCCAGACCTATCGACCAGCTCATTTACCGCCTCTAGTAGGATGAAAATATATTATGGTGTTTCATGAGGCACTGACATCGAATCAAATAATTGAGAATCTCCCAAATTATTTATAAACACATAGTATGCCAACGGTTGATGCTCTTCATTTCAGTTCAGCATATGTTACTCAATTTTGTGTGCAGAGTATGTTATTTTTAAGCAAATTTATTGTATCGTGTCATGCATGTGTGGGTTGAATTTCTGAAATGTTTTCGTACATTCATTACACATGCCATAACTAATAATGTTATTTAAAATTATATATTAAGGAATTTTAAGATAAGGATTCACCATTCCAAGAATCCAAAGTGACAAATATTAATATAGTCAGCAATAGTATTTTTACAAATGGATTTCTATTTTTAGTATTTCACAATTCTTGATATTTGAACAATTTGAGAAGTAATATCGTACAAAGTATGGGTGTGTTAATTGTACTAACAGCAATTTGATATTATAGTATGAAACGCATATATTCGTTATTCGCATTTAATTATGATCGGTGGTGAACGATCGAGACTCCATCTATATTACCCAACTATGAAAGTAATATATTGAAAAATAATAAATAACAGTATTTTTTTTTTGTATTGAGGACTATTACATTTTGTTGTATTGTGGACTAAAATAACAGTATTACTAATTTTGCTGTATCGTGGACTGTTAAATTTTAATCATATTTAAGGCCGTAAAATTTTAAATCGCCATATCCCGAGTACATTTATTGTGTAGTTTGCTAGTGTAAAATATTATATATAAGTTATGGTATCGAAATGACACTCTGAATTATAATATATATTACAATACAATCTCCATAACTCAATAACTTAAGTAAACTACTATCTCCGTCCACCAAATTCGTTAATTGATTTTGGTGTCACGAGTTTTAATAAATTATATTAAGTGAAAGTAAGTGAATGTAAAAAATAGACCATGTGGATAATAAATGAATATATTAATAGATAATGGATGTAAAAAGGTGGGCCATGAGTGATTTTTTTTGTAAATAAATTGATATATTTAGAGTAAAATGTGAAGTTAATATTTTGAAAAAATGATAGTGAATATTTTTTGTGAACGGACCAAAATGAAATTAAATGAACATATTTGGTGGACAGATGAAATATTACATTTTCAATCATAGGCCGCGCTAGTTTGAAAAATTAATAATACATAAATTATCGAAACTACCTAGTACCTATATAATACATGGTCCTCTCAATACCCTAAATTAATATATAATTTCCTACATGTACAACTATGAAATCATTTAGTAAATATGCGATTCTGTTGTGTTTATTTTCTTTCTTTATGTCTTTCTTATTTAATACACAATCTATCTAATATATTTGTTCATTTAATCCCATTTTGGTATGTCCAAAAAATTTGTTCACTTTTTTTATAGACATAGACTTCATCCAAAAGTCAATACTTATACTTACACTCAACTCACTTATTTACAAAAAACCACTCATGGCTCATCTTTTTCACTCACATAACATATTTTATTATGTGAGTCTCATTCATCACTTACTTTACACTCATTGTATTTATTAAAATCCGTATCAATAAAAACTAAGAGCATATATCAAGGACTGAGAGAGTATATAACTAAATATAGTATTTTCTAAAATGCATCAATGCAAAAAACATTTCGTTCAATTATTTACAATAACCTATAGATACAATGCAAGTCCCTTGTACTCATTTATGCAGCGAGCATCTTTGATTATTCAATACAACGTACATTATTTAACAGACGAAAACGAATATCATTACTTAATTTAACAAATAAAATAGAGATATGATATGATTCCGAGGTTATTTAAAAATCAATTTGATCGTAATAGATGACAAAACTTAGCTGCAAAATTGAACCACCAACGTAAAACCCAACAGCGAAAAGGCCCAGCCCACTCTATCTGTCCCGCAAAACGGCGCAGTTTCGTCACTTATCTTCTCTTACTCCCTTTCAACCAGTCTCCACCTTGAGATTCCAAACTACTCTGCTATTTATTCATCGCTGTAGAGAGAGAGTGAAAGCTCCCAATTCAGCTTCAATGGCGTGCTCAGCTGGTGCTTCAGTGGCTGCTGTCATCCCGTCCAATCTCAATCCCAAGGCTTGCATTTCTTCCCATAAGGCCGTCTCTCTGCGGCCCGTTTCCCTTCATTCCTCCTTCTCCGGCAAGCCCGTCGTGTCCCGTCCTCCTCGCTCTCTCTCTTCCCCCACTTCCTCTTCCAGGCGGCGGAGTTTGGTTGTTCGCGCCGTAAGTTCGCCGTTCACGTTCATTTTCTGTTCCCCCCTTTACTTACCTGCTGTTACTTACGCAAATGCGCTTCCGAGTTCAGTTGTGTCTGAGATTCTGCTTTGAATTTCTATGGGTTTAAGCTAGCAATACTTTTATCTTATTAAGTGGTTAAAGCTCATCGAATGAATTTTCCTTTTTCTTTTAATACATTAGCATTTCCCTTTCCACCCAAATGTGTTTTGGCATCAATTTCATGTTTAGGATATATATGTTTGGAGACAGAAATTGCTTATAGCATAGAGCTTTCTGCTTGAAAAAGGCGTCAATTGTCAGTAAAGTTCAGTACAAGACACAAATTGCAAGTAGGTTTCTGAAATTTTGGAAATAGATGAAGCTAATGCATTTCTTATTTTCCATTTTGGAAAAAGTGAAAGGTTATGCATTTCGAATGCATTTCTTATATTTTGCTGATGTCTTTATCTCCTTTTACAGAGTGAAGTTCCGTTGGTTGGGAATGTAGCTCCAGATTTTGAGGCAGAAGTTGTTTTTGATCAGGAATTTGTAAAGGTAAAACTGCCAGGGAACTGTAATTTCTTATTTTTCCGAATATGGTACCTGTTGAAACATTTCTGTATTTTCTATTTACTTTTGTTTGCAAAAATGCTTTTATCATCAGAATTTATTCTTACTGAAACTTGAAGTATATATTTCACTATTGTATTAACTCATTTTGTGTAATTTGAATCTGAGAAAAAGAATTGAAATGTCTCTAATTTCATTGTAATGTAGGACGGCACACACTCAAGTCTCAATCCAAATGAAAATTTAATTTGTCTAAATGGAGTTGTTATTCTAGCATTATCAACAAACTGACGAATGGATTTAAATATCTACTGGTAATTCTCAAATGGATAAGAGTTTCTCTTTTCTGCAGGTTAAACTCTCTGACTATATTAAGAAGAAATATGTTATTCTCTTTTTCTACCCATTGGATTTCACCTTTGTTTGCCCCACTGGTAAGTCCAAACCTTGGCCTTGTTTCCATTTTGGCGACCATTAAACTGGTAATTGGTGGCAGCTCCACTTACCTATCATCCCTGTTGCAGAGATCACTGCTTTCAGTGACCGCCATGGAGAATTTGAGAAGTTGAACACAGAAATATTGGGGGTGTCTGTAGACAGTGTGGTATGTATTACTTTCCACTTATAAATTCTGTTTGAGATTTCTCACAACATGATGGTTCTTTTCTTTATGTTACTTTCTTATAAATTTTCTGCATGCATTTTCCTTCTCCAGCTGTATGGATGTTATTGGCTTCAAGTTTTGCATTCTCTAGATAAGTCTAGTGGAATCCGAAGGGATTCAACTATGTATTTATGGGTTGCTTAATTTTCCTGTAGTTTTCCCACCTTGCATGGGTTCAAACTGACAGAAAGTCAGGAGGTTTGGGTGATCTGGCATATCCTTTAATTTCTGATGTGACCAAATCAATTTCAAATCATATGGTGTGCTGATCCCAGATCAGGTATGTAATATCAAGTTTACAGTTTTGGGTTGTCTTGATTCCATATTGTTCGTGATCATGATTTGCTATCTGTTTGATTTATTTTTGGTTTTCTTTGACTGAATATTAGCTGATTCAACTGCTTTGAGAAAAGAAAGTTCTATCTATGATTTCTGTTGAATTTATGATTTCTTATTGGAAGTCTGGCATGATTTGTATCCAAGTGAGATAAAAGAATTTGAGAGAAAAAGACCCAACTTTTTTTTACTTTAAATAAAAACTCTTCTATGTATTTGAAACGTGTAGTCCAATTTCTTAGGGTGTGGCTCAGCATGCGTCATTAACTCTCTTATGTTACTATTCAAGCCCAGGATGCTAAATTGCCGACTATCCAAATAATTCTGTAATATAATTGGAGCTTATTTAGATCTCTGTGGTGATGTTGAATTTAACCATACCCATCCATCTCTCTTTGAGCTTTTTTACCGTGATAGGCGACCCTTATAGGATGAACAGTCCAGCGTTTAGGTATTCTAAATCTTTGTATCGTCCCTTGATGCTGTCTGTATCAGGGTATTGCTTTGAGAGGACTATTTATCATCGACAAGGAGGAGTTATTCAACACTCCACCATCAACAATCTGGCAATTGGCCGCAGTGTCGATGAGGCGCTGAGAACACTCCAGGTACTGTGTAACCAATTATCATGAGACATTTTGATATGTCATCTGCTCTCTGTGTGTGTCTAATGTGGTGGTTGGTGGTTGTGCAGGCTCTGCAGTACGTGCAGCAGAACCCAGATGAGGTCTGCCCGGCTGGATGGAAACCCGGTGAAAAATCCATGAAACCAGACCCTAAGCTCAGCAAGGAATACTTTGCTGCAATCTAAACAGCAGCGGCATTAGCTCCCAGATATTGATGTTATTTTCTTGTGTGAGAGAGATGTCATTGAAACCTTTTGTCTTGTTAATCTTTTTTTCTTGATGGTGTTGGCCGTTGCTTTCCAATGACATTAATGTAGAATGGAACAAGATCGCTTAAGTTCCATTGTCTTATTGCTTTAAATTTTGGCCTCAAATTAAGTAGCATTAGCTGCTAATGGTATACATGATAGCCCAATGGGCTTATTAGGATCAGCTATAAGCTTATATACTACTTCAATATTAGGGCCAAGTTATTAATAGATATTGCTTAAAGATTGATTAAACATTGGATTAGCTATGTGCTTATATACTGCTCCTTCAATATTAGGACCAAGTTAATAAATATTGCATATAGATTTAACAAGGTGGTCTATATTAAAGCCAGAATTGTCTGCAAATTAACAGGTTACCCATTGCGAAGTTAGCAGATACAGGTTTGAATCATGAGTTTTATTAAGATGAATGTACCGTGCATCTAAATACAAATAAATTTTTGCCTTGTAGCTAAAAGGTCTGGTACGGAACTAATTCTTGTAAACATCTTATGCATTGATCTTTTCAAAAACCAAGAATTTTATCTCATATGAATATAAATAGATCTATGTTTTATAGGGGTTTGGTTATAGTAGGAAATAGGAATCATAGCTAAGATGAAAACTAAGAGCTATTAAATATGCTAGATAATATATGATATAATGGTCTAGATTTAATTGGTGAATAAGGTTGAATTTGACTCGTCTGTAACTATTTTGACTAGATTAAACACGTGAAGGGTAAAATTGTAAATAAAAAGTTCACACTACCCTATCCAAACCATCCAATAACCTGAATTGCCGCATCAAATCAATTCACTTCTCTCTTTCATAGGTTTTCGATACTTTATCTTTCAAAACTCTGTGATTCACAAAATCTCTGAATATTGAAACAAATAGACATTATCTCTTCAATTGTGTATGCAATCCTAGGAATCTCGCAGAACTATCTCGACCATAAATTTGTGAACATATACAAGGTTGTTCGAACGGAAAGGGCACTTATGCACTGATTTTAGTTTAGGCGAATTTTGAATCTGAACAACGCAAGTTTTCATGTGAACAGACAATAGGCTTTAATTTATGTGTAAAAACATTATTTTGCTTCAATTTTGTGAATCAAACATTATACAAAATTAGTCTATCAGTGAAACCAAAACTATTAAAAATTATCTTTCTAGTTTCCCAACTTATGTTGTTCAACGCATAAATGTTGAGGAAGCCAAATATGATGTTTTCGTTTTATATATTGAAAGTGGTCCCAACTTTAGAATCTTCGTCATATTTGTCGGTTATTTTGTACTCATATCTGCACCCTTGTGTTGAATGTGCATATATAAAGTATGTTATTTTAATATCCCATGCTTTCAATTGCCGTAATTCCTTAATATGATCCTCCCACTTTCGAGTACATCTAGTATTTTTATCCCATGGTAATGGTCAAATCATTGTGAGAAGTGTGATAAAGCTAATTCTTATGGTTGAAATAATTAACTATGCACAATTATGTTTACAAGCATGAACATGAAGCAAGAAACGGTATTGGGTAACATGTGATTATGAATACATGTTATTTATTATACATAACTAGATAATAGTTATGCATATAATTGAAGTGGCAGTGCATAACTTGAAATTAAGCTAACAAGGTTTTTATGTTTGATGAAATTGAGCAAAGATGCAACTAAATAAGTATTTATGCATAGAATTGTATTGGTAATGCAACGTGAAATTTAGCAAATATGGTGTTCTATGGCTGCTGAATTTGACAAATCTGGAGTCTATTATGTATAACTCATAAGTAATTATGCATAACATCTTTCTAGTAGCTGCAAAAGTCTATTATGGATAACTCATAAGTAGTTATGCATAACATCTTTCTAGCAGCGGCAAAATCATAGTAACTTATGAATATATTTTAATATTCACAAAAATTGTGAAAAGTTCAACATAAAAGAAGTTAAATCTCTGCAAATACATACATACATACCAAAAATTCCAATTTTTTAGGAAAATAATTGATTACAATAAAATAATAATTTTAATTACTATAAGGGGCAATATCATCGCCTTTTTGAGTATTGTGCATATAAGTAAAAAGATAGTGTAAGGTTTTATTTGATATTATGCATCGATCTTCTTACCCGATTGATACTAATTTTCAGATTTTATTGATCACAAACTAGTCATTTGACCAATAAAATAGACACGGAGTTGAATTAAACAAACATAAAATCGAGAATAACTACCAATAAAATCAGACGTAAATTTGAATTAACGAAACATAAAATCACGAGTAACTATATAAACAACACATAATTTATATCATTATTCATTTTTAAAAAATATGATGAAACAATAATAGAAATAAAATATTATAAAATAATGAAAAGGAGAATCAACATGATGATGTTATTTATCTTGTTAAAGAAGAAAAAAATGATGTAACAAAATGAAAACTGGTGAATATAAATAATAGGTAATAATAAAGCTACACAAATATTGGATGCCAAAATATGCATATCTATTCCCATAATTATAGGCCCAATCCGTTACGAATAAATAGAAATTACTTAATTATCCAATTGTGGATCCACAAGATCAGATAAAATCAACAGTACAATCCACCTAAGAAATCGGCGAGATAACTCATCATCTTGTCTCCCGATTCTGTGATGCGGTCATATTTTGGAAAACGTCGAAAGATGGAGACTTTTTTTAGAAAACATAAGGTGGGGACATATTTTGAAAAAAAAACTTGGAGTCGAAGACACATAATATAATTAACCCTAAAATCAATTAAATTTAGAACTATAATTTCATAACAAGCTAAACTAAACTTTGTTCTTGATTTATTCCACTTTGTAAATCCAAAAATTGACGCAAATCAATTCAACAACTTGCTAATATTTTGAACCCTAGCTATAAGTAAGAACCTTACTTTTGAAAATAAACTCGTTATCAAAGCAAACAACAATATAAACCTACAATATCGACATCCTATTATAATATCTTTTTTTTTGTTATCGCATCATACTCACTCGAGAAATAATATTATGTGTGTTATGTAAACCCAAACACATGTAAGGCTGAAAGGTTTCTTGGAGGGAACTGAGATTCTTAAAAAATGAGTTTCCTAGCTACTGTTTAGGTCTGAGGTAATAATAAGATCACGTGGACGAGAATCCTAATGTAACAGTAACACCAACAAGAAACAATTAGCACATGTACACTATCATGTGATACAATCTTTATTCTGGATTTTATCATCGTTTCAATATTCTTTACTTGTTTTCTTTTTTAAATCGTTTTATTCTAAAAAAGGAATTATTTCTACATATACCAGTGTTTTGAATCACATTTTTTAAATGTAAAATAAAATCCACCTTAGTCTATGTACTCAAAAATTTTAAACCAAAATTTAATGGATGGAGTATTTTTTATCTGAATTATATATTGGAAATAATATATGCAGGAACTTAAGCTAATAATGGGAAACTATAATTAGTATTGAAGAATCTTAACCCATTAATATTCAATGATTGTGTAACCACCTATTAAGTCATACATGTTTAATTTTTTATAAAAGTTCATGTCAGACCCACTATGAAAATATTGGAAAATCTATCTCATTTATATGTTTTTTTTTCCAAGACACTGAGTTGGCATATCGATGTGGCGAATGTTTGATAAGCTTTTTGTCTTTCTCGGCATCCTCATATGCAGATATGAACAATTTGTTTTTTGAAATGATGCAGATATGAACAATTAATCGACCATATTAAATTATTTTTTCTTTTTTTTTGAATTTCTTTTTCGAAAAAGAGAAAAAACATTTCCAGTTATAGTAATAATCACAATAATAGTAAGTAGCTAAAAAAAAGAGAAATAATAACAGTTAGACCCACTCGTCTCATAAAACCCCGACATGATTTAGAACCATATCATGCTGTCGAACCAACAACATTTTGGGCAAATCAAACTTTATTATATTAATAAATAATATTTAGTATTATTTATTTCAATAAATTTTTTTGTGATAATGATACAAAACAAAATGATATAAAATAGGCCAATTAAATAATTGAAAACGAATCAATTTAGCAACATAATCCATGTTTACTTTTGATTATTACAACGAGGATACAGTGTTTTCAACACATCGTCTAGTGATAATTTCTAGCATAGTTCCATAGAGGGGATACAAACCATGGAATAATCCAAAAAACTCAAATAATACCCGACCTAAGTTATGCTCCATTTAAATTAGTAAAAGGGAAGTAAATAAAATCTTATTATAGTGCATGCTAACTTATACATATCAAGTCAAGTAAGCGAAATCTTATTATATTTATTTTTGTAACGAGATTGAATGTCATATTTAAGTTCCACATAATTGGGCGGATGGTATTTTTGTAAATACGAGAACATCCGAGAGAAAACCCAGGAAGAAAAATAACCAATTAGAAAGACCTAACCGAAATGTTGATGTCTTGAAACTATTTCTCGCTTCGAATAGTTAGACGGATGAGCCCAATTGGTGTTTTCTCTTAATATTATATATATGATCTTTGAGAGCTGTAATCTGTAAATTGAAAACCCTAGCCGCCTAATAAAATCCGTTCTCCTTTTCTGCCCGTGGACGTAACCAATTAATTTTGTGAACCACGTAAATCTATATTTGCTTTATGTTTTCTGTTTCTTATTGCTCAATAATCCTAATCTGTCACAAGACTCACAACACGAAAATATACTATCTTATGACTTAAAAAGAGAAAAAGAAAAATAGTCTGAAATAAAAAAATATAAACAACGAAACAATTTAATTTTTTATTAGTGATTGTATTGTCCACATGTAATTGAAGGCTGGTTCGTTTCATTTAGTAGATGAGAAATGGAAAATCAACATAATACAAAATTGCTTTCATTGTTATGTCATAACACAAAAAAGAATTTGTGTCGTTCATACAGATAATCAAGAAGAAATACACTTGAAATGTTGCATATAATAAAACCTTAACGCAATACACAAAAAAAAGTTTTTTCTTTTCCCCACTGTTCCATACCAAGTTTAAGGTTTCAGGAAACCCCCAAAAGTAGGGGGGAAAAGAGAAAAAGAAGTCACTACTGTGCATCATACTGTGCCAAAATATAGTTGTTACTTGTTCGTATATATACTACAAGTCTAGAAACTTCCAAAGCCAAAAGTCGAAGCCCATATGCCCTAATTAGTCACGTTGCATCTAGTTATTCAGCCTTCCCACGTCAATTTCGAAGTAATTTCATCACACTCCGGAATATGCTCCTGCAATTAAGACAAAAAAAAAAACTTAAAAAAGGAGTTTATGTAGCATAATATTTTACTTTACTCGTCTCATTTAATCCCAATACCTCGAGCTCTCGGACCAACTGTTTGGCTGTCGGGGCGGACACAATAATCCGCCGCGCCGTGGGCGAGATAAAGCCTTCATCAACGGCCTTGTCAATGAAAGATAACAACGAATTATAGAAACCTTCCACATTCAACAGCCCCACCTGCGTTTCATTACATTCACGACCAATCATATGCTAAAACCACATTTAATCAAACATCAAGCTGCAAAAATTCCTCCCTTTGACCCCCACTAATTAAACATCGTCCATCTTTTTCCAAATACTTGAACGACTTTTATCCAATTTGGACGGAGATTCTCTAATTAATGGGAATATCTAATGAATTCAAAACCATTCAACTTTTAAATAAATAATTGGAAATACCAAATCTTATTCGATATTTCCATGTGAACCGGCGCAAGTTCCACATGGTTAGATGCTTTTTGTTGTAAAATCCTACTTTTGACCAAAATCATAAAACATGCTTTGAGCTAAGATATGGATTGGAAAAAGCATGCATGATTTCAAAAGGACTAAAATATATATAGTCAAAATAGATAACAGTTCTCATTTTCTCTCTTTATCCAAACTTCTTTATTGAGATGAAAGTAAACCGAGAGGCGGCCAAAGGTAATAAAGTATGGGATGAAGAAGGGTCTGTCTTGAGACTATATCATGTCACCTTAATTGTTCATCTAAAGAATTAAGAATTTATAATAATCTTGTCGCAACAATCAACAAGAATAATAACCTTGTCCCTCAGGCTCAGTGTGCCTAGCTATTTCCTCATTATAGTATGATGATCAACAGAAAAGGGATGAGAAGATTTACTGGTTTACGATGGATGCCTAGCTGAGCCCATGTAATAACTTCAAGCAACTCTTCAAGAGTACCATAACCACCTAAAATCGAACAAATTAAGGGAGACCCTCACAAATCCATCAATCGAATTACTACAACATAAACTACAGTTGCATGTATATATATACCAGGAAGAGCAATGAAAGCATCAGCTTGTCGCGCCATCTCAGCCTTCCTCTGATGCATATCAGACACGGCTCGTACTTCTCCTACAGTTTCGCCCGTGATCTACAACACATTTTCAATTATATCATAGATAAAACAATTAATTAAGATCCAAAATTTGATGAAGTAATAATTAATTTCTCCAGAATCACATTTATAAATTATTCAAGATGATACCATGCAGCTTCTATTTTCCATAGATTTTTTCAGCAATAATTTCAAAATCATGATTAAAATGTATAATGTAACGTTATTTTGCCTTACCTCTCGAGGCATAAGAGTTCTTGGAATAACTCTGCAACACAAACAGAAAAATGAAAACCCTTGAATTAGGTAACAATTTTCAAACTAAAGACACCAGCATTTACTAGATTGACTAAATTTAGTGACCAAGATTCATATGCAAACCTAACGACAAGGATTATGACAGCAATTATATAAACAATACTATAATAATTTCCTTCAATTAATAGTAAAATAAGTTGATTTGTTGTATGTTTGTTAGAAAGAAGAAAAGGTAATAAATAGAGAAGAATTTGATCATAGAAAATAAGCATTTGATCCCATGATGTCTGCCTTCGGGTGGTAAGGAGTAAGTACGAGTTGCAGTTGCATGGTCTTGTTATTATTATTATAACAATAATAATTATTATTATTACTATGATTTGGAAGATCACACTTCCATAGAACCAAACAAAAGATGGGAATTATGAGGAGAAATGATGTATGTCTTTTGATATTTCCCACTTCATTTGACACACACTTAACATCCTACCCCAACCCACCCACCCACACACACAGAGAATCATTCTTGTTCTCGTGATTTCATGATGGACTTAGTTAAATTAGCAAAGAGCTAAAAATTTAGAAAATGATCATTCTGTCTCACTCTTTGTGTGTGAGAGAGAGAGAAAATACCCTAGAACATGGCGCCCACCATCATGAACTGCCTGAGAAACAAGACCCATCAGACCCACGCTTCCTCCTCCATACACCAAATCAATCCTTCTCTCCACCTTCATTAAATCCCAAGAAAAAGAAAAAGCAAAGAGAAATTAATAATAAAAATAATAACACATCGATCAAACAAACTAACTTACACGCGTCAAGAAAACCCATTTGAATCATCATGACATTCTAGATCAACCAAGAAATTTAATATAAATAAAAGGTTAATGATGGGATTATATATACGTGCATGAAGAAACATGAAAAAGACAGCGGCCATGAACCAAAACGACGAAGGTTTGGTAATGGAGGAGAAACGGAACACGCTTGAGACAGTCATGATATCGATAGGGCACGTTTGGTTCCCCATTCAAACGCACCGCATTTTTCTATTTTTTTTAAAGATAAACAAAGATCACGCAAGAAGGCTGCTCTCAACTACAGCCAGATTACAGCTAGCAGCTTTCTCTCTCTCAATCATGCCAAACAAGACCTTAAGCCCTAAAAGGTCCGTCTCTGCAGATTTCATGAGAGTATTCAGTATCAAACTTGTATTTAATTATCAACAAAGAATTGTGTCAGAATCTTAAAAAGAATATATGAAAAGAAAGACGACAAAAAAATACTTGTCCAAAATCACTTGTCCAAAATCACAAAATGCTGGGAAAATTTGGTGTATTTTTAGATATATATGCATGTATGTATGATCAGAAAATATTTCATTATATTTTGCTTTACTGCACTTACGAAAATGGTTTAAAAATTAAAATACAAACAAAAAAACAAAAGCTGATGTTTGATGTACGATTACCAATTCTTTTCCCAACTCAACAGCAGCTTCTTGATAGCTTGGTTTCTTGCCAGAACTGCTGCCGCAGAAAACACAAATTCTTTTGAATCTTGATTCTTTCTCCATCTCCATTGACACTCTCTCTCTCTCTCTCTCTCTCTCTCTCTCTCTCTCTCTCTCACACACACACACACACTATCTCTCTCTGTCTATATATGTATATAAACGTGTGTGTGTAAAAATCAATGATGCCCTACAACTGTGGTGATGAGGAATGAGAAATTGAGAAATAGTGTAAGAAATAGGTTTTATACCCCCACCCCACCCCAGTCCCCTAAATTTATTTATTATTTTTAACTCGGCAAAAGAGTAGTACTATTATTATGTCAAAAGTTTTGGAGAGAGATGGCTTGATTGGTTGGTTAAGCGAAAAGCTACTCTACTTTTAATTTTCATCCCTTCAGAAATCTTTATTTCGTTATTCATTAATTTATTCTATATAAAGATATACGTATCTCAGATTCAACTGATATCCAAGACGCTATAATGTGGGATTAGTATCAATTTAGTGTCTCACGGGGTAGATTATGGCATTATTAATTAATGAATTCTACTTCTCAACGAAGAACAACACAATAATGTACATTATTGTGATGGCAAACAATATACATGTAAACTAATTAATTAGTATTACATTATAACTGTCAAGATTAGTTAAAATTATTAGTATTTCATTCCGCTCAATTCTCGTCATCCTTTAATTCAAAAATAAACCCATAAAGTTTGAAAACAATCCATAAAAATAAAACGAACCCTAGATATTTCAATATAAAAACTAAAAATAACAATAAAAATAAAGTCAACAAAAATTAGAATACTGAAAAAATAGAAAATGAAAATCTAAAAATGATCTTGTCATCTTGTGTTATTACGTTGTGGATATGTTCGAATATTTCGCAGCCCAAAAGATGTCATGCGTTTTTGGAGTCAATTTTTAAAACTCATGTAAGCTCCGAGCGATGTCAATTATTTTAAATAATTGTTATTTATATTTAAGAAAAATAATACTTATTTTTATTCTATGATAAAAAAGGATCGTATGATTAAGAAAAATGTTAATGTTCACACATACAAACATACTCATAAGAACCTACATATTTTCTTAATTACTATTAACCTTCAATGAAGGTAATTTAATATTTAGTGGTGGTATAGAAGTATATAACTATTTATTTTAATACGACTAATATCCTTCATCTATAGTACATAATATTTTGCTTAAAAGCTAAAATTGTTTTTGACATTAAATAGTTTGAGCATTTAAATTGAGTGCACAGTATGTCATCTAAAGCAAGTATGCATGATGGCAGCTGGACAGTTCAGCTTAGTTAAATTAATCTTCAATAATCCCATTCAGAACCTTCAAAATTTTCAAATAGAACAATGTAATATCAAGGGAACCTGAGTTACCTCTAATTTCCCTGCATTTATTGAGAAATAATCCCAATGAACTAAAAATTGCAAGTCGCAAACGAAAAGGGCAAAATAGGAAATATCGAGCATTTATATCTCCGATTTTCAAGAAATGGTAAACATATCAATCAGTCAATTTTTGCATAAATCAAGCAAAAGTGTAATCATTATATTTGTCAGTGTAAATATCAAACCCAAGTTAAGTTAAGCTCCTTTACATTTTCCAATCTCGTCATTTCAATCCGCCCTCTTGTCGATAAGGTAAATTAAATGTTCCTTTTCATTTCTGTACTTATTTTTACTTTTTTTATCACAATCTGTAAATTATAAATATTTTCTAAACTAATGATAATTAAGGCATGTAATGAATAAACACAAAAAAATCTCTTAATTATATTAATTGTTAGATATATATCTTTCTAAATACACATTATATATAAAATGATGATCGAGTAAATTATAATATCTTAATACACATTTATTATTCTCTTTACATTATTTTTTTTGGTTTTTTTTCTCTCTCTAGTTTATAATACGTTATTAATACGAATGTTCTACTTTCATTATTTGATTATATGCTCTAGGAAAGAATCATGTCTTTCAAGTAAAGTAACATTCTTATCATAAAATTTTAGATTGATTGAATAATTGAATTTGACAAATAGTATGTAATTCAAAATGTGACATGATTTTTTTGTCGTTCAATTCTTTATCAATTTTCTATGAGTAATCGCACTTAGAGGGTGTTTGGCTAAGCTTATAAGTTCTTTAAAATAGCATATAAGCTGTTTAGGAGCTTATAAGCTGTTGCAAAACATTTGGCAAAATAAGCTCCTAAACGAACATAATTTGTGAAAATAAGCTCCAACAGCTTATAAGCTCCCCTAAAAATAAGTTGGTCAACCCTAACTTATTTTTTCATAAACTTATAAGCAACCATAAATTTACCAAAATAACCTTATTATAATTCATTATTTCCTACACATACACTATCAACTTCACATCTCGTCAATTTTATCTCTCTAACTATGATTTTATCTCTCTAACTCACGATTCTTTCTCTATCTTATAAGATCAATTATCCAAACACTTTAACAACTTATAAGCACTTGAGACATTACCTCTTATAAGTTCTTGAAACATCTTATAAGCTCTTGGAGCTTATAAGCTCTATAAAATAAGCTTAGCCAAACACCCCCTTAATCTCATCTGTTTGGTTATTAGTATGTATGATTACGTGGTGATTTTTATTTATTATATGATGCCTTAAGCAAATAGTCAAATCGTCATAACCAAATTAGATTCGTTGTCACCTATCACTTTAATTTTGGTATGAAAAAAATATAGAATTGGTGTAAGATGCATAGACACGATAATTCATTCTCGCTATTGAATAGTTACTCGCTGTCATTATATCGATGTAAATTGTTGCCCTGAGAATAGCACGATGAATATTTCTGGAAAATGTTACAGATTCTTGAAAATCACAATTCATTTTTAGATGGTATATATTTATCCTTAACTAAAAACATAGCTTTTTATCATATTGATTTGCTCGATTTCTACTTGTGGAATGATATTGAAATTGATTTTCAATATCTTATTAAAATAATTTGAAGGATTGCTATAATTTTAAATGAAAATATTGTTGTTGATCATCCACATGAGAATATAATTAATTATACATGATGTATTATTGTATCTTATAATCATGTTATGATGAATCTCATATTGAAGTACCTAAAGAATTATCAAGACATGAATTTTTGGGTCACCCCCCTCTATACTTAGTGCATGATTGAAATACATCCAAAAGAGAATTTTCCATCTGTTAGTTCTTTTATCACCACTGAAACATACTGATAGGATACGACCCAACTACCGGGCCCAAGCAACAGGCCCAATACAAGTAAGTCTGACATCAAGTTCGGCCCAAGCAAGTTCGGCACAAGAAGACTCCTAAATCAATGTGAACGCAGAAGATTCGGCCATATATAAAAGAATCATAATTTGAAGAGAGATAGGAGGAAGATCCGATCCTAGAGGAAATCTCGGATTGAGGATCTAGGTCAATATATTTGTGTATAAATAGAGGCTAGATTGGACGAGAAAGATCATCTACACTTTTTGTAATCGCTCCTCACATTATCAATACACGAATACTCTCTCTCTCTCCGTGGGCGAGATCTTATTCATAGATCGAACCACGTAAATCTTTGGTGTTCTTGTGCATTTAATTCCCTTACGAAAATAAGATCGATCATTGGCGCCGTCTGTGGGAACGAAAATTTTATGTTTTCGATCAACTTTCATTTACAGGGAAACTATCACGACCATGCAGACCAGAAGTCATACATCCAGAGTCGCCACCGGCAACAACAACAACGATGGCAGGGAGCGCCGAGCTCAACTCGGAAAGAGCCCAATCATGGAAGGGACTCCCGATGGGCATATCCAACATTTTGACGAACATGGCCAACCCATACTGCAAGGCGAAGAATACCAAAGTGAAGACGACTGCAATAGCCACCAAGGAGAACCTCCAGCTCATGAGATAAACCTCGACGACGCCAAAAGGGTTCTGGAGAAAAATAAGGAGAGCTTCTAATACCTCGGCCCAAGCACAAGGTCGGCCGAACCTCAAGGAAATAACGCCGCAACCTCGTCTAGGCACGAGGTACCACGACGAGGTAGATCCCCCAGTGTCCAAGTCAGGGATGCTCACACCTCCGCACAAGTCGGGGCCCAAACCGACCGCGGAAGGGATGAACAGCGCGGGAAAGGACGTCGCGACCGCTGCGAGGTCGGCCCTCACTATCAGAACGAGTCCGGTCGACGAACCCCGCCCCACTCTCCAGAGGGCGATTTCGACGGGTACGGGAGGATAGTCACCCCGTTCTCAAACGAAATACTCGACACCCCGCTCCCAGACAAATACCGGGTGCCGAGCATCACCCCCTACGACGGACTAAGGGATCCGCAGAACTTCCTCTCGCAGTTTCAGTACAATATGATCAACTAGCGCCTCGACACAATTCATATGTGCAAGCTCTTCCCGAAGTTACTAGTCGACAACGTCCGCCGGTGATTCGACAGTCTACCTCCCGGGAGCATTAGTTCCTACCGCGATCTGATGAAGGCCTTCCATTGAAGGTTCTTCCAGAAGGCCGAGTCCAAGATGACTTCGGCACATCTTCTCACCCTGAGGCAAGACCGGAACGAGTCCATCAGCGACTTTATGACCAGGTTCAATAAGGAGAGCTTGAAGGTCGCAGATATGAACGATCTCCTCATCATCTCAGCCTTCCAGAACGGCATCCTGCCTGGGGCCTTATATAAAGAGATCGTCAAGTACGAACCCCGTACTGCGACAGATCTATGGCGCATAGCGGACCGGTTCGCCAAAGTGGACGAGGCTGACAGAAGGAAGCGCGAGGCGGAGAAAGGCGAGCCCTCCGAAAAGGAAGAAGAGCGAAGGGCGAGGAGACCGAGGCCAAGGCCGACGAAGCGCTTGAGAGAATACGTCGCCCATGAGTCCGAGCTCGGACCGCGTGACACCTGGGCGATCTCAATACACCCCATCGACGAAACCAAGGCGTAGATCTACGCTCCACACAAACATGTTCGAGAAGCCTCGACTAATGACGAGGAGGGCAAAGCGCCGATTCGAGGATAAATCTTGCTCATTCCATGAGGATTACGGGCACGAAACCGAGGATTGCGGGGACATAATGGGAGAAATTGAGATGTTGGTTGTGGATGGAACCTTAAGGAAGTATCGAGGCGGGGCCGAGCCGGCGAAGATGAAGCTCCCAACGGAGCCAAAAGAAGAGGAAGCAGAGAAGAAAGGAAATTGCGCCCACAAGAAAGCAAGCGCGACACACGACGAAGAAGAAGACGACGAACCGCAATATGACGGAGTCATCTCCACTATTACGGGCTCCCCGAAGTAACGAAGTCCTCCTGAAAGCCGAAGAAGTCCACATACCGCGAACCGCCAACAAGAGGCTCGAAGGGACGAGGCGATCACCTTCTCCAAGACGACCCGCACTGCGATGGTGCCCGCCGGATGCGCTGTAATCCAGGCGATGGCATCAACAAGTTGGTGAAGCGCGTATACATCTACAGTGGCGCGTCGGTAAGCATCCTTTTCAAGGAATGCTTTGATAAGTTAGGAGTAGAGGAGGCGCGCCTCGCACAGGCACCGCTGCCGCTCCGAAGCTTCGTTCAGGAAGAGACACGCCCGGAAGGGATAATCGAGCTACCTGTCACGGTAGGGAAAGCTCCGACGAGCTCCACCAAGGTGGTACACTTCTTCGTAGTGAAGGCCTACTCACCGTATAACATCATACTGGGGCGAGATTGGCTGAACGCTGTAAGGGCGGTATGCTCAACATACCACCCAACGATGAAGATCCCCACAAAGGGGGGGATAGCCGTGATCCGAGGAGATCAGTGTTGGATTTGTATACTGAAAGCAGTTTGGTTGAGCTTGTATACAATGTTTCCTGTTACCACTATTACAATCTCCTATCTGAATTGAATACTTGATTGCATATATCGTGTCCCTTATCTCATATATAAGTTAGATCATACGATGTGTAGAAGATCACGAAGTCCGTATGATTGGTCAAGCTTAATGAGATATAAAAGTTTCACACCGAGACAACTTAAGGACGAGTTGTCGGTTTAGGCTGCAGATATAGATAAGAAGTGACTTGACTTAGTTGCTTGTCTATGCCGGTACGTCTCTGACGTATTGAAGGATCACAGTGAGATGTGTTCTTCTTTCTGACCGTCGTGAAGAACCAAGATCTCGGTGACTTAAGATTATCTAAACTTCGATAAGGTATTAGGTGAGTATGAGTTGCAGACCATCACTTTGACTTGTTATGGGTGAGGTTATATGTTCTAACCCAAGATTCTCCGCATTTTGGGTGGTGGCGGTCTTGTATGTCACGCTAGTTATCATGTCGAGTCACCGTATCCGTTTAGGATGATGGCGTCCCTTAAGGAGCTCAAAAGGTTTATTGTACTAAACCCCGCAGTTGAGTTAGCTCAAGTACAATAATAAGGTTGAGTGGTACTACTTAAGGAAATGAAGTTATTAATTATTTTAAGCAGTCAGAATGCTATAAATAATTAATGGACGTTCGATATCTTAAATACGGGGATTCGTAATGTCTAAGTGCAAGCCCGACTCAACTTCGGTAATAAATGGGTAAGTCAGCATTTATTCTCTAGTGGCATGAATAAATGTTTATAAATTAATTTATGTTCTGGGCTGAACATAAGATAATTAATTTATTTGAGGCTCATCTTTATTCCTTGCATTTGATTCCTGGGTTGGCCCATCCAGGCCCGTAGCTCAAGAAAATCGGCGCCCCCTAGTAGCTCTCTATGGCAAGATTTTATTCTCTTTATCCACAAGGATATAATTATATTTATGGTATATGCATAGATCCTTTCCATATAAGATTATGGTAATAATCACGAGTATGGTAATAATCACGGAGTATGGTAATTTCCATAAAGTATTATGGTAATTTCCATATGGGATTATGGTAATTTCCATATAGGATTATGGTAATTTCCATATGGGATTAAGGTAGTGCATTATAAATATAAGGTATGAGATAAAGTCTAGGTTAATGCTAATTCATCCACACACTATTTTCGAGAATCACAAGTGAGTTTGTGAGGATTTTCGAGAGTTTTGTCTTGAGAGCATTGGGTGATTTTCCGAAGCATTCTCCATAGATCGTCCTCACTCGGCGTTGGAGATTGGGCAACCGGGATACAGTCCAGAAGGTCAAAGCACGAGTCCGATCCGTTCGATCCATTCAACTCGTTCCACCGACCTCTTCAGATCCAAAGGTAAACACGAGAAAACCCCTACGTGTTGCAATTAATTAAATAGACGCATGCTAGGATTATAATCAATGTATGGTGAATTAAACATCCAAGATAGATCCTCGGGGCGAGGGCTAAACATATGTTTTCCCTACAATTGGTATCAGAGCCTGGGATCAGAATCTTGGCTCTGTTGGATTAGTTCACGTTTGATTATTACGTGCGCTTAATTAATTGTGGATCTTTCGTTTCATCGTGGCTCGTTTTTGTTTTTGTTGGGTTTTGTTTTTCACCACGAGAAAATCCGTGATTAGATTAGATTTATTATTCTGTAAATCTTATCTGTAAAAGAAGAACGAAGACGAAAGCACGAAAGACGACACGACGGAAAAACAGACACGGAGTCCCCGACGTTTTCTAGCGACCGAGCCTCGCGGTCGCGAGCGCGATCGCGAGGGGCGCGGGCGGACGGGGCGAAGCGAGGCAGCAGCCTCGGCGGACGCTGGCAAAGACCGCCGGCAACGCCCGAGACGCCGCGGCGGGGAGCCTTGCGCGGCGGGCGGCAGGCGCGCGCGCGTTATCACGCGGAAACCTCGGCGCGCTCGTCCGCTCGGCAAGCTCGGCGAATCGTCACGGAAACCTCGAGCGCTTCAGCGCGCTGGCGGCAAGCACGGGCATCGCGCGGCGGCGTCACCCGGCGGCGGCCGCGCAGCTCGCGCGCACAAGCGCTCGGCGGCGGCGCGCAAGCGCGCCGAGAAACCTCGCCGAGGTCTCGGCGGCGCTGGGCGATGCGGGGTGTGCGATTTTCGCGCGGATGCCCCGGCAGCGCTCGGCGACGCGGCTCGATGTCGTTCGGCGGCGCGGGTGAACTCGGCGGTCGCGGTCGTCCGCGACCGCGAGCGAAGCTGGCCGAGGCGAGCACGCCAGCGCGCGTGAGGAAAGGACGGCGGCGGTCTTGGGCGCGCGCATGGGTCGTGCCCTAGCTGCTGCCCGACCCATTTGGGCCAACCGCCCAAACCCGACCAGAACCGATTTTCGTGCCCGACCCGTTTTCCACCCGATTCAGATTTTAGGCCCGATCCGGCCCGTTCCACCGATCCGGCCCAAATCCAGTTTTGACGAATCCGGTCCGTGCCCGTGCACGCGAGGCCCGTTTTCGAAGTTTAATTCTGTACTTTGCTTTTCTATGTAATAGATTAGGCAAGAAAGTGCAGGTTCCACGAGTGGGCCACGATGAACGTTTTATTTTATTTTTATCGTTCATATGCATGTCGTGGATGTTTAATTTATGCAGTAGCATGCTATGTATGTTTAAATTACGTTGACAAACCTTTAAGTGTTTTACGTGGTTGAGTGCGCATAGTAAGCATGCTAGGTTTATCGCGTTTATCAAGCATATTTTAGAATTACTGCGAGCATGTTTTACATGTTGAGTTCTATAGAAAAGCATGATAGGATTACGTGATCTGCATGGACAAACCTTTTGAATAAAAAGACTAACTACAACCCGACAAATTAATTTTTCAAATTAAAATGTCAAGACCTCCACCTTTTGATCTCTAAATAAAGTGAGGCGATTTGTGAGTAAACGTCCACCCGTGGCTTGCTTGCCTTTGCTTATCATAAGTTTGTTAGATGAGATTTCTAAATAAGACTTTTAAATCTATTGAGAAGTGGGAGTTTCATGTAAAGCGTCCACACGCGTGGCTTGCATGTGCGATTTTCATAAGTTCTCTAGAGATAGATATAAAAGAGATAACAAAAGAATTTGAATTGGGCGGTATGGTCCGAGTGAGTATGCCAATTCTAAAATTCATTTCTGTTTATTAAAATTGTGGTCAATGCTTAGACATCACCTCAAGTACAACTTCCCGCGAAGTCCCTTCTTGCGATAGTGATGTGGTCTAGTAAGGTCCAATCGTTAATTTCATTTGTCATAAGGATAAGTTGACATGGATTGGTCTGGTCGAGGGGTTCATGTGTAAACGTCCACACGCGTGGCTTGCATGTGGGATTCCTTGGGCGATTGGAGGTTTCAATTAATATTGTTTTATCAAAAGGTTACAATATTATTGTTACGAATTATATGCGATCGTATGCTTATGTGTTTACATTATCATTTCAGATATGTCTCTTCGCCGATTATCAATATGCTCGCACAAAATCCTTAATCCGGTCCGAATTTTATCGAGTGGAAGCGAAACATTGAGAATGTTCTTCTTGAAGATAATTTATTTGTACTCACTACACCCCGTCCCAAGCCTCTAGACGATTTATCTCTCGATGAGGAGCGCAAGGAGCACGAGAATGGGACAAATCAAACAGAATGGCAAAGTGCCTTCTTTTGGTCACCATGTGCGAGTCCTGCGACTCAAAGCATCAAGAGATGGAAGATGCGACCTCGATATGGCTAAATCTTATGAAATCGTATGAGGTCGGAGAGAATCGCTGTCATAATTTGACAAAATCCATAATGTCAAGTTCAATGAAGGAAAGTGATTGATGCATGACCATGTAGAGCAAATGATCAATCTCTTCGGAGAGCTCGAGTTGGTTGGAGGACATATTGATGATGTAGTCAGAATCGATATGATCCTCAACACTTTGCCCAAGTCTTTTGATGACTTCCGTTATAGAACAGTCCTTTATGATAAGAGTTATACTCTAGATTCATTGCAAGAGGATCTAGTAACGGAAGAACGTAAAATGGGTAAAGGTGCACAGTCTTTAGCACGCACCTCAAAGAAAACCACTGTTTTATCGAAAGATGAAAAGAAAAAGTGGAATTCTAGAGATGCTAACGCTAAAGAAAAGAGTGGGAGTAATATAAAGGGCTCTACCAGCGGTTTGAAAAAGCCAAAGGAGAAGGGCAAGTGCTTCAAATGCGGTGAGGCCGGGCATTGGAGGCTAAGTGCCCCAAGCTCAAGGCTCAGTGCGTCGTTTGCTTTAATAACGAAACATGTTTAGCGACTTGTTCTACCCATTCTTGGGTAGTGACACGGGTGCGATCGATCATGTTTGTTACACCTTGCAGGGGTTCCTGCGGACAAGGGAGCTGAGTAATGGCGAGGTAACGATCTCCATGGGCAACACGGCGAAAGTCGAGGCCGTTGCAGTCGGAGATGTTTCTTTATGTTTTGATAAGACAGTTTTAGTTTTGAAAGACGTTTTGTATGTGCCGGAGTTTCATGGAATCTTATTCTGTTTGAAACTATCTATTCATGGATATTCATTATTTTTATAGTGGTGTTTCTATCATAAGAAATGACGAAGTTATCGTGGGGCACTTTATACAACTCGCTTTATACTATCTCTCTAAACATAATACCTATAACTATGTTGCATCTTCATCAAACCCTAAAAGAGAAGTTTTCTTCAGAGATGACACTAGTTTTCTCTGGCATCTTAGATAAGGTCACATCAATCTAAATAGGATCCAAAGACTGGCTAAGAATGGAGCGTTGGGTAATCTCACGGTTACTCCGTTCCCAGTCTGCGAATCCTGTATAGAAGGTAAGATGTCGACCAGACCCTTCAAAGCGAAGGGTTATAGAGCCAAAGAAATATTAGAGCTAGTCCATTCTGACCTGTGTGGACCAATGTCCACAAGCTCGTGGAGGGTGCAGTATTTTGTCACTTTCATTGACGATTACTCAAGTGCGGATCGTATACCGCTTCACCGCAAGTCCGAATGTTTTGAGAAATTCAAAGAGTTCAAGGCGGAAGTGGAGCGAAGCTTGGTAAGAGTATCAAGTCATCGCGTTCGATCGCGGTGGCGAATACCTCGACAACGAGTTCATGGACTATCTAGTGAAGTATGGGATTACCTCCCAACAAGATTCACCGTGCACACCACGGCAAAATGGTGTGTCGGGCGAAGAAATAGGACTCTTTTGGAAATGGTTAGATCGATGATAAGTTATGCAACATTACCTATTTCGCTACGGGGTATGCCTTAGAAGCGGTATACTTGCTAAATCTAGCACCGTCAAGTCGGTCAAAAGACCCCTTCGAGTTGTGGTTTGGGCGAAGCCAATTTAAGCCACATAAGGATATGGGCGATCCGAGACTTGTCTTTGAACAAGAAGGCGACAAGTTGGAGGCTAGATCCGATGCAAAGTCTGTTTATTGGCTATCCTAGAGGAGCGAAGGTGGTTTATTCTATAGTCTAAGGATCGGAAGGTCATTATTAGCTCTCTTGCCCGATTCTTAGAAGAGGACTACATGAAAATCATAAATCCAAAGTTGAAATCATTCTTCAAGAAATAGAAGATGATTGTATTCCACCACCGATTAGACCAAAGGTACGAGATGTCGAGTCTAGTGGGAGGGATCGACACCGGATACTTCAAGAAATTGAAGTGGGTCGAGTTCCACTAGAGATACCAACCGTCATGTGGTACCTACCCGACAAGTTGTGCAAGATAGAGAACCACAAGTTAATGCACCCACCGTTGCCATTGTGTCTATAGCACCTCGTCGTAGTGGGAGGGTTATTCGTCAACCCGAGCGATTTATGTTCGTGGGAGAATCTTCGGATTTAGTCCCAGAAAGCGAACAGGCAATAATCGACTCATGGACGTACAGAGAGGCGTTATAAGACAATGATGCAAGATCATGGAACTTACGTTTGGATAAGGTGGTAAAGTCCTATGGATTTACCCAGTTGCCTAGCGAAAGTTGTGTGTATCATTTAGATGTCAACGGTGATGTGGTATTTCTTGCACTTTACGTAGATGACATTATTCTATTTGGCAACAATGTGAAGTTGTTATCAGACGTAAAGAGTTGGTTATCCGATCAGTTTCAAATGAAAGACTAAGGAGATACAGCGTACATTCTTGGGATCAAGGTTTACCGAGATCGCAAGAGGAAAATGTTGAGCTTATCTCAGGCATCTTGTATTGATACTGTGATTACTCGTTTTAGTATGCAGACCGCCTAGAAAGGATTGCTACCTTTCGGACATGGCGTTCCTTTATCTAGGGAGCGGTCACTTTTGACTGCAAAGGAGATAGAGGAAATGAGACAAGTTCCCTAAGTTTCGCCTTAGGAAGTCTCATGTATGCAATGCTATGCACGAGCTCGATATCTGTTGTGCGATGAGCATAGTAGCCGATATCGCCTAACCTCGACAAGCACATTGGATCGCGATAAAGCATATACTCAAGTACACGAAAAGGACTCGAGATTATAGCTGGTTTACCATGCGAGATAGTCTAATGCCTTTGGGTTATCTGAGACTCGGATTTCAAAGTCGACCGTGATAAGAATAAGTCTACCTCGGACTATGTGTTTACCTTGTGAGGTGGAGCCGTATCTGGCGGTGCAAAGCGGCGATGCATTGCGGACTCTACCATGGAAGCCGAACATGTAGCCGCTCAAGGCTACTAAGGAGGCGGTATGGTTCAAGAACTACCTCAAGGATCTAGATGTGGTACTGGTTTGCCCAAGAGTATCATAGTTTCTTGTGATAACTCAGTGCGATGTGCAAACTCGAAGGAACCACGGACCCTGAAGGTGACCAAACACATAGAGAGAAAGTACCATGTCATACGAGAAATCGTTAGGCGAGGGACGTGCTGATTGCAAAGATTGATCGACGGATAACCTAGCGAATCCATTCACTAAAGCTGCCGCAATAAGTCTACGTCGGGGCGTTAGAGGGCTTGAATTGCGCTAGATGGCACCCACTCGAAATGAAACTTTTGTATAAGTGGGAGAAGCAAAGTGATGGTTGTTTGTAATAGCTAGTAGAGACACATTGTATACTAAAAGTTTGCTTTAGTATAAGTGGGAGATTGTTGGATTTGTATCTTGAAAGCGGTTTGGTTGAGCTTGTATACAATGTTTCCTGTTACCACTATTACAATCTCCTATCCGAATTGAATACTTGATTGCATATATCGTGTCCCTTATCTCATATATAAGTTAGATCATACGATGTGTAGAAGATCACGAAAGTCCGTATGATTGGTCGCTTAATGAGATATAAAAGTTTCACAACGAGACAACTTAAGGACGAGTTGTCGGTTTGAGGCTGCGATATAGATAAGAAGTGACTTGACTTAGTTGCTTGTCTATGCTTGTGCGTCTCGGCGTATTGAAGGATCACGGTGAGATGTGTTCTTCTTTCGACCGTCGTGAAGAACCAAGATCTCGGTGACTTACGATGATCTAAACCTCGATAAGGTATTAGGTGAGTATGAGTTCTTGACCATCACTTTGACTTGTTATGGGTGAGGTTATATGTTCTAACCCAAGATTCTCCGCATTTTGGGTGGTGGCGGTGCTTGTATGTCACGCTAGTTATCATGTCAGTCACCGTATCCGTTTAGGATGATGGCGTCCCCTTAAGGAGCTCAAAGGTTTATTGTACTAAACCTGCGCAGTTGAGTTAGCTCAAGTACTATAATAAGGTTGAGTGGTACTACTTAAGAAATGAAGTTATTAATTATTTTAAGCGATCGAATGCTATAAATAATTAATGGACGTTCGATATCTTAAATACGGGATTCGTAATGTCTAAGTGCAAGCCCGACTCAACTTCGGTAATAAAGGGTAAGTCAAGATTTATTCTCTAGAGGCTCGAATAAATGTTTATAAATTAATTTA
The DNA here is from genome assembly GCA_036937905.1 of Salvia rosmarinus. Lineage (NCBI taxonomy): Eukaryota > Viridiplantae > Streptophyta > Magnoliopsida > Lamiales > Lamiaceae > Salvia > Salvia rosmarinus. The sequence goes on from JAODLM010000352.1 coordinate 199,639, forward strand.
TGTTCTGGGTTGAACATAAGATAATTAATTTATTTGAGGCCCATCTTTATTCCTTGCATTTGATCCCTGGGCTGGCCCATCCAGGCCCGTAGCTCAAGAAAATCGGCGCCCCCTAGTAGCTCTCTATGGCAAGATTTTATTCTCTTTATCCACAAGGATATAATTATATTTATGGTATATGCATAGATCCTTTCCATATAAGATTATGGTAATAATCCTGAGAGTATGGTAATAATCCTGGGAGTATGGTAATTTCCATAAAGTATTATGGTAATTTCCATATGAGATTATGGTAATTTCCATATAGGATTATGGTAATTTCCATATGGGATTAAGGTAGTGCATTATAAATATAAGGTATG
>JAODLM010000351.1:0-260390 GCA_036937905.1 Salvia rosmarinus
GATGAGCGCCGTGTTTCGAAGTGGTTACAATCTTGCTTGCATGGTGGCACAGCGTGGTGGCGGTTGAAGCGGACGATGTGCGTCACGGCGAGAACAAGCTCTCGAGTTGGGAAAAATTCGAAAACATATTAGGGCTGCGTTTTTACCCTACAATTTTGAGAGGAATTGTACCGTGATTCAGAATCTCGTCAGTTCGATCTCAATTACAATTCTATGTTCGATATGTCGAGTTTACTTTTTGGTTTCTCGATATATTGGTGGCTGCGCCTCCGATTACGGGGCGATGCTCAATATGTTTGACCGCTAGCGTTGCGAGACACGTCAGCGCGCCGAAAAGCGATTAGCTCGGCGTGCGAACACCAATTTTCGCGGTTTTCTGCTGCGGTGGTCGGGTTCTAACCCGACCGAGCGGTTCCTGCGATGCCATCCTGCACAGGCTTCATTGGGTATTAACCCTTTGGAATAGCGGGTGAACTACGGTGCTTTAATTGTGGTGAATCGGCCGTAGAAATCTGAGTGCCGTGAGCACCATCGGTAATCGTGTGTCTTCTTGATAATATTGAATCTGAATATGCCACTATGTTGATAACCCGTTTATGATGATGAAGTCGAGGATGTAGTTGAGGAATATGTGGCGGTGATGTTGGTCCCCTTTGATGTTCGTCGAACCTTCTTATCCCCGTGACCTGAGGGCGGAATGGTTGCGTAATAACCTTTTCACTCACTTGTCTGGTGGAAAAATTTGCGTTTATATGATGCGGGAAGTTGTGAGAATAGTTATCTACGAGTTGCTATTTCTAAGTTGGGCCTCGTGGCGGACCCGTCCAAGCCTTATCGACTATCACAGCTCGATCAAGTGCGGATGTTATGGTCTCTAAGCGTGTTTTAGTGAACTTTTCCATTGGGCCAACTTATCGTGATGCCGTATCTTGTGATGTGGTTCACTATGGATGTTGTCATTTCTTGCTGGCGCGGTGGAATATGATCATTACATTGGCCGATGGGCGTTCAATACTTATTCTTTTATGTTTGGGGAAAGAAGATTGTGTTGGTCCTACCAAACCGAGCAATTCTCCTACCATTGATGGTGGCCTTGTTTGCCTCTTGTCTCGAGTTCCTTTCGTGAATGCCAGTGGAGGAATCGGCGTGGTCTTTGTCTTGTTCTCATGGCAAGTCTTGATCTTCCTATTGTTCCGCGAGATGAGGTTCAACCGTTATTCGGAGTTTGGCAATGTGTTCCCAGTCGTTACCCTCGGACTTGCCACGCTCGGGACATTCGGCACTGACGGTCTGATGTATACAGCGGCATTATGTATGATAGAAGTGCGGTGGAGGTGAAGACCTCGCGAGGCAGGACCTTAGCCTTGTTGATACGATATCCACTCAAAAGGATGGCTCACGGCGTATGTGTGTAGATAGTCGTGCTATCGACAAGATTACGATCGTTATCGCTTTCCAATTCCTCGATTGGATGATTTGTTGGATCGTTGGGTGGTGCTTGTGTGTTTAGCAACTGGATTTGAAGGCGGATACCATCGATTCGTATCCGCATGGGGACAGTGGAAAAAAAGACATTTAAGACCGTGAAGGCCTATATGAGTGGTGGTGATGCCGTTCGGCCTCTGATACCCTAGTACTTTCATGCGGGTTATGAACCAAGCTTACGTCCTTTCATTGCTAAGTTTGTTGTCGTTTATTTCGATGACATTCGATATATAGTTGACGTTGCATCTTGACATTTGAAGGAGGTGTTACTCGTTCTCGCGAGATAAATTCTATCTTCTCTTTATGAAGTGTGCATTTCTTAGTGCCTCCATTCAGGTTCTTGGGTTATGTGGTTTCTAGTAATGACCTCAAGGTTGACCAGATAAAGTTGTTTACGTTGACAAATAGCCACAACCTTCTTCCATTCTTGAAGTTCGTAGCTTTCATGGGTTGGCATCCTTTTATCGTCGTTTAATCCCTCGCTTTAGCGGTATGTATTTTTATTGATTGCATGAAGGAACAAGTTCAATGGTGCTGACCGAAGGCTTTTCATGAGATCAACATCGCTAATCACGTGCTCCTATCCTGTCCTTCGATTTTCTCTGCCGCCGAACTACTTTGTGATCTTCCAAATCGGTGTTGGTCTTCTTGCCAATGTGGTTGTCCTTATTCTGGGAGAAGCTTTACGGTGCAAAGCTTCGTTTAACGATATGATATTGAGTTCTGACGCGATTGCAAGCTTATCGTCGTTACCTCTTTCAGTGAATTTGTTCTCTACCGCGATCATGACTCCTCAGCATCTTGGTAGCGATAAGATCTCACATCGCCATGCCTCTTGGATCTCTTATTTATTCACTTTTGTGATTAAACACAAGTCGAGTCTCTAATCGTGTGGCGATCTGTTGAGTGCCGCCATGGCCTTCTTAGAGATGCGTGTTCACGTGCTGGTTTTGATTCTCCGGAATTATATGTGGATGACCTTTCTTTTCTCTGTGCTAGCAAAATCAGCGGGGTGAACAAGCGGATTTTATCTTAGAGGATGGATTTCTTTTTGAGGACTCAGCTGTCGTCCACACGCGACTACGATTGAAGATGATCGGGAGCTTCATAATGAGGACATGTTGGTCGTGATCGTGCTTTTCAGTGCTGGCGATTCCTACTATTGGCCTTCTATGCGCAAAGTTGGAAAATTTGTGGCTCCTTGTCGTGTATTCGATTGGCGAAGGAGCTTACTAACGGGATTATACATACTCTCTATTCCCTGGCGTGCGATGTCGTATGGATTTGTCCTTGGCCTTTACCCAGCGTGTGAAGTGACCATTTATGTGGTGGTTGATCGTTTCTCCAAGATGGCTCATTTATCCCATATGAAGACTTCGATCTCTTGTTGCTTCATCTCTACTCTGTGATATAGCCTTCTGGTGCCTGTCTGTGTTTGATCGTGATACTCGTTTTGTGAGCCATTTTGGCGATTTGTGTAGTTAATACTCGATTGAACTTGATGGTGTATCATCCTCAAGCGGATGGCGGCGGGGTTGTTAACCGCTCTCGGCGGTCTCTTGAGTTTGGTGGGGATCATCCCAGGCGTGGGACACAAGCTACCGCGGCGATCTTATAATCATCTTTGTTAACCGCGCAGTCGGTTTTAGCCCGTTCACGTGGTCTATAATTACATCGGGGTCCTCTGATCTCCTTGCTCTGACAGGTTCGTCAACACCTACTTGCCCGACTCTTTGTGCAACCAGGATTCACCATGCAGACATGCTCGGTTGGTGGCCTCGGCAAAGTATAAAGCCAGCGCATAGCTCGCGCCATTGTTGAGTTCGGTTGGTGATTTTGTTTGGGCTATTACGACCAAAGATCGTTTTCCGGTGAGTACTCAAGCTTGCCTCGAAGATTGGTCTGTTGAGATTGTGGAAGATCACCCCAGACTATCGTCTGTTGCAGAGCAGCGCGCCGGCGTGTTCAATGTCAACATCTCGTGCCTTTTGTGGGATTCTTCTTGATGATGACACCGCCAGATTCGGTCGAATCTTCTCTGCCCGGGTATGATGTAGCGCAAGTTGCGGATGATTTTATGAAGCGGATCGTCAGAAGAACCGTAGTCAGGGAAGTTTTAGATTTCGAGAAAACCTAGTGTTTTGGATGTGTCGACGTTCGAGTAGTCATTGCTGCATGACTGATGGCGAATTCGAGCAAATTCCGTCGTTTAGGAATCAATTGCAGTTTAGTGTTTTAGTGTTTTGTAACTTTTGGATTTTGTTTGGGCCTTTTGGCATTTCTTGTATTCTCGGAGATTAGGGTTAGTATTTAATCTCCGTAGCTTATTTCGTCGTGACTTTTGACATTTTAATAAATAAATTAAATCTCTTTTTAATCGACTATATTTTAAAAGATCGGCGGTTTTGATCTTATTCATCGTTCCATGCACGCTCTGCATGCCGAGTGGTATCGTATCACGCGATCTGCATCATGCCGCCCGGCGACAATAGGAGGCAAGCGATGTTGATAGCGGTATTGATATTGCGATTTGCGTCGCGACGATCTCGCCGGTTGAAACACAGCGCGATTGGATGAAGCGTCGACTACGTCGATCGACGATGATGATATTCTTGTCTCGGATGAAAACCTTTCGGTGGTCCGGAATCATTCCCCCGCATACAATCCGGATGGGGCGGGTTCAGTGGAGATTCACGTTTAATAGCAATCTTAAACACGAAGAGCTCGTCGATTGGCTTTCACGGGTTGAAGAGATCGGAATTCAAAGAGGTTCGATGAGCGCCGTGTTTCGTGGTTACAATGCGCTTGCATGGTCGCACAAGCGTGGTGGCAGCGGTTGAAGCGGACCGTAGCGTCGCGGCGAAACAACTCGAGTTGGGAAAATTCGAAGCATATTAGGTGCGTTTTTACCTACAATTTTGAGAGGTGTACCGCGATTCGAGAATCTCGTCGGGGTTCGCCTTTGTCGATGATTATTCCGCGAATTCTATGAATTCCTTGCGTGTCGATATCGATGAGTCCCAGCTTATGGTTTCCGATATATTGGTGGCTGCGCGCTCGATTAGGCGTGCTCAATATGTTTGACCCTTTAGCGTTGCGGAACATCATAAGCGCCTCGGTAGGAAAAACGATTATTCGGCGTCGCGAACACCAATTTTCGCGGTTTTCTAACTGTAGGTGGTCCAGTTCCCACTAGACGGGCGGTTCCTGGCGATGCCGACCTCTGCCAGCTCGTGGGTATTCGACCCTGCGGGCTTGCGGTGGCTTCGGTGCTTTGTGGTGAATTCGGCCATAGGAAATCGAGTGCCGTGGAGCACCATCCGTGATCGTGGTCTTCTTACGATAATATTGAATCGAATATGCCACATCAACTTGATAATTTATGATGATGAAGTCGAGGATGTAGTTGAGAATATGTGCGGTGATGTTGGTCCCTTTGATGTTACGTCGAACCTTCTTATCCCCGTGCCCACAGGCGGAATGGTTGCGTAATAACCTTTTCCCTCCACTTGTCTTATTGGTGGAAAAATTTGCGTTTATTATTGATGCAGAAGTTGTGAGAATGTTATCTACGAGGTTGCTATTTCTAAGTTGGGCCTCGTGGCCCCCGTCGAACCTTATCGACTATCACGGCTCGATCGAGATGCGGATGTTATGGTCTCAGCGTGTTTTAGTGAACTTTTCCATTGGGCGACTTATCGTGATGCCATATCTTGTGATGGTTCTATGGATGCTTGTCATTTCTTGCTCGGGCGGGTGCATATGATCATTTACGACGACGATGGGCGTTCCAATACTTATTCTTTTATGTTTGGGAAGAAGAGATTGTGTTGGTCCCAACCAAACCCAAACAATTCTCCTACCATTGATCGGTGGCCCCATGCCTCTTGTCTCGAGTTCCTTTTGAGAATGCCATGGAGGAATCGGCGTGGTCTTTGTCTTGTTCTCTGGCAAGAGTAGTCTTGATCTTCCTATTGTTCTGAGATGAGGTTCAACCGTTGTTCGAGTTTGCAGATGTGTTCCCAGTCGTTACCCTCGGACTTGCCACGCTCACGGGATTCGCCCATTGACTTGGTGCACAGTGTTTTACCAAGCAGGCCCATTATCGTATGAGTCGAAGGAGCACGAAGAATTGCGGAGCGGTGAAGACCTCCTTGCGCAAGGCACGTTCGGGAGAGCCTTGTGTCCTTGTCTTGTGCGGCCTCCTTACTCCCAAAAGGATGGCTCTGGCGTATGTGTGTGATAGTCGTGCTATCACAAGATTACGTCGTTATTTTCAATTCCTCGATTGGATGATTTGTTGGATCGGTTGGGTGGTGCTTGTGTGTTTAGGCTGGATTTGAAGGCGGATACTGGATTCGTATCCGCATGGGGGCAGTGGAAAACAGCATTTAAGACCGTGAAGGCCTATGAGTGGTGGTGATGCCGTTCGGCCTCTCCAACGCCTAGTACTTTCATGCGGGTTATGAACCAGCTTCGTCCTTTCATTGGCAAGTTTGTTGTCGTTTATTTCGATGACATTCGATATATAGTTCGACCGGTGTGCATCTTCAACATTTGAAGGAGGTGTTACTCGTTCTCGCGAGATAAATTCTATCTTCTCTGAAGTGTGCATTTCTTAGTCTCCAATTCGAGTTCTTGGGTTATGTGGTTTCTAGTGACCTCGAGGTTGACCAAATAAAGTTGTTTCATTGACAAATGGCCACAACCTTCTTCCATTCTTTGAAGTTCGTAGCTTTCATGGGTTGGCATCCTTTTGATCGTCGTTCATCCTCACTTTAAGCGGTATTATGGCCCTATTCGCGCATGAGAGGGAACAAGTTCAATGAATGAAGCAAGTCTTTTCATGAGATCAAGCGTAACAATCTCGGCTCCTATCCTTGTCCTTCGATTTTCTCTACCCGAACTACTGCTGATGCTTCAAATGTCGGGTGTTGGTGCTGTTCTTAGCCAATGTGGTGATCCTGTGCTTATTTCGGTGAGAGCTTTACGGTGCAAAGCTTAGTTTTAGTAAATATGATATTGAGTTCTCGCGATTGTCGAGCTATCAAGCTTTGGCGTCATTACCTCTTTCGGTGAATTTGTTCTCTGCGATCATGACTCCTCGAGCATCTTGGTAGCAGATAAGATCTCCATCGCCATGCCTCTTGGATCTCTTATTTACACGTTCCTTTTGTGATTAAACACAAGAGTCTCTGTCGATGTGATGCGTGATCGCCATCATGGCCTTCTCTGAGAGATGCGTGTTCACGTGCGGTTTGATTCTTTCACGAATTATATGGATGACCTTTCTTTTCTCTGTACTAGCAAAAATCAGCGGGGTGAGCCAAGTTTTATCTTAGAGGATGGATTTCTTTTAGAGGACTCATTGTGCATCCCACTGCGCTACGATTGAAGATGATTCGGGAGCTTCATAATGAGGACATGTTGGTCGTGATCGTACTTTTCATTGCTGCTTGATTCTACTATTAGCCTATGCATAAAGTTGGAAAATTTGTGGCTCGGCATCGTGTATATGTGGCGGAGCTTCTTAGCGGATTATACATGCCTCTCTATTCCCACACACGCGGTCGATGTCGGTATGGATTTTGTCCTTGGCTCCCTCGTACCCAGTGAGAAGTGACTCTATTGTAGGTGGTTGATCGTTTCTAAGATGGCTCATTTTATCCGTATGAAGACTTGATCTTTCTTTGTTGCTCATCTCTACTTTCGTGAAGTATATCGCCTTCATAGTGCCCCTCTATTGTTTACGATCGTGATACTCGTTTTGTGAGCCATTTTGGCGAAGTTTGTGTGTGCGTTAATACTCGATTGAACTTGATGAGTGCTTATCATCCTCAAGCGGATGGCGGTGAGGTTGTTAACACGCTCCTCGGCGAGTCTTACGCGATTTGGTGAGGATCATCCCAGGCGTGGGACTGAAGCTACGGCAGTTCGACATAATCATCTTTGTTAACCATTACGTGGTTTTAGCCCATTTCACGTGGTCTATGATACATCCCGGGTCCCTGATCTCCTTGCTTCTTGACAGGTTCTCGACACTACTGCCGACGATCTTGTGCTTGCGCAGATTCACCAGCAGCCATGCTGGGTTGGTGGCCTCGTGAAAGTATAAAGCCCATGACCTCTAGCGCGGTATTTGAGTTCGAGTTGGTGATTTTGTTTGGGCTATTCGACCAAAGATCGTTTTCTGCCGTGAGTACTCGAGCTTGCCTCCGAAGATTGGTCTGTTGAGATTGTGGAAGATCAACTGCATACTATCGTCTGCATTTTGCGGCAACGCTGCATGCCTTACGGCGTGTTCGATGTCAGCATCTCGTGCCTTTTGTTGGGGATTCTTCTTCGATGACACGCGCCGTTCGAGGTCGAATCTTCTGCGCGAGTATGATGTAGCGCCAGTTGCGGATGATTTTATAAACGCGGATCGTCAGAATTGCTGATGCAGTTTTAGATTTGAGGAAAACCTAGTGTTTTCGAGTGTAATCGACGTTCGAAAGTAGTCATTGCTTTGCAATGATGATGCTGAATTCGAGCAAATTCCATCGTTTAGAGGGTCAAATTTGCGAGTTTAGTGTTTTCGGGTGTTTTGTAATTTTGGATTTTGTTTGGGCCTTTTGGCATTTCTTGTATTCTCGGAGATTAGGGTTAGTATTTAATCTCGTAGCTATTTTCGTCGGCTTTTGACATTTTAATAAATCGAGATTCATCTTTTTACGTCAACTCGGTATTCCTTTGAATCAGCGAGTTTTGATCTTTTATGTTCGCATACGCCTGCATCACGGAGCGCTTTTGAAGGTGGCGAGCGGCGGTTTAAGCGATGAAACCGAAAAATCAAAAAGCAGAAGACAATTGAACTGGTGCCCTGTTTTTCTGCTTTTTCATCTTATTTCAGTCTTTCAATATAAATACCTTCAAAATTGAGTTTATTGACCGAACCACAAGTGTTACGTATAAATAAATTGTACTCATAATTTCAAATTAATCGTCTCTAAATTTGCTCTATCCGTCTGCATCGTCCCTTAGAAATTGCGCTATATATGAAATATATTAAAGCCCAAAACATATAACATTTAAAATTAATCGGATAAAAACCCACAACAATATTCATGAACGAAATCTGTCTCGTGTTTGAAAGATTAGTATTGAATATTGAGATAAAGATACAAAACAAAAAATACCTATTGCAAAAAAAAACATTAAATTTTAAGATAATTATTGCAAACCAAAAAGTGATTGGAATTGAGATAAATACTATTGCCAGTTAAAGAGTGCATATATTAAAGTCCAAAAACATATAAACCTCCGTTGCATTAAAAGTTTGATTGATTTTGATGACAATAGTTTTAATAAATTGTAATACAAAATAAGTAAGAATAATAATGAATAGATTAATGGGTAATGTTGGTTTCTTCTGTTACATTACTTCTTGGTTTATTTTGTTTGGGGGAGGTTGTTGTTTGGTTTTTCTCATAGCTTTTGTTATGCGATCTTCTTGGCAGTTTTGGCATTCTTTCATGCCTTGCGTTATCAATATATTTCTTCTTTAAAAAATGTGATTAAAATATGGGCCGAAAATGATAAATGAATATCTTAATGGATAGTGAAAGTAAATAATGGATTGTGTTATTTTTTATCGAGGTAAGGACGGAAAATGGGACCTTATGAAGAAAAGTTTTCTTGAAAATTTGATATGAAAGAGCTTAGTAAGACCATAGTTAATGGTGTCATCAGGAATTAATGGATTTAAATTGTAGGTTTAGAATCTACATTTGAGCAGATGAATTTAATGTGATTACTTGTTCAAATCAATTTCGAATGAATGAGCAATTAAATTACAAAGATTACTACTTGAAATAAACCATTTATAAATGGTTTCACGCCACTAAGTATCAATCTAGTAGGGTTTTGTTAATCTTTTATGACTAATCGAAATATGTACGAGGATGGGCAATGGGGCTTTAGAGTCTAAAGAGCATCTTCGTGAGACGAACCGAGTCGTTGGTTATGCAATGTGGGGATCGCACATGGCTGCTGCAGTTAGGACCAGAAACAGCAGAATGATTCGGATAAAGTGGTTAACTGCAAACAAATTTTACTTGGTGCATACGGGGAATTTTGGGGTATTTGAAATTGTTGATTTGATGCCATTTTACTTGTCGAAACTCAAATTTTGAATTCTAACTGCCCAAACTGAATGTATTAGAGTCACTTTACTTTTCAATTATTGTTTATGTTCCCGACATCATTTCGTATTATAAACTACAATGATAATTGCATCAGATTATAGTATGTAGAAATCGCCTCGATTACAAAAGGGAGGTGTTAACATTATTTATCGATAATACACAATCAAAGACTACTATTTCTTAAAAATTAACACAAATTCAATAAAATATGTGACATTCAACAAATTAAATAGTTCTAAAGTAAAAAGCAAAATTTAACCTTGTACTTTGTGGGAAAAGAAGCAAAACCTGATTTGAATTGTGCGTTAGGGGTCTATGTCTTGAACCAAATCTGTTTTCTCAGAAGATATATTGTTGTGCAATGAAAATATTCAACTTTTGCAATTTTATTGAAAGACACATACTAGGATGTGGAATTCAAAGAAAAGAGTGACATCGGCATAGAAGTCACGTGAGAGGCAGAACTTGAGATTCAGATGTGATGAGTTGAGAGAGAGAAATCGAGCAAGAATTGAGAGTGAGGGCAGAGTGAACAACCGCAAGCGTAGTCATGAGTAGAGCCATTGGGTTAAGATTTTTTATTGTTGAATGTTGATGGGATATGTATTACGACCGGGTACGGGTCCAAAGCAGTTGAGTCGACATTAATGTACGCGGTTAAGTCAAGTCCGACCTTCAAACCTGTCGGCCCCGAACCTGTCAGGCGCCTCGCGAAGGTCGGCTCCCTCGAGCGGAAGCAGGCAGGCCACATGGACGAGGAGCGTTCCTAGCACGAACTGGAAGTCTCACATGGGAGGATCGGTTCCCATGTAGCCCTATATATGTATAAATAGGAGTTAGATCGAAGGTAGAAGAGTTAGCAACTTCTTGGATCTAAAGAGCTAGCTACACTTTGTAATCAAAACATAGTGTGAAAGTAGAGGATCACTCCTCGTGGATAGATCTCGTGTCGATCGAACCAGTAAAAGCGCGGTGTTCTTCTTGCTTTACACAAATCTTGCATACTAACATATAAGATTTATCATTGGCGGTGATACGGGGAACCTACGAACAAAAAGTTTGTTTCTACAAAATTAATGGCAGGACAGCCATTGACCGCCTCGTCTTGGCAACAACCGGGCGGCGACCGGTGGTCACTCGGTAGCGGAAGGAGATTGCGGGCATGGCAACGGTGACGCACAGGGCTACATGGGCGTTCCCACACCCTCGGGGCGCGCCACTGCGAAGGGAAGATGCGGCCTCGAACAGGCGAGCAGACGAGTTCGTTAGTCCCGACAAGCCCTTGAGCCGAAGATGTGACGATTCCTCAGCGCCAACCGGCGATTCAAAACTTCCTCAACGGAGGACAAAGAGCGGGCCTCAAGAGCCCCAGGACTGGCACTGGGCAGGCGCAGGTCGTTCCACTCGAGCGACCGGCGTTCACTGGCGTGATGGCGGCGATACCTGCTGGCGTCGAGCCGATCACCACCGGCCGAGCCGCCACGCCCCGCGCCATTGGCGGGCGCTCTCCACCTCGTCGTACACCCGACGAGCCGAGCAAAAGCAGGAGAGAAAAGGCGGGCGAGACTCCCCGGAGAGCGATGAAACGCCGTTATCGGTCTCCCTCTCGGAGATGAGCGATCTCGGGGTTCGGCGGCGAAGAAGATCTCTCCTTTCTGGGAGATTACGGACCGCCACCCCTGGTATAGGGCACCAACATCGCCGCCTACGATGGCCTTGGGGACCCTCCAGGCTTCCTTTTCCGCCTACACCCTAACATGGCGAACGAGGAATGGAAGATTTCCATATGGCAGATCTTCCCGGTCTATCTCACGCCCGTATTGGTTCGTCTCGCTCAACAAAATAGTATACTTCCGGGATCTCATGGATCGGTTTAAGTGGCGTTCTATCGAAAATGCCACCGTGCCTTTGTCCGCAGCTCACAATCCGCGAGGCGGGGCGGGGCGATGTCGAACTTCATTTTGAGGTTATCTCAGGTCTCTCAAAATCGATGAGACAACGATCTCTATATCTCACAGCGTTCGAGAGCGGGATCCGTCCGTATGAACAGGAGATCACCGGGAGAAGCGAAGGCGGCTGGTCGCTGGAACCTGGTGAACAACCGTCGAGGTGAGTCGGAGCGAAGAAGAGGAGACACAGGACGGCGGAGGGCCGAAAGCCGATGGGCCAGAGTCGGTGGAGCGTCGAGTGCCTTGAGAGAATCGGGAAGGGCCCTCAGGGTCGAGCTTGGACCTCGGCCGGGTCCAGCAGGCAAAGCACCTCGTCTGCTCAAATCGAGGCGGAGATATTGAGCTCCAGCATGACTCTTCCCAAAGCCCCTCACATGAAAGGATCGAAGAGGTCAGCGGAGGAATATTGTGACTATCACGGGTATGGTCACGATGCCGTGCGAAACCTAGGCTCATGATTGGCGAGCTCGTAAGGAGGAGCCAAAATACGCCGTGAGGCGGGCGGGGCGAAAGCGCGGGGAAAATAGCGGTGGCAACAGCTGCGGGCCGACCTTGGGCGACCCAACCGAAGATAGAGCGGGCAAGGTCCAGCCTATGGGCAGTCATGCCATTACAGGGCTCCGCAGCAGAGCAGTCGTCGTTAAAGAATGAGATTGGAGGCGGCCACGAGGCCCAGAAAACAGCGACTCGCGGGTGAGGATCGTGTTCTCAAAAGGCGACCCGGTGCCTAAATCATGCCCCACCAGGCGCCATCATGATACAAGCCGTGGTGGGCAACAAAACGTCCGGTCTACATTGACATGGTGCCTCCGTCGATATTATCTTCGGCATGCGATAAACTTGAGTCGGAGGAATTGAATACATCCGCTCCCTCTCGGTTGCGGAGCTTCACTCGAGCGGTTCAACTGAGGCGTCATTACCCTTCCGGTTACGTGGGGCGTGCTCCCGGATCGGTCACCAAGCCATTGCAATTTTCCTCGTCGGCTCGCTCTCCGTCATGACATCGTCACAGGGAGGCGGCTACTATGCCGGTGAATCTGCTCGGTATACCACCTCGCCAGTCAAGATACCAACCGGTGGGAGTGCTAAGCATCCGAGGTGACCAAGCGGCGACTAAAGAGTGCTGACGTCTCGACCAGATGTGCCTCGGCAGCAATTCTGAGATCCTCGGAGGCTGCCACCTCGGGACGACGACGGAAACCTCGACTATCTGACGGCGACCCCTCTAAAGTTGTCAAGGTCGGCGTCGAGGCCCAGCGATATTGCGGTGTCAGCGACTTACGAGGGAATCGGACGTGTTCGCGTGGTCCCCCTCGATATGACGGAGTGTCGCTGAGCTCATAACTCATCGCCTCAACATTGACCGGCTACAAAACCGTTCGGCGGAAGAAGAGGTATTTGCGCTAGGCAGTGTAAGAGCGAAGTGACTCGACTCAGGGCGAGATCTTGTTCGGCGTCAGTACCGACACGGATGGCTAATCGATCGTGGTTACCAGAGGAGAGGGATGGCGCGTGTGTCAACTACGCAAACCTCGACAAACTCTTCTGAAAGATTGCTACCTCCCAGGACATTGACAAGAAGGTGGAAGCCTTTGGTGGTCCATAGAGACCTTGACTCTAGATTTATACAAGGTACCACCAAGTCTAATGAGCGGGAAGGCGCCCGCGGCATCATCAGCGTTGTCTTTATCTGGGAAGATGCCATTCGACACGAGCCATGGAACACCTATCAAGAATGGTGGGCGCCATATTCAAAGATCACATTAGGCGGATCGTCGGTCTCGTCGGCGACATGTCGTGTCGAAGTCGAAGCGGAGGCTGCGCCGCGACGACCTCGAGAACTATCCTTGACCCTAGGTCGTGACCTCAAGCTCAACCCACAAGTGTACATTCATGGTGAGGATAGGAAAATTCACGGATCTTGGGTTTCTCGAAGGCTGGCAATCCCACTAAGGTGAAAGCATTGTTGACATGCAGTGCGAAGACCATCAGGAGATCCTGAACTCTTTGGGTGTCTGGCCGCCTCGTGATTCTTATCCCGGCGATCGAAGCGGCTTCCCTTCTTCAAGATCTTAAGGAGAGCTCGGGACTCGCTGGCGGGAGGAACACCGGTTGCCTTCATGGTGAAAGAGTATCTCGCCGACACCGCGAACGGCCGCCCGAAGAAGCGGCTCACTCTCTTTGTATTTGCCGCCTCGGCGAAGCGTCAGGTGGTATTGGTCGGGATGAGGTCGGACGACAACTCCCTCTACTTCATCGGTCGAGCTCTCGAAGGACCCGAGACAATATACCGGCCTCGAAAAGGTAGGGCCTTGGTGAGCATGGCGATGCCTCAGCCTCTGACCCATTCCGTCCGGTGCTAACGACTTACCTTTGAGACAAGTCTTGTCAAAGCCGGAATCATCGGACGTATAGCCAAGTGGGCCTTGGAGCTCGTGAGCACGACATCTCGTACTACGGGCCCGGCCATAAACAATGACTCACCGACTTACAGTGGAGCCGAAGTCACGGGTCGGCTCTGCACGAGTCGCCCGCGCCGTCCCAGGCGGAAGAATCCACCTTAATCCGCGATGATTCTGGCGGATGGCGTGGATGGAGCCTCATGCAAGCGCGTGGCGGCAGTCTCGCTCACCGGCCCGAGACAAGCAGAGGTGACCTGCTGCCGGTTCGCTTCGGACAAACAACGGGTGGAGTCAGGCGCTAATCTCGGGACTCACGCCTCGCTAAGGAAAAAGTGGACAAGATCCGGTCTTTGGAGATTCCCGGTCGTGGTGAACGGTGTTAGGAAAATCAGAGGCAAGATGACCGAATGAAGCAATACCTTGAAAGCGAAGATCTTGACCTCGTTCGAGTGCCGGTATTCATCGTATCCGCGAGAAAGCGCCGGTGATATCCTCGATAGAGTTAGTGCTCGTCAGACGTCCACGGTGGAGATTCCTCGAAGCATCACGAGTCAGCGTCGGACGTAGTAGAGCAGTGGATGTGCTAAAGGCTGCACGGAGGCGGACGCGCTACTCAAGATCGGCTAAGCCAAAAGATGATGGCGAAATCGAAGTACCTCATACATGAGGCTTCTTGATCTACTGAGCTCACGAGGTCCTCGGGCGGAAGAAGCTCACCGTGCTCAGTAAATTCACGCGAGGATCTGCGGGCATACTCAGTCGCGAGCTCTATCGAAAGAAGGCAGGTCGGATATTCTTGGCCTACCTCGTTCGAATTCGGCCGGCTCGTCGAAAGTGTCCGAGTGCCGACTTCACTCCCGGTCAGTACGCCGATTTGAAGCGACTGCGGCCGTGGTCTTTCATGCGGTGGGGAAATCTAGGCATCGTGGGTCCGTTTATAGAGCACGGTCGCGATGCTTAGTCGTGGCGTGATTACTTCACAAAATGGGTCGGTGAGGCCAGCTGTCGAGCCTCCGGCGGAAGATCCGACGCCGTGTGAAGAACATAGTCTGGCTTGATACGCCTGATTCGATCTCGGACAGCGCACCCGGTTAAGTCGACAAAATTTCGAATGGTGTGAAGACTCCGGATCGAAGCAGTTTCACCTCGATCAGTCCGCGGGCGAATGGTCGAGACCAGGTGACGAACGCCGCATCGTACAAGTTAAAGAAGAGCTTGGCCGAGCTAAGGGTGATTGGGCTGAAAATCTCCCCAAGTCTTACGGTCTCGAGCGGCACCTGGACTTCGCGGAAAAACCCCTTTCGGTTTGGTCTACGGGACCGAGGCCGTCACTCTGGCGAGATGGCGCGCTGACCGATTACCTGCTCTTCGCCGACCGGACCGGAGGCGAGGAAGACTGCGTGCGACCTTGATGCTCTCGGGGAGAAGCGTGGCTCGCGCTCAGTCGAGAGCCAAATCGAGGGCGGTCGCGCGATACTACAACAAAGGGTGAAGCCTCGCGCTCCAAGTGGCGACCTCGTCCTCGAAATAATGAAGCCGGTGGTGGCGTCTTAACAAGCTAGATCCGGCATGGAAGGCCATACCGCGTTCACGAGGACCTCGGCAAAGGGGCTTACAAGCTGCGCCTATCAGTTGCTTATCCCCGAACGAGCATATCGCTCATTTGAGGAG
This sequence comes from Salvia rosmarinus, assembly GCA_036937905.1. NCBI lineage: Eukaryota > Viridiplantae > Streptophyta > Magnoliopsida > Lamiales > Lamiaceae > Salvia > Salvia rosmarinus. Next base: position 15,694 of record JAODLM010000351.1, read on the forward strand.
GTACTTTACATAGCTGATTTGGATCGACATGCATTAATCCCTTATTCTTTACGAAGTGCGATGTTATTCTTCTCGAACAAAACACTTGTTTTTACGAATAAGTATTCCACCGCCTCGTAACTATCTATATGTGAACATCTATTTGGATATACCGATTTAAACGCTTGGCAGAGGGGCATCTTACGAAGATGAAAAAACCGCTAAGTAGGGTCTACTAGCGCGCGCGCAGCTCAAGATTACTCATTAAATTGAGCGTCAAGTGCAGGCATACGAGCTACTCATTAAATTGAGCGTCTACATGCAGCATACGGATCACTCATTAAGTTGAAGTATACTACATAAAGACATCCGGATCGGATCTCAAATTATGCCCTTTATTTGGGAAGATATACATACATATCTGATCTAAATACATTTGACCAAAGCGAAGTCTAGCTATGTTTGTACCTCCGAGGGAAACATTACCCTTGAGCAGTCAAATACATTTACGACTACATCTAAAGTCTAAGCTATATCTGAACTCATTCGGACTTGACCCACCGTCGGGACTCAGGCTTTGAGCTGCACAGTTGAACAAAATCTCGGGTCGTGATGAATACGAGACGAACTCGGTGCCCTCCGCTGATCAATGAGGTCGGCACCCGGCTGCTCGGGTGCACTCGAGCGGCACGGATGGGTTCAGGCAGGCGTTCACTGCAGAGTCACCTCGCCCCATAGCTGACAGGGCGAGAATCGCCTACGCCCGACGCCGTCCCTCAGCCGACGATGTCACGGTGCCTCCAGGCCTGCCGAGATCGCCCCCAAATGCTCCCTCTCGGTGGACCCATCGGATGGAGCACTTGGCTGATCGGGCAGCCTCCTCTGTGGGTTCTATTATTGGACGGGTGGTGACTGGCTACTCAGTGCGGAGGGGGGCGTCCGTCGTTCTGACGACCTCGTACATGCTCATGTGCCGAGTGGGTCGGCGGTCTTTAAACTTTTGCTATTAGGCCTACCGTCCCTCGGCACCATGCCCTGCCCGGCCAAGCTCGAACTCGATCGTCGACATGATATGGTAGTTCCACGATCGGTGGATTACGCCTCGTACTCTGCATGCTTTCAGAGATAGGAGCTAGCTCATCCGTCGTCACTCGAGCATTCCTGCATTGTACGGCTGTCCTTGGATCACATCGGCGGATAAGTCCGCCCCTAGGACTTGAGTTGTATGATTCTGTATGGCGCCTCGTTCTCGGCCGGGGGCGGGCTTCTCGATCGGCCTCTTGCATGCCTTCGGTCGACGGATGATCGGTGGACATCCATACTCGTCGAAAACTTGAGTCGGCTCGGACGATCACTCATCAAAATAGCACCTCTTGGTCCTTCCTCGCCAGGCACCTCGGACCTCTTTCGGCAGTCGGCAATTCATGATCAAGTCAGTATTGAGATGCGGAATCTTATAATAAAGAGGACCTACGTTTGAGAAAGTGATAAATTTTATTACTCGAAAAAGTGGGAATGTTTACAAAGTTGAGGTCTATCGACCGGTAAATTGCTATAACATTAGGTCCAGCTGACCTCGGGCCCGTACTGGGCTCACGGGCCTCACACTTAGACTGTCTGTTGCTTTGCTTAGCGCCAGGCACCGGAAGAAGCTCAGAGCTATCTCTCGCGCTCTCCTCGCCATAAAGCCGGGCGCCACCTCGGAAGCTCACGGGTTCGGATCTTCGTCCTCCTTGCCTTTGAGCAGCGCCTCCGCCGTCGAAGGGGGAGGCGGGCCTGGAGCCTCAGGAGATGGGGAAGACCCGGCCCAATCACTCGGGCATAGTTTTTGTTCGAATCGTGCGGGCGACCTCGACCGACCATGCTTGACTTTGTCGAAATCGGGCATCTGGGCTAACCCCTCGGTGGTCAGACACCCTAGGTCAGAATCTGGCGCCGGTCGGGAGATAAGGAGGGGTCGATTCGATGGTCTGTTGGTGAGGCCCTAACATCGGCCATTGACCCTCCGTGAGGCACTCCTGCCTCGACCATCTTCTTCACCCTCGATCGCTTCCTCGAGCTCGGCAGGAGCCGTCTCAAGGCCCATGCCTTTCTTGGAGGCGGTCTCGGGCTTCTTGCGGCCTCGGCGCGGCCCTCTTGGCCGATGTCGCCCTCGCGCGGCGTGGCCTCGGCGGCGATCGCTACGGCCTCGGCAGCTGACCGGCTCCTCTCGATGCCTCATCGAGGAGATGCCTGGGCATATACCCGCTGAGTGGTGCGGCTCTCCCGTCAACGGTGACGTCACGAAATTCAACATGGTGAAATGTATCCGAAGAGACATCGAAAATATAGAAGAGACATATCGCGGGGAAGGATATGGGGAGGCTGGAAGCGTGTAAAATGCGGTATCAGTGAGTGATGCTCCGCCCTCGGTCGAGGTGCCGTCTAACCAAATGAAGTCATCCACCTCCTGGGCGCCTTGTCACTGCGCCTGCGGCGCGCACGCCGACCTGGCGCGCTGACCGCCTCGGCTGCTGCCTTCTCTTGGCGCGCGGCTCGGCGACTTGCGGGGTCGCCTCGGCCGCGTCCACCGCCTTGCAGAATCGAGCTTTCGCTGCGAAGCAGATAAGGAGTTGATGAGCGCAAGAATAAGGAAGTACACAAAAATAAGGATAGTGGGGTGCCTACTTTAGAGTCCGAAGCGGGAGCTTCGGACTATAAGCGCTCGGTCCCGGCATTGCGGTCATCCTCGGCGAAATCAATGGATATTATCTCACGAGTCGTTCGCTCTTCTCCATGGGCCGCGGGGCTTGATTTTCCGTCCTCGCGTCTAGAGGCCAGCTCGTACCTCGGATGCCCCTCGGCCCGGGAAGAAGATACCTATACGCCGATGGGACGCCCGAGGGCCGCTATCTTAACCTGGGGGGGCGGATATACACCACTGCCTATGGCGCGACACTAAAGCATCAGCGCCTCGAAGGACAACTCGCACAGCGCCGTAGCGGGACAGCCCTAGCCCTACCAGGACTAGTGGAATTGGGTCGGTTGACATATGGATAAGTATTCTTGGCTAAGGAAAATTGGGGCAGAGGAAACCTAGGCCGCTACAAATATCTCACACGGATAATAAATCCTCAAGATGGCCAACACATCGATCCGGTCATGGCCGGGCATACCACCTCCTCGGGATCGGTATTCGCCGTTATCTCAGCTCCTCCAGCGTCAACCTCGACCTCGCGCACGCCCCTAAGTCATCCCGTCTAGGTATCGCGGAACCACAGCCAAGTCTATGGACCTACCGAGCGGTTATAGCACATATAGTCCTTTATATCGGAGGCTACGGCGAAAGCGGCGGACAGATTTCGAGCGAGAAGGAAGAGATAGAAGAATACATACTTACTTTTCGATGAGATGTTTGGCTCGTGTCAACAAGTTCGAGAAAAGTGGAAAAATTTTTGAAAGTATAATCTACGTCTGAAGTGTGGGAAGAAAGTGACGTTGCCTTATTTGGGCTTTGTTTAGGGGAGTGGCGCCTAAAGCGCCGTTCAACTTCCACGTGTCTGCCCTGATTGGATGTGGAGTTGGCGCGCGCGCTGGTTTGGCGTCAGCGCGTCAGGCGCGTATGGCGTACTCACGGTGAGCGGCGCCGGATCGATGTGTGATGATTACGTTGACCTGCATACGGCTCGGACCTCGGACCTCGTCGGCTTCCCGTCGAAGGTGGCGCGCCGTCGGACCTCGGCGCGCGCGGGACATCGCCCCTGAAGAACATCCCGTCCTGCGCGGACCTCGGCGTCCTCAGGTCGGCCGCTAAGCCACGCCTCGGCATCCCGGGACGGACCCGGTATCATCGGCATGATATCTACATCGAATCGCCCGCCGAGTGGACCTCGGCATCCTCGGGCGGTGCGGCTCGGATCGGACCTCGGTGTGCATCCGCTCGGGATGGACCTCGGTATCGTCCGGGCGATATCTACTCGGATCGCCCCCGGTGGGACCTCGGCATCCTCCGGAAGAAGCTGCGGCGAGATCGGACCTCGGTGTAAACTACTCTGGGGTCCTATCCGGTCGGACTTGACTTCCTTGTGCATACGTCTTTGTCGAGCGGCCGTGACTCGGCTGGTCCCCAACAGCGGCTGCCCAGAATGCCGAGAACCGTCTACCTCGGTTGAATCGGCGAACCGATCAAATCGACCTTGAAGAGATCGAAAACCTTGAGCGGACATCGACGGCAACGTCCTCGAGCGGCGCGTATTCTTCAACCGCTCGGCATGGCGTTCTCTCGCTATTCGGGGGCTATGATGAGGATATGGCCCACCACGAGCCCAAGCGGGGCCCAAGCAGTGGGTGCGACATTAGTAGCGGCCGCGGTTAAGCCAGGCCTGAACCTTGAATAGTTAAACCCTAATCGAGCGCCACCTGAGAAGGCGGGCGTCCTACGGACGGAAGCTAACGGCTATGGACAGAGGGAACAATACCTACACGGAAGGCAGAGTCCACTACATGGGAGGGATGGGTTCACTAGGGGCCTCGTATATGTATAAATAGGAGTTAGATCGAAGGTAGAAGGTTACTTCTTGATCTTAAACACTTCGCTCATCATTAATCAAAACATAGTGAAAGTATTGAGAATCACTCCTCAGTGGGCGTAGATCTCATTACTTGATCGAACCACGTAAAAGCTTGGTGTTCTTCTTGCTTTACAAATCTTGCATACTAACATATATTAGATTTATCAAATGTGTATAATTAATATAATAGTGTTATAAGTAATATTAATGTGTCTATTTTAAAAGCGGGACACCCACCATTCCCTAATTGACCCTTGGTGGATCTTGCTATCGCTATCGAGCTAATTATAATTCGCGAGTTGAAGCATTGTTTAGTGTATTTGGGGTGTTGTAGTAATAACAGTGTCGAGCTACTCATCTCGGAGGCGATTGCGACCTATGACGGACTTCTTAAATCTTAATGGTTGTCGAAGATAGGGTGAGTTACCAATATACAAGTTTTAAATTTAATAATTAGTCAGCGGGTGGGCAGGGCGAGGCAGAAGCAGAGAGAACGTTGCTTTAAAATTTAATGGATTTTGAGCGGCGTATTTTAGATCACAGTTCAAATTGATCGGCCGCAGCCAATTTTAGATCAGGTTTGAGACTTACGCCATCTAATATTCCCGGAGAAAAGAAATCTATTGAACAGCATATAAAGTGAAAAGGACTAGTTTTGTTTATGCTCCAAAATCTGCCAAGGGGACAAAATATACTCATTCCTTCGCATATACAGGAAATGCCTTAACTCGATCCATTATTTACCTAAACGTGAGTACCAATTTAGACACACACAATAATAGATACATTCACCGCTACGTGCTAAAGTTAATGACATGGTTAATCCATAATGTCATCAAAGTAGAAGAAATCCCCAGCTACAAGCAATGCATATATGCTCTCTGTGTGATGCAAAAGAAAAGTGTGGAAAAGAGAGAAAACTAAATTAATAATTGCAAAATCAAGCACAGCCGGTAGCCCCAGCAGAGTTCTTCTGCTTTAAATTCAACATCCATCCCCAGCAGCAGAAGCACAAGCACAAGCTTTAGTTCAATATTGCAGATTAATTGCCACAAACAAAAATGCTGCCTGTTTTCCAATATGAATTCTTCATTACTATCACCATAGTCCTCTCTCACTAGAACAAGTACATTACTTCTGCTAAATCTGATTTTCATTTTTTTATTATTGCAGATTGATTGACAGTAATTTTATGTTTGCAGATGGCAGTGGATATCAGCTTATCGTCAGTAAACAACTGCAACGAGCATATGGCCTGGAATCCAGGCTGGTGCAGGGCATCGAACCCTCAGCGGCGGCTTCCTCCTCAGCAGTGGCGGAGAGTAGCCATCGGCGTCCCGAAGTGGTCGGGCGGCTATGGGTGAGCAGCTATGCAACCGATTCCAGGGGAAGGGCTAAGTGCGCCACAGGGGACTGCTCGGCCAGCTCCACTGTCGGGGCTGGTGAGTACCACCAGCCACGGTGGTGGAGATGACTGTAGCTCGTCAGTTTCACCACTCCATTTCTACGATGTGAGCCTGGTGGACGGCTTCAACCTGCCCGTCTCGATGAAGCCCGTTGGGGCGGAATCGGGTCGATGCATCATGCGAGGTCGATCTTAACGTCTGCTGCCCTTCGGCGTTGGAGGTTAGGGTGGAGGCCAGGTTGTGGGGTGCAGAGTGCTTGCAGCTATGCAATCACCTAATATGCTGCACAGGGCAGTATGCAGATCCCAAAACATGACAAACCGACAGTTTTGCTAATTTGTTCAAGGCGATTTGTCCGAAGGCGTATAGCTATGCCTTTGATGATTCTTCAAGCCTTAACAAATGCAGAGCAAAGAGTACGTCATCACTTTCCCCTCCACAATGAGGCAGGGAACTCTAGGGTAGCCTAAATGACTGCCGTTTAATTCGATGTTTTTCTTGTAAAACCATGTACTGTCTTAAGTAGCTACTCTAGCAAGATTTCAATAGCGCTCAACGTATATCTCTATAACAGTTCTAGCATGTCAAGATCAGCGCACAGTATTGATATCCGATTTCAAACTCATATCTAATGGCAAATTCCCATCTAAGCGATCAACCCAACACAATAACAGAACGACAACATTCAATATAAACAAAACTATAGAAACACATTCATGAAAACAAATGAGCTGTTGCACAACAAGGTAAAAGTTGTGTTTCTGCATATAATGAAGCAGGTGCATAATTGCGCTGAACATCTTGCCAAAACTCACCTGCCCCTTAAGCTGAGGTCCAGAACCTAACAACAACGGCGCTTCCTTCTTCACGTTCTGTGGTTTTGTATCAGGATTTCTATTTGCAGCCAAAGCTCTCAGCGTGTGAAATACTGACTTACTACATCCAGAGCGGAGCATCTTCTCCCGGGAGGATAGGAGACCCTGCTGAAAAGAGGTGATGGTTCGTTGTGACAGGCTTTCCAAAGAGTCCACGCTCTCCTTCCTCCCAGCCACCTAGGTCCTCAAGAGACATCTCGCTAATTCCTTTGACCCTGTCTTGTAGAATTTGCTTCAGTTTGTCATCATCTTCAGTTGAAGTATTGGGCTTCTCTGATCTGTCCTGAGCTAGATCGAGAAGGCTCCTTGATGCACTTCGCGTCGTCAGAATCCTCGCTTGATGCAAGGTGCATCATGATGCGAGAAACGTCGGATATAACACCAATGTCTGACCGATTCTGCTAAGTAGATAATGGATCAAGTTTAGGGCTTTCCTGCATATGATACATTGTTGTGTAACAAATAAACAAATTACAATGTTATAAACATGGATGTCTAGCTAATAAGTAATAAGTCATAACACATGTACCGACTGTCAGATGATCTACAATGATTATATACCTTTGAAATCTCACACTCTCAGAGCCCAAAGCATCTCTTAGCGCAACGTAACCATTGTATCGGAATGCAGCAATTCCAGACTTGTTATGCCTAATCAGAGCTGCAGATGAAAATGGAACAAAATAAAATATCAAGAAACTGTTTATCCCATTATCACAAAAACGCACAACCAAGAAGATGCTTACAAAGAGATTGCCCCAAGCGCCTTTGTACGAACTCCAACATCTGGATCAAGTAAAATTTGTCAGCAACGGCTCCATACCATTCCTTCCATGACCAACTGCTGACTTCTCAGATTGTTTTGCCGACCGTGCTAACAACGTCAGCTGCTTTTGCCCTAATGTTGGGGTGAGAATTCCTGAGGTAGTTGAGGAGAGGAGCAAGACCACCAATGGAGTGAAGATCTAGCAAAGAAACAACCATTCATTAAACAACTGCATTGTCAACAGAAGAACATCAATCAAATATATTCCCATCTGATTGCATCGAAATTCTTATAACAGATCATAACTAAGAACTAACCATTAGCATTGTCGATAGTTTCCACATGCTCTTGTAGCTCATCCAACATATCTACAAGTAAGCATAAATCGAAAAAACCTCAGAATCAGATCAATTAGCACAGACAATATTAGATGCTGAAATTTTCATCTCTTATTATAAACACCTTCAATATCTTGAGGGTCACCCCTGAGACTCAAAACCGGCTCTGGGGTTCTCATAACAAGTGTTATGTCCTCATTCGCTTAATAACATCGATCGTCTGCCCTTGCATTGCCTCCATAAACCACCTTCTATCCTCCTCACTAAACTCAAAGTATAGCAGCAAAATATAAATAATCAAAACAACGAAGTGAAAGCCCAGAAACAGCTAAAGCACATACTTTCAATCAACCAATTCGAAAAACAAACATTTACTCACAACAATGTGAAACAAACTAAAATGGAAAAATAACACTTTTTCAAAAATTGGAAATATGACAATACCTTAAACTGCGAGAGGTATTAGTACCGTCGGCGTGGGAAAGACTCCTTCAGCAATCCTTCCCAATTAGGGCCTTCTCTTGCCATGTTTTGCTTCTTATTCCACAATCAAGAAACTTCAAGGATTAACGTTGGAAGAAAGAAACTAAACTAGTGCACCAATATCTGCTTTCAAGAAATAAAGTAGAGAGATTAAGTGAGAGAGGTCGATGAATTTAAGATTTTGTGGAGGTTTCTGCATTCCTGGAATTCCTTGAAGAATCGAGATTATGCAACGAGTTGAGAACAAAAAGCGGGTTGGACCCGAAACGACAACTATTCTCCACTTGAATTGGGCCTTTAAAGGTATTGGACCTTACAAATACACATCTATATTTTTAAATAGAATATAATCTAGGAGATAATTTGAAAAAATTGTGGTACTTCAGATACAGTTGAAGTGGGGCCTCATTATTCAGTTTATCCACTTTCCTCCCAACCAAAAATCTGTCACTATTATAAAATCTCAGTCAAATCTGCAATCTCTGCAAAATCAAACAAATTATAAACTCAGAAATGGCGTCGATCGCTCGATTCCCTCTCTTCCCGAACTCGATCAAAAATTCACTCAAGCATCCTTCTGCAGCTCGAGATGGAGTAGACCATTCCTCGGCTCAACAGCCTTTTCTTCGCCCGTGGAATTGAGCGGGGCCGTCCGAGGACGGCTATGAAGATGACCGTCAAGGCTGTCGTTTAACGGGATCCAAAATTTTATATATCATCTTATCTTAATATAAATATTTTTAAAAATAAATATTCGATGTCAAAATTTGTTATAAACTTTTGAGGGCTCAAATTTTGTAAAAAATAATTCTTTTATAAATGATATATTTTGTATCTTTAGATATATTCGATTGTATACTATAGTGAAAAAATGATCAATTTTGTTGTTTGATCAGGGGACCGTTATTTGTCGGGCCAATACGATTGAGGAGAGCGAAAGCGGTGATGTGGTGGTGCGTCGGAGATGATACGTAGGCGGACGTTCTATCGATGGCCGGCGCCATCGCGGGCTGTTGCTGAAAGCTGTCTTTCCCCGTCTTCTCTCATAAAGACACGTTAGCATAAAATAAAAATTAAGGTCTTTCATTATCTTTAATCTCGGATCTTATATAAGGGAAATATATGCAGTACACACTTTTACAAAGTGTGTCTACAACAATATTTAATTTGATCTAGTGTATACCAGAATCCATTTTAATATATATCTATTGAGTCGTGGGTCTTGATGTGAAATTGCGTACACTGACTCAGAAGCATATAAAACGTGAATCGATAAATGATTGCGAAATTATTTTCGATGTATTCGATATTATTATGTTAAATTACTTTATATATTACGAATCATGTTTTTATATATCCTTAATCTGTTAAAAGTGTGAAAAAATAATTAAATCAACTGAATGATTTTTTTAAATAAAAAACATAAATGAATCAAAAATTAATTAACAAAAAAATCCAAAATTCGATTAACAATTCCTTGTTTCGGTCGTAGGAATCAAGGAATTGTCGTACGAATTTTGGATTTCATGGGAATTTGAATTTTAAAATGAAAATAACAATTTTAGTTAATTCCTATCTCTAAATAGGAAACATAAAATGTCGTAGGAGAGGGATATCGTACAAAACTTCATTTTGCGATGATGTCAATTATTTATTCATGTATCGATCGGGGAACGCAAAAGGATCGTAAGGAATCGATACTTTTAAGATAGGAAACAAGATATATCAAATTAATTTAATACTAATTAATTTAAATTGAATATGATATTTAAATTAATATTTATATTCAATCTAATTTAACAATCTTTTAATAAAATATTAATTTCTTTTCATCCATTACACAACTCACAACTTATTAATTTTGAAATATTTAATATTGAAATTATCCTTAATATTCTGATGTTAATTAGTCCATTCACAAAATAATACTCGAAAGTAAAACACAATTGCGGAAAAATTGAAGAAGAACAAATAAATCTTTGAAAAATTGGAAAATTGCTTAACAAAGATTTGACCGCATAATTGAACCAATTCATTTATACAATCGATCAGTAACTAAATACAACCAAATTGCTCTCTCTTGCTCATCTAATTTTAGTTCGTTCATTTCGATTTTATATTCAAAATTTTCAAATTTATTGCTTCAATCGAAACCGTGACTATGTCTCAACAAGTAAGTTATTGAAATTTTATTTATTTTAGACGCACATGTTTTGAATTTATTGTTGTTTATGATATTAATTTGTGTTTAGATTTATTATTGTTAATTTAGTTTAGATTTATTATTGTTTATTGGTATGGATAAATTATTGCGTTTAGATAATTAAATTAATTGGATAATTAGTTTAGTGTTTTGAATTTATGCATAATTTATATAATTCATCTACATAATTAAATTAATTGGATAATTAAATTAATTGGATAGTTAGTTTAGTGTTTTGAATTTATTGCATAATTAGTATACATAATTGGATATAATTCGTTTAGATAATTATTGCATAATTATATATAATTGGATATAATTGTTTAGGTGAAATTAGATGTTTTATAATAGCATAATTAAATTAATTGCATAATTGTATATATAATAGTTAAATCATTTAATCATGGTTTTTTTAAAAAAATAATTTAAGCGTAAAAATCGACTCTCGTCGATGATACCATGATTTGATCGTGGAATCATGAATCATCGTGAGGAGATGGTTTTACGTTTAAATTATTTTTGATTGATCGAGTCGGGAAAGAAATTATAATAAAACAACTTATTTAATCATGTTCGGTCGTAGGAATCTTGGTGTCGATTGAATTTAATACTAATTATTAATTAGTTATTAATTGATGTCTCGGTTGATATTAATCATGATTCCGATCGATCGAGATCTTGGTGTCGGGAATCTTGGTGTCAATTGAATTTAATACTAATTATTAATTAGGTTATTGATGTCTCGATCGATTGAAAAGCAGGAAATATCGGTAGGAGACATCGATATTCGACACGGAGATAGATTTTAAGTTTAGAAATTAATATTAAATGAACTTATCATATAAGTCTTTTCAATTAGGATAATTTTAGTGTACTTATCTTAAGTTTTCAATTAGGATGAATATAGTAATTAATTATAATGTAAATAACTAATTAATTCATACTTTAATTAAATTAAGTTAAAATCCTCTCTCGATTAGACCAGATTCCTTAATTTTAATTTTAAATGAAATCAATTAGGATAATCCACGAAATTAATTTTAAATGAAATCAATTAGGATATTCTTGAATTATTGTTGTTTTTATTTAAATGAAATCATTAGGATAATCCACGAAATTAATTTTAAATGAAATCAATTAGGATAATCTTGAATTATTGTTGTTTATGATATTAGATTTCTTATTGTTAGTTTTATTTAGATTTATTATTGTTAATTTTGTTTACATTAATTATTGTTAATTTTGTTTACATTTGTTTTGCTTATTTGTTTAGATAATTCGATTGTTTACGCTATTTATAATTATTGCATAATCTAGTTTAGATAATTGGATATAATTATTGGATAATTCGTTTAGATAAGTGCTGAAGTAATTCGTTTATTAGATAAGTCCTTTTAATGAATTTATTGTAGAGGACTTTAATTATTTAATTAGATTGCTATTTTTTCTTATTTGTATATTTGATTAGAATGTATATTTGTTTTGTACATTAGAAAAATCATATTAAGGCTGATATTTACATTAATGTAATCTTGTATTTTTATAGATGTCGGATGGAAGAACATTTTGTTCGATATGGAGATGGGATCATGCTTATGTTACATTGGTATCGATCGAATAACGCTGTTCGAATAGACGATGTAATTATCTGAGGAGTTCATAGAGATGATTAATCAAATTATGGGGAAGTCGTTGAGTACTACCTACCATGCATTATCATGAGATCTCGGAGTGGTAGAATTATCAAATTACTTTTGAGTGCGATGATCAACTTTTCGATTGGCTCGTGATGCCCAGCGGTCTATGTGTTCACGGCGCCGACCGTCCCAATCGGACGCAAGAACTATAAGACCGTTTGAGATACCATCCGTCGACATAGTGACTACACTTAAAACATATCGTTCGATCGTCGTTGACACAACAATTTACATCGTCGATTGGTTTGATCTTGATACATCTCGATATATCATGACACATGGATCCATCCGGATTCTTTCCCAACATATCTTTAACCCTGACGGTGATACACTTGTTGAGGGCGGTGATGGCGACTCGTTGAAGAAGAAGATAGATAAGCAGTCGGATGAAGAGAAGAAGATCGCGAGTACTGCTTTGGTGAGCTATCTCATATAGAGTTTGCCATGGATCGAGTCGGGGGTGGATTGGGCTTCTCATCTACGATTATGCGGTAACAACGAAACACGTAGGGGCTGAGCCAAGGAAGAAGTTGAGGAGATGAGCAAGCTGTGGTCCTGTTATTCCTCATGATGCTTGATTAATCTCTTTGCTAAGTCCTCTGGACTCGGTTCCGAACCGATGTTGTGACAGGTTCCGTCTTGACGACAGGTGGTGAAGATATCCGTGGGGCTATGGCATTTGGAGCGTCGGTAGAATTTTTATTCCTCGGTCAGATAATTCGAGATTACGTTGAATATCGATATATACGGTGTCCTTTTCTCGTGCATGTGCAGGTGGATTTTGGTTTGTCCATAGTTTGATGCTATACATACTTGCGCGAAACTGAGTGAATACGGAGTAAGGAAGGTTAATGCCGTGTAATTGCGCATAATATCACGAAATCTGCGAAGGCGGTGATAGCTAAGCGAGGGTCCATGTAGGCTGATTTCGCATGACGGTGTACCGTTACGTCTGATGAGATGCGAGCGTAATAGGCGTCGAGATGATATACGGTGGACATGAAGAATCATTTAACTACGAGTTATCTGCTATATTACTGGATGAGCAATCCGGTTCGATGGTGACTTGGATATTGGATCGGATGGTCGGTTCCGTCGCCTCTTTTAAGCCCTCGGTTCATGCACGGTTAGGCGTACATTGTGCCTCAGGCCGTGATTGTAGTCGGCAGCACGCGCGGAGGCAAAGGATATATTCGTGTTGCCGTGACAAAGGGCGAGCAGACGAGCAAGTTTCCCATTAGCTTATGGAATTGGTCGATCGATGATGTCTCATGGACTTGGTTTACTCGACTACAAGGCTTATGGATCAAATCGGAGATGTTGATTGTTTGAGGATGCCCATAGTCGATATAATGAGCGGATCCAGTGTGTCTACGATGCAACACGGTTATGCTACTCGTCTGTGAAAAAAAATCACCCGTTTGAGCGACCATCCATAAAGTTATTTGACCTTGCTTATGCGTGCAGAGTACACACTTTGACGATGGCTATGTTAAAGTCTACGTGGTAGATGGTAGTGGCGCATACAAGTTGGAGGTTGGGTGCAGTGGGCTGGTCACGATGCGTTAGGCTCGGTTTATGACATCGAACATTGCCGAATCATTCGATTCTGAATATTGTGGGCTGAGGCGATTTGCTTGTCAATGATTGAGCTGATCCGTCACATTCTGAAAAATGGTTCGATGAGAGACATGAGGCGGCAAAGTGTGCGGCGGTGAATTGACCCTAAACAGCGTGGATGATGGTATCGATGGAACTATCAGCGGATCGATGTGGTCCCTCAGTGGACTCCGCTTTCAGAAGTCGACACGGAGCAAAACATTGGTCGATCTCAATAGCGATGTGTGTTTGAGTGGGACATGGATATGATCTGTGTTCTCGTTTGTTCTTGCACTATATGTGCAATTTAAGTTTAATTATGTTAATTTTTTTGATCAATTGATTTCAACATATAATTGATTATATAAATTTTTAGTCATAAAGGTTGCACTATATCTAACTATGTGGGGATACTACCATTACGCAAAGCTAGCGAGCATACTCGTGTCGGATCAATCTGTTCGGATGAGTCTCTTGGTGCATTCACTCCGGATTTCTTTGGAATTAGGTTTGCCTCCTAATAGAGTCCGTCGGGGTGGGCGAGTGGGTCGATATCGTCGTCCAGCGAAGTGGGATCGAGTAGTAGAAGTGGTGCACTACGGACATGTAGCTTGTGTGGTAATGAATCTCATGCGCGTCGGAGTGTCCTTACTTATCGAGGCAGTGACATTGTAATGAAAAGCATTCATGTGAAGATATTATTAACTTATTATTATTTTAACTTAATCAGAATTGAATTGAATTGAATTGACACTAGAAAAAACATGCGAACGACGAAAATATCCGTCGCTAAACATCACAATAATCGTAAATACATATATCATCTTCTAACTAAAACATTAATCTTTTATCAAAAAAGAAAAAGAAGAAGCTTGCGATGAAGTTTGTTTGTTTGTTTGAATAGCGGTGAAAACTTTGATCTTCACGAGTTTGTTTGTTTGTTGAATAACGTCTGTTTCGTTTCACGGTTATGTAATACTTATTTCATTGAGCTATGATTATACACGCACACCAAATTCAGTTCGATCTTAGCTTGAGTTAAATACTAAGTTGTTGTCACGAGGATTAATAACTATCGTATAATCAAATATTGATAAATAATATGAACATCCATTTGCATCGATATACCAATACATATCAATATACAAATACATACCAATATCGATCAAGCATGCTAATTTATCTTATCTTACCTTCATCTAACGACTATGGATCACATATCTCGTATATATTCACTATCTCTATGTATAATGTCCAACATGACATACCCCATTCGATGCTCGGTGAACCCGAAATAAGAGCGTTCCACGCGTGTACCCAAATGGACCATCTTTGAAATCGTCTTCAGGTGAATACCTGCGAAGACGACTCGTGTAATATACGCATCATTATTCCATGGTGGTATCGGTGGGAGTTAGCTTTCGACCATCTACGTGAAGAGAAGAAGCGGCCGTAATAATCTAGTCAGGGCTACAGGGTCCATCACGCGTCCATGATCTGGTCCATCGTCAGTCTGGCGGAGTCGACGGCCGCAATGACGGTGCATATCCGTACTATCACGCGCCGCTCGATGGCGAGGATAATGATCTATAAAGTTAATATTTAGATAAAATAAACAAGGACACGTAACCATTTAGATAAATTAATATTTATTGTATTAAATAAGGTTACTGCGTGTACGTAACCATGATGTATAACCCGCCATGCGAGGACAAGCTGCTATCGATGCGATGGTGGTACGCCGTGTAAAGCAATGCTCGGGGTCATGATCAATGGTGCCTCCGGGTCTTGAATGTGGGGCCTTGAGGATTGCGTGTACCTCGGACCATGAATTTTAAAACATCTATTGACATTGAAAATTAATTAATTAGAATACTACACATATATATATATATTATTTAAAGACTTACGAAAAACTAGTATCGAGGATGATTGTGTTTGATAATCCACCCGTCAATAAGTCGATCGTGAGTCTCGTCCTCAAATACACCATGAATAGATCGGCGACACATAAAATTATTTTAGGGATACATATCGATATAAGTAGATGTACTTAAAAAGCAAGCATATTGTATAAAAGCGTGCCGAACATCAGCGCCTCTGCGGATTTCGATATTCACGAAAAATGCAACTGGACTTGTCGATGCGAACAACCACGTTGCCTTATTTGTGTTGAAAGCGGTAATTTACCAATGTATCATCGGATAATGGGCGTGGCATCGGGCTATTCACGTATGGTGACCTCATTCTGTAGAAGGTCTCGTACCGTTCGCTCTCGGATCCCGACTTCTGAACATTTAATTTAGAGATAATGAAAAACATAACAAATATAATGAAATATTATAAAGCGCGAATATGAGACTTAATAGTTACATTATCGGCTGCTGCTGGGCCGAAAGTCCCTCACGGCGTCTGGCGTCGGATCACTAAATAGGTCGGTCCGTCATGGAATGATGAGATGTAGTTCGGGCTGGTACCATGGATCTGAGTGAGTAGCGGGGGTATCACTGGGATCAGGTCTTTGCCTCGGTAGGCTCAATATGTCCCTTTATCCGAGGGCGTCGGGTGAAGCGGTGATGTGGTCTCACGATCTTCACCTCTGCGTCGTCGTGATGGGATGGCGTGGGACATGAGGTGCGTGTGGGCCGTATCGTCCCTATGTGTGCCCAACCACGACTCTTCTCTAAAGGTTTTCAAACCAACTTCTTTATCTTTGGAATAAATTTGTC
Source organism: Salvia rosmarinus (assembly GCA_036937905.1). NCBI lineage: Eukaryota > Viridiplantae > Streptophyta > Magnoliopsida > Lamiales > Lamiaceae > Salvia > Salvia rosmarinus. The sequence goes on from JAODLM010000351.1 coordinate 32,319, forward strand.
TTGATAGACCTCTCGATCGTCGCCTTTGCTCTGTCTTCCTCCGGATGATTCCGGATAGATTCACGAATCAGCGGCGATCGGCGGAACTAAGGCATACAGGTGCGACCACCACTGCTTTCGATGGGCTGCCTCCTGCATGCATCTTCCCGTATCCGTCTCTCGACGGATGACTATCCGCATATGGCGCAGCCAGCCGACAACAGGAACCTCAGCGAACCGGCCGTGATGTCCTGTGGTGGGTATCGAAGGTGAAGCTGCGAACTGCTGATGGAACCACGAAGATCGGGATCCTCGACAAGCGTGGAGCCTCGCCGGAACTCGGCGTCTGTCGGGCTCGTCAGGGAGGTGGATGAGACACCTGCAACGAGAGGGCGTAGTCCCTCGCTCGAAAGTTTGGCGGTATAACAAAGTCACCCGAGTGGAGAGGTGTGAACGGACACCCGATGGCTTGCTAACCTCGAATGAGTCGCTTTCGATGGATGTGAGATGATAAGACCTCTGATAAATTGAAAGATGTTATTAATATTCTAATAAATCTGATACCTGTACATGATTTAAAATTATAATAAAATTGATACCTCTTTCGAAAAGTATTTGTAAAATGCGGTGAAATCCACTCTTGAGCTTCCATCTCCAACACTCTCGGATCTGTTGTGGGATTGATGTGCGTCCGGCTATCTTCCCAAACTGGTATGATCTCGGTGACCAAGCATATAGTGCGGGCCGGTGGTAAAAGTGGTATTGAGCATTAGGTTGACCTTCGTAGTATAATATCTCGAGATCGGTAGCTGTAGGCGGAAATCGGCAAAGCATATCGGATCGTCGACCAATGCCCAAACCCGTCGATATTATCTTCCGTGTCATTATCAATCTGAACCCGTGGAGTAATAACGTGGGCCACGTAAATAGCAGTCTACATCATAACAAAACCATTACTACAAAATCTATCTACTAGATTACGTATATGTCTGTGTGCCCATAAAAGGTATAGACCTCAGCGTCGCTCGAGTAGTGATACAGTGTGGGATCGAATGATGACCAGTGCGGTAGGTGACTAGGCATAATCTTTAATCGAAAACATATATATCTTCCATTGATGAAAAAATACATCTCCGGGATCGTGAGCTCTGTCGGCGGGAGACTAAATGGTGCTGAAAAAAGACCAGGCAGGAGGTCCGTCGATCAGGATGACCAAAGCAACCCCTAATATATCTACCAACTCTTGGCCATACTTATCAGCGAGACATTCTTAATATATTTAAAATAATCGGTCCTATAATAAGTCTTTACATCATACCACGTTATATGTGGTAGGCGCCGAAAACAGGATCGACCTACAATTATATCAATGTCACATATTACTGGCGTCTGACAAACCAACAAACTACTACAATAATTATTTATATAATTATAATTCATATAAACATCCTATCATACAAATATAAAAATAATTAGAACTACAAATCACCTATCAAGCGTATAACTTAATAATACAATTTAACCATTCTAAAATAAATGAAATATTATTCGATCATATCCATGTATTTATTGATCATATTCAAACGGATATCTAGAAAACATCTGAATATAGCAATATTAACATACTCGATAACATAATTATATTCGATTATATCAATCATATTATTGATAACATTTAACATTTATCGTCTCGATAACATAATTAATTCTCATATGCAATCATATCAATCCATGATCATATTATTGATCATGCATCTACCAACGTTTATCCAATCGATTACAAAATATATTTAAGGTAAACATACTAAGGGTTCTACGAAAACATGGTAATCGACATATTGCCTTGAAAATAATACATGCATCATTACAAAATTCAATTAATAATTTCAATTAATAACTAATAATTATTTCAATTAATAACTAATAATTAACAACTAATTATACAAAATTCAATTAATAATTTCAATTAATAACTTCAATTAATAACTAATAATTAATAACTTCAATTATACAAAATTGATTAATAATTTCAATTAATAACTAATAATTAGAAAATTAAATAATTCGATTAATAACTAAATATTAATAACTAATTAATTTGTTGTCTCGATCGACCAATTGAACTTTCCGATCGGTGAAGGCTTCTCTCGGTCGGGGAGAAGCCTTCACCGTCGGAAAGTCAGTGTCTAACAAATAATTCAATTTTAATTCACCTACTTTCCGATCGGAGACAACAAATATATTGAAACAATTCGTTGTTTGGGTCGGGTCACCTACTTCCGATCGGTGAAGGCCTCCGGTCGTGGGAAGCCTTCGCGATCGGAGAAGTAGGTGGTCGATCGAAACAACGAATAATAACAAAATATTTCCTATATTTCCTAAACATTATTATAATCTTACAAAAATCAAAAATCATCAAAAATCTTAACATATCAAAACAAAAATACATAAAATCGCATAACTATATTTATTCAAATAATATCTTGAAAACATAAAATCATCCAAATATTACCGCTCGATTGAATAAAACCAAATATTCTTTCTTCGATTCGAATAAGCAAAGCCTAATTATTAGAAAATTGAGTTAATACATAATTATTAAGAAAATTGAAAACTCTCGGTAAGCAGTGGGCCGGAAACATCAACAATTGAAAAATTACCGAGATGGTGAAGGATAATTAATTAGGGAATGGGAATGAAATTGATTCAATCTCTTCTCTTTTCTTTCGAAAATTTTGAAATTGAGAGGAAAGTGAGGAGAATGGTTGTTAGTAAAGTTGTATAGCTTTACATGATCGATCAACTCAAATTAATTGATCTTTAATTTGTTAAAACATTGCGAGCAAATTTGCGATCTTTGTTAAACTTTGCTTGTTTTAGAATAATATATTATAATGAATTGGGTATAGGTTGTAGTAAATTTTCAAAATGGATATGGGTAGTATATAAATTTATAAATAGTGGTATTTAAGTTTATTTATTATTATTGTTGATCGTCACTTCATTGAACTTTCAGGTGCCGGAATGTGACGAGCAGGATTTATGAGGAAAGGAGGGCGACTTTGAGGGCAAATGCGGCAAGGAAGATCAGGCTCAAATTGTGTGCGCTCGCTGCGACAGTCTTGGCAAGCAACCAGATTGACAAATAAATTATTTTGTCAGATTTTTCTGCCTGTTTTGTAATTTTGCCAAGTCTGTAACGTGTTAAGCCTAGCGCTCAATTTCAATAATCGTTGACATTTGTATGCTAAGTTTATTATCGATGCGACTCTTTTTTTCTTTTCTTTTTAACTTGTATGTGAATATGACGTTGATTGGTATCTCTATGACTCTATGTTAGATTGGATGCTAATTTTACTTGGCTGCGTATTTAAATGTTATACATCAGCGTATTATTTACTTGAAACGAACTTTGTCAATGCAAACAATTTATAAATATTGACAGTATGTATACTTATATTTTACTTAGATGAGATTATGGATGTTGGCCAGATCTGAATAAGCTCATTAAATTTTAAAGTAATAGTTACGATTTGATTAGGTTTCGGTTTGAGCATTTAGATCAGATAGTTTGGATCTGGTTGATGGTCGATCCGGATCGATTCTGGATCAGAATCGAGAATCATTCTTATTTATTGATCTTGATTAAAGTGGTAAAAGTCATTAACAAACTCAAAGTTTAAGTAATTTATCAATGAGTTAATTTTATCCATACATATCAAAATCACTCATAGCCGTTAAATTATAAAACAGCGGTTTGGTTCGGTTTTGGATTACGGTCGGGTTATGGTTCTGACACCACTGATCAGGGATGTTTAAGACTAATAGTTGATGGTGGGATCTAGTAGCTAATGAGTGGGTTCATAGCAATTATTTATTTATTGGTTAGTCAAGATAAAATCATTCATTGATATCACTAGATGAGATGAAGGAATGACAAGATATTGGTAGAGGATGTGATGAGTGGTTAAGTATGTTGTAAGTTTTGATGACGTCATCTTATTCATGCGTATAAAGGTGATATTGGGTGCTTGAAACTTTCATAAAATAAAACCACTTAGAATCAATCAATTTAAATAAGAATGGACGATGAAATATTTAGCTCATTTTGTAAATTTGATTCAATTAAAATATGAGCAATTAATAACAATTCAAATTATTATAGTAATCTTTCTATGAAGAAAAGTATTTATAGTAATCAAGAATACTTAAGATTGCTATATCTCGATATTCAATTATATTAGGTCTTCATTCTTATTCTATTTGTGTCAATTTAACGAATCATGTCGAGACAGATAATTTGTGTATCTTCACAATTTCTTATATATTCGATCCATTTATTCTTTTCACAAATTTATAGCATGCGTAATCTATTATGTTTTCCATAAGGATCACCATAATTAAATCTATAATAATAATAGTTCTTTAACTAAATTGATTTACATGTTGTTTTACAAGTCTATGAAATATTAGTAACAGATATATAGATGATGATAACATGGGTATGGTAATGAAAAATTCATACTCATTCTTAATTGGATAAGAATAATCGGTCATTGCTCTTTATCCCATTCCTACTTACCAATCTTGACGTAATATGAAATAGTCAACTTGACATAATATGAAATATTTTCAGTTTTGTATCACAATTTAACCATGTGCAATGTGCATGCATATACATATTTAATTTTATAAAACTCAAAACAAAATAAAATAAGCAAAAAATAGAACAATCCGACGGTAGCTTCAAGATAGCAGCGCTGATGCCAATACATCTACTCGGATCCAGTTAGTCTTATTTTTCCCGTGAAAATAGTTTTTATTAGTTCAAAAATAATTCTTTCACATAGTTCTCCTACAACTCAGGCGTCGTCTCCTTGTAGAAAGACAATGAAAATCAATCCTATTTCTGTTTAAACTTTTCAAAATTCAATTTCAAACCTTCCTTCAAAACCTCAGAGGTTATTTAAGGTGGTCTCTGGTTCAGTGAAAGGGAAGAAAATAAAACACAACGTTGCGACTAATTTTATTTCTCCAAATATTTATAGAGTTGATACCGTCATGAAGCAGCTCGAAGAAGAATTCGGAATGGATCGCGCGTTTGAGATTGAAACAGACGATGAAGATGATGAGGCCGAGCGGGTTTGCCACGACGATGAGGATGATAATGAATCTGACATCACTGGCCTATCACGAGTCCCTTCGTATGATTTCATGGATCCTGATCTTGCTCCATCTTGGCCCAAAGTTACAGGTACGTAATTATTACCCAATTTTAGAATTTTGCATGATTGTATATAATTATCATCTATTTTCTCGATTGATCGATTCAGATGGCTAAAACTCGAATAGAGCAGCCTGATATCGTTCCTGAACTGTTTAGTCTTGTGGGTTTGGGCTGAAGTTGGGAGGATTTATGTGGTAACAACATCATGTTTCTATTTAACGATATCTTAAAAAATTACGATATGAAACACGAATCTCTCAAACTTACACAAACATGTTATAACTTGGTAGATAAAATCATGCTCATTTGAAAGACATATGATTGTATATAGGGGTGTCAAGGCGGATTTTACCCGACCGAACCGGTAATTTAGTATTGGTTCTGGTTCGGAACCGCCCAATAAATACTAAACCGGACGAACCGGACCATTAAATTATGGATCCGGATCGGTATTACCCATTTCTAACCGTTACCCATTGGATCTTATTCTTAATTACCCCAAAATCCCAAAATCCCGTTATCCTTACTCATTCCGTCAAAGACAAAGAAAAGGTTTACCCTAAATACCCAATTTTAGGGGTTTGCTTTGTCCATTGCATAGTCTCGTACTCATTGCCTTCTCTGGTCGCATCCTTGGCGTTCTTAGCGTCCTCCGCCGCATTCTTAGCTTTGGTACGCTTTGTCCATTGTATAATCCTTTGTGCTTAGTTGTCCACCACCGCAATGGGAAATGTTGTCTGCAATGGAAAATAATATAATAATATGTTGTCTTACAAAGCCCCATGCTAGATTTATTTTAATAATGATATATGTTGTATATGGGATAAGAAATTTGAGTTTTTTTGCTGGCAGGAAAAGTGTGTCAAATTCCATTGAAATGTGTAGTTTTATTATTTCTTTTGCTATATTCTGTCAAATTCCAAATTCAAAAGCACCACTGAGTGGCGATGCTAGTTGTGTTGTGAGGCGATGATCATTTTGTTACTCCATCAATTTAGAGTTGCTGACTTGTGGCAATATGTTGACATCTAGTTTCAAAGATCAACTAAGAGATAGTAACTCTTGTTTCATGTTGCAGCTCTTGGCTCAATTGTACTATCAAATTTTGCAATTACACTGGAATTTAGCGAAATGTCAGCCCTTTTGTATAGTTGTTGGAAAGTCAGCCCTTTTGCATAGTTGTTGGAAAAACGATATGCTTCTTTGATGGAATCATGTGAGAGTAGTTGGACTATGAGTATTTCAGCAGGGGAACCATAGATTGTTGTTTGTGTTTCACAACAATGATAGATGTTACTTCCTCAATCTTGTTTGTAGATTGTTGTGTTGAATTGAGTAGGGATTTGCCCATGAGGGCTTACTCGATCCAAATAAATGGTTACAACACTTGCAGAAATGAAAAATAATATAATAATATTTTGTCTTACAAAGCCCCATGCTATATTTATTTTAATAATGATATATGTTGTATATGGGATAAGAAATTTGAGTTTTTGTTTGCTGGCAGGAAAAGTAAATGCTGATATCTTATCACAGTAATCTGAAAATTCCTAAGACACAGTAGGTGAGGTGAATTTGTGAGCCTGGTCTTTGGCATTAACAAAAAAAAAAAAATAAAAAAAAAATTGATCGGTCGGACCGGAACCGGACAAACGGGTGGTCTTGGGATTCAATCAGCAGTTCGGGCAAAACCGTTGTTTAAAATTTAATGAAACTTTGAGCAGTTCCTGGATCGGTCAGAAAAAAAACCACCAAACATCCCTAATTATATATATTCTAATAAGCAAACTTACATAGTATTAAAATTCGATTAAGATTTAAGTTTTAGGAATTATGTATTTGCGAAAGAATGATTGATCTTGAGGCGTTAAATAAATAGATCGCCCACAAGCTTTATTTAAAAAGTAAAAGGAGGTTGCGGCACGAACGCGTAACAAGTTTGGGATATAAGTATGAAAAAAGTGCCAAGGTGATAAAAGCGAGTTTTTAATGCAACAAGCGTGCTTCAGTTGTTGCCTCCACCCAGTTTTTGGAGCACCATACATTCTGTCATTCTAGACCATCGTTTATTTTATTCATCTATTTGCGCGTTATGTGTCAAGCTTTAAATTTTACCTTTAAGTTTCCATTAAATAAGGTGCTTCATGAAATTGAATAAAAACATTATGTTAGTTGGACATTGAAAACACACACCTCTCCACTAATATGTGAAAATTGTGTGTTTAGCCGTTTAGGAGCGGAGTTAAACTACGAAATTTGGGAGGGCTATTCATTATTATTTTATTATATTTTTTGGGGGTGGGGGAGGGGTTGTTAACTCAATAAAAACTATAAATTGAACAATTTCACTTTATTGTTATAAAAAATTTGAAATCGGATATAACTCGCGCCATTCATTATCATATTTTTGATTTTCTGAGGTAATAAGTTATCACACTTATGGCATCTATTTGTATCGAAAATTTGTAAATTATGAAATATGGCAAAAAAGATGATTCGAAAAGATGAACTAGATCATTTTGTCACATAAAAATTGTAAATATAGGATGGGACAAACGTCGAACTGTCAGCTCATGGACTCAGAAATTTTATCTCATGATATATTTGCAATTTAAAAATAAAATCAACGGCATTTTTGCATATTTCGGGCCGATTTTACAACTCGGCTGAGGTCAACAAAGAAATAAACCTTATTTTATTATACTTCGATTGCGTGTATTATACTTGGTTTTCACGCAATCTATATTTATTTTCACATGTTTGTAATCTCAGTATAAAATATTTTCTAATTTATATGGCATGCTTCAATTTTTTGATAGTATTCCTTTTCCAATTTTGGCGCCATTATGAGCAATTAATTGGGTGCCAAATTCGAACCAAATATGGCACGCAAAAATATTGTTTCCAACAACCTTACAGATTCAGCTACTCACGAGGGAAACATAACAAATTCTACTAAACCTTATTCCAAAATGATGATTCGTGAACAAGAAATATTAATTATGTCCCAAATAATGAAATTAAATAATAATCAATTTATGGTACTGATTGCACGTGAAAGAACGTGTAGCATGGCCCATTCAATCCCTAGATGAGAATCTTGAGATCAATTTGCAATTAAAGTCCGATAGGCCACATTGAAATATGACCAAATTCATGAGTAGGTAACGACGAAAACTCACACCTAAACTCGATTTTTGTCAGACAAATTATTGAATTTATCTTCAACAATTCACGAATAATCAGGGAAACGAGGAATTGGAACAAGGCAAATTCACTTATATTCTATTTCTGTGCGGCCTGAAAATATATTAGATATATTCTTCCCCCTATTAATTTTTTCATTTTTTCAACAAATGCGTGACTGTATAATATACATCTCTGGAACTGGAACTCCCTTTGACTTTCAGCTTGCTTCGGAAACTGTATGTTTTCGTTGTTTCTTTTAAGAATAAATTAACTAAGTGATTTATTTTAAGGGAAAAAGAAGTTACAGAAGTACGGAATAAGTTGCTTCAAGTTGCATTATTTTTAAGTTTTCTTCTAGACAAGCAAAAGCAAAAACCTCATTTAATGGATTTTTAAATAAGTAGTTTATGCATTTATTCACAGTCATTAACATATTATTGACTCAAAACTCAAAAATTTCACAAAATTCTTTTTATATACATTACTTCCTCATCCCGAAATAAGTATCTCCAAATGTTTAAACTCATATACCAAGAAAGTTGACAAGTCTTAATTATTGCATGAAAAGTTGAAAGAAAATATGGACAAAGAAAGATATTTTTTTTGACATTTTATCACGAAAGTTTGAAATAAATTTATTCAGTAACAATATTCAACTCTAAATATGACACTAGCTAGAAACCAAAATGAAATAAGTTTATTATTATTATTATTATTTAAAGGAAAGAAATGAGTATTAATGATATCGAAGAATTTACAATGTACAATTATGTTACAGAAATAGAATATCATCTTTAGTGGAACAAATTTAATAAGGCAGAAATAAGGTCCACAACACCGCACTACTACAGACAAAAAAGGTTAACCCTAATGTAGAGTGGGGCCCATCTTGTATTCCTTGGCCCCGCAGTCAACTGGCATTCGAGGCCGAAAAGTGAATATATCGCTGAAGGGCCCGCAAAGTGGGCCCATAGTCCTACGCTTTCATCCTGTGCGACGCTTACATACCTTGTGGCAAGCCCATCGACTGACACCTCAATTATTAACCGTACGATTGGTTTTTTAGGCGAAACGATCTTTTGCGCTCCCTCTCTCTCTATCTCTCTCATCATTACCAGTCTCACTCGATCCAGTGACACATTTTTCTTCGCGGTCTCTCTCTCTCTCTCTCCGTATAGTTTGTATCCATATATTTCTATGATTCTATCTGCAGAGGAGCTCTTTTCTCTCTCTTCGGCGGCATCGAGGACTACGCTTAACGCTTCCTTCAATTCTAAGAAGATTTCTTGCTTTTCTCTGACCATCTCCCTATTTTCTCAATTCCTTACTTTGTTTTCAGTGTAAGTTCATTTCTGCATTATTTGCTTTCCGCTATTTTCGTTTTCTCTTCCTACGTTTTTACTAGAAGAACAATGTTGATGTCGCGGAATGCGTTACTAGTTTCCCTGTTTTCTTGAGATTTCTTGCTTCGTCTGTTCTCGCAACTGGTCATAGTTATACTAACTCTTGAATTTCTCGGATTTTTCTAATTTTTTTCTTAGGTTCAAATTAGTGCAATTTAAGAGCATTTTGGTGTGACTGCGCTGAAGATTGTTTGGATCTGTGGTTTGTATGATTGGGAAGTGGATTATAGGAGATTTTTCTTGTGAACTATTATAGATAGAACCGACATTTGGGATGTTTTAATTTGTTTTTTCGCTTTAAGCTACTGTTTTACAAATATAGTCCAACAAAACGTACGTATTATGAATATGATTATGGAAATTTCCAATTATCTGAGGGCAAAATGACAGATTGAATTTGGGTTTTCTTGTGAGCACTGTTCAAAATGCTGCAACGCTGATTTATTATAGTAATATTATAACTTAGAAATTGGAATTGAAGCTTACAGCTCTTAGAATCAGTGGCTAAATTTTGTTTGCATCTTCACATTGTTTCAAATTTTACTCTTTCGGTGTAATTTCCAACAACTTAGATGTGAAATTTGACTAGTTATACTTTGCTTTTGTTTGGATGTCTATGCACTTGGATTTATTGAAAATTTAGTTTGGTTTCTTATTATGGCGCAACGAGTCATGCTTGTTTCAGGTTTCACTTGTTTTAATCTGATTTTACATCTTTCTCCTGCATGTTCATTCATGAAAGCTAATTTGTGTTCTTCTATTGGAAGGAGATAAAGTAAATCCATGTAAATTAGTTAATTTGTTAGTTTATAGCCTATTTTTTTGTCTATTTCTTTTATTTTGAATACTTTCTGCTGTTGTCAGTGATGCTTTACCTCTTTTATCAGAATTTTTAAAGCATTTGGGGCTATTATTTGGTCTAATTTATTTCCTAATTTGACTTAGACACAATGATCTCAGAACTCGATTGATAAAAGTGTAAAACTGTTTAACGGGTGCACTTGAATCAATTAATCTTGGATTGCTTGTGGCTAATTGCTAATGCATCTCCATATACACCAAAAGGTTGATAGTTTACTGAAAAGTTATTGTGGTTTGACTGGTTTCTGTTTTCAGGAGGAGATCAGACATCCTTACAGCACTCGGATTGCTAGTTTTAAGGGAAGCTACTTGAGGCTTTAGTTTCTGACTGCTAGAGTGAAGATGTAATGCATGCCATCTATCATCAAACCTAGTTCCAGAAGTGTAGAAACATCTACGGACATGAGACATGTTGTAGGACAGGATAGGAGCTCGGGACAACGACAAAATGTGGATGCTGTTAGAGAGAAAACTCCATTGCCCTGGATAGAAAAGGCTATGCTGCTAAATGGGAAGCGCAGGGTTCGACATTCTTTTAGTCAGCCATGCCATGATCGGGGATTTGATTTTGCTGAGAATGCTGAGAAAGTCCAGTCAGGAAGCGAGCAAAAGCCTCCGGTTGGAGGCAGGGCATGCGATGATAACGAGCTTGTAAAGCATATGTCCAATTTACCTGGCTTCCTCCAGCATGTGGAGAAGGATAATACCATCCAAGACGAGGCTCTAAATTTTGGTGTTCTCGACTGGAAGCGTTTGGAGAAATGGAAATACATTGAACGTATGCCTGGAAAACTGCGCAAGAAAGCATCACCAACTAGATATTCATTTGTTTCAGCAAGTGGATTACCTAAAATAAGTCCAAACTTGAAAAAGCAACCCTCTTCACGCACTCGTTATCCCAGTTTGTCATATTCAGGCAAACAACCAGCAGCAGATGGTTCACATTTTAGTTCACCTCAGCAACAACGGCCTCCTCAAAGTTTATATATTAGGTCATCAAAGGAAGCAAGAAATGGTAAATATGAGAAGGAAAAAGAATATGTTGAGTATCTCAAATCTAAAGGAAAGGAAACATGCAACCAAAAGTATCACACTGTAGAAAGTATCAGGTTTGCGAGGCAGCAAAACCATTTCCAGCAGACAGGGAAGTATTCTGACCTAATTTGTTCCGAAACAATTGCATACAAGAGCAAGAGGAATCCACATAAAGAGATGATGTCAGAAAGGGAAGCTTCTTCTTCATCATCCAAGCAGAGGAAACAGAAGATTGCTCCCCTCTCACCTAACAAAGTTAGAGCTGATGGGAAGAAGAGTGAGATGAGATTTGATGAAGTGAAAATTACCTCTGAATGTTCCCCGGCAGAGCCACAAAATATTGTGCTTCTCGTTCCCAAAGATTTCCAAGAGAAACGTCGCTCGGAAAGTTCCCAGTTTACAGAATCCAGGACCTCCCTTGATGCACAATTATCAGCAGTGACAGGAAACAGATTGTCTGATTTCTGTTCCCCTGTGGAGTTTTATTCTGGAGGATACTCCGCTGATATTCCTCATTCTTGTCCTCTTCCATCAAGTTTTGTTGAGCCGCATGTCTTGTTAGCTTCTCGTGCAACAGACGCAGATATTTGCCCAAATGCAGATTCTATCACCTCCACATCATCTGAAGCTAAATCTTCAGATATGATCGAAGAAACTATGAGGCCCTCAGCTTTTATTGAGGCTTCCAGTAGGAAACAAGTTGGCGATGGTGAACAGCCCACTGCCAAAGAAAGATCTCCCTCCCCTACACGTCGGTTCAGCTTTAACCTGGGAAGGATGGGCAGAAGCTTTAGCTTTAAGGAAAGCTCAGCAGTTCCACAATTGAGTTCTAAATATACTCCTGTAAAATCTGGCCCGATGAGATCTGAAGTTGCCCGTAGCATGGATAGCTTTGATAGGGATCAGACAAATGCTAGTAGCAAAGCAAGGTCCAGCCCTTTAAGGAGATTGCTGGACCCATTGCTCAAGCACAAAACAAGTAGTGATGCTATTTGGCCATCAAATGGAAGCTTACTCTATGACGGCCAGTCCTACAGGCATCAAGGGACCACCTCAAGATAGGAAGCCTGAGGCATCGACTTTTCAGGCTCTTTGCAACTAACTTTCAAGAATGGACTACCTTTTTAGACTAGTGGTGGAGAACAGGAAGGACATGCTAGCTGCCGCTGTGAATAGATTGCCAACTTCTGAAAAGATTGATCCTTTCATGATTTACTCATTCTACTCTGTTCATGAGATTAAGAAAAGAGCATGAACTGGATTAGTCATGGGTCGAAGAGTAAAACTTGTAGCCTTGGCTATAGCATAATTGGTCAGATGAAGATTTCAAGCGTTTATCATCGGAAAGCAAACAGAGGTGATGCTGGTGAATGTGATGCAAGGGAATGCGTCCTGTATGGTGTTGATCCAGGTCAGGTAGACAAGCAGATGCTTGCATCTGTACCTAACAAGGAGATTGCGCGATTGTTGTAGAAAACTCTAGTAAGAGGCTCGATGGTGGAGAGTTTATGGATATGAACCGACGGTCTGAAGGAGCAATTTTCCACGCCTTGTATCCCCAGCAACATTAGAAAACCAAGAAATAGCAAACTCCATTGGCACAGTAGTAATCCTTCCTGGCGCAGTTCATGGTATACCGATCAAAGGTGCACCATCCTCATTAATTAGTCGATGGAGATCTGGTGGATCGTGTGATTGTGGAGGATGGGACGTCGGCTGCAAGCTGCGGATACTTGCTGACAGTAGAAAAGCAGCAACAGCATTCAGGAATCGACATCTAGCTCTGCTGATCACGTTAATATTTTCATGCAGGTACTTGTGATACTTCACGATTTTAACCCTTCTATTTCTGGGCTCGGTAACCATTCTAATGCTTTTACAGGGTGGAGACCAGAAGGGCATGCCTGTTTTCAGCTTGAAACCGTTTGGCGATGAGTTCTACTCTATCGAAATGGATCCATCAATTTCTTTGTTGGAGGCGTTTGCTATGAGTGTAGCGTATCTCACTAGTCGAAAAATTCCTGAAATTATAGATGCCAAGGGTCTGTCAGTAGCAGAGCATGTTCCAGAGGCCATTGCAGGAGCTGATCGAAGGAAAATTCCATCTTTTCAAGAGCAAATCCTGCAAAGTACGTTAAGTGCCCGCCCTTGTCTCCGGTTGGAAGGATATAGGAAGACTATAGCATTGGAGATTTTGTTTTATGTTGTTAGAGCCACATCTATATCTCAAAGAGAGTATGATTGCTGGCATTGATCACTGCATCGTCTGCTTATCAGTTTAGATTGGAAGAAAACGGTGATGACTAATATTGTAAAGGTATCTTCTGCTAGTGCAGAAAACATATATGACACACTGTAAATTTTGTTTATCAACTCTCCTTAATAAGTCAAGTTTAATTTTGCTGCTTGCAGTATCATTATCCTTACACTGTATGATGAGTGTGTGTGTGAATGAGCCAATTCAGCACAATGTAAAAGTAAACTCCAAAGCCATCAAAAAGACTCTCGACCTTTACAATCCGTTTCAAAGATCTTTAGGTCTTACAATCTCACAGACCAATATACGTTGCAAAAAAAAGTGGTTTACGTCTTACAATCCGTTTCAAAGATCAACGTAAGATGCATGGTGAATACATATAGACCACTGACCATCAACCCTCTCAAAAACATTCGAAGCGAAATGTCTTCCCCAGCTACTCCCCTTCGTCTTCACCATTTCTATGCAGGTGACGTACCCAACATCACCTCTCACGTGGATCTGAACGTCCTTTATCTCAATCTCGAGGGGAACTCGTAGTCCGCCCAAACAAACTCCCAACTCCCATCACAAGGTCATAACCAGATATGCCGCTCACACCAGGGTGCACGACACACATGATTGCCCTTCGACCAGAGAGCTTGCATGGAAGCTAAATCCCGTTTCTGAACGAGTTGTAAAATCTAGCATTTGCTGCTAATACTGAAGCCTTGCTATCCTCCTGGAGAAGTCGAAGGCTGTCCCTGATCTTTGCCGCTTGGGCATAGTTCTCTTCTTCTATAGCTATCTGCAACTCTCGCTCTAATGTCTGCTCGTTCAGCAAGATGCTTTCGCCACTCATGGTTCCACCAGACTCTTCTCTCGTGACTTGGCACGATACCAATAAACGTGATCTCAATCCTTGCACCGAATGTACTGCTCTGAAGAGAAAGGAATTAAGATAATCTTATGTTGTAGCTCACACCAACACTGAAACAAGTCCAGTTCAAGAAAACCATAAACAAAATTGAACCAGATTCACAATCGGCTTAGCCACATTTCATCAGTACAAGAAACTAGGTAAACTCATTCACATAACAGCTTATAGAAAAAGCTCAACCGCTGTTATAAATAATAACAATATACCGTGAAGTTCGCCCATTGGAAATAAGTTGGAATTTAGCTTCTACACAGGCATTTCCACCCAAAACCGCATTGTTTCGCCGGTGAGGGCAAGCACGAAGATGATGCCGAAACATCCCGCCACTATTGGTGCAGAATATAGGTAAATGTCTACGTTCTCTGCAATCCAACAGTACCTACATTCATAATAATCATATATATAAAACTATTAGAATAAATTAGGCAGCTCAGATTCTTCTCGCTGCTATAACAAGACCATATAATTGATATCTTGCAGTATTTCAATGACCAAAATGAAAGGCCTAATTCGAGCATTATAATATGTAGGGAACACGACATTGAACTCAACTGCTCATCCCCAAATGTCGAATTTCACTTCTCATACACCAACACCTTCAACTATGAATTCAAGTAATTACCATACAATCCAAATCCGTCAACACCCCCACCCTACCCACACCAGAAACAAATAAACAAAAACAAAAAATGAAACAACTATGCGAAATCGAAAACGTGACAAAAGAATAATTAAAAACTACTGACGGCATCTTTTGCATTCCTGAAGAAACTAGCTCGGTTTAGCTGGGGCTTGAAATTCATAGCGGTAAAATTTGACGCCTCCATGGCAACAGAGATCTCGCCAGCTGCCGGAAAGAGAACATTAAACGAGTGATTACAAAAGGCAACACGGAGAAATGAATTGCGGAGGCATAAATTATGAGGAAAATATTGCGAAAAAACCGTATGAATTTGATAAGGAAGAATTTGGACTTACTCGTTGACTGGTAGGAGAGTACAAGAGATGGATTGATGATGAACAATGAGGGGGTAGCTGTGTATAAACTGCGTTGAAATGATAACTTGACCGTTAGATTAGACGGATCACGGAGCTCTTATTTCGGGCTGGGATAGTGGGATGAACATATAGGCTTTTTTGGATCGAATTTGGATTCGGGCCCTATTACCAAAACCCGATGTCTAAAGATAGCTTGAAGATTGAAGTGGTCTGGCCCGTAACAAGTGCATGGGCTCGACAAAGAGCCCATATATTATTGAAATTTGGGATGTTGGGAAAAATAGGCGTTGTTTATGGTCTTTATTGTTTTCGAAATGTTTAATTTATTTCTCCCGTGTAATAAGTTGGTACAATTGAATATTAACTTATTTTTATTTAAAGTAACACACCAAGCAATTATTGTTAGAGATCTCAGTGGGTAGATGTCGTTATGTTTAGTAATAATAGATAAACTTCAAACAAAACATAAATCATAATATATACATTATGGTGAATGACTCAAGTTTATGCTAAATATCCATTAAAAGGTAAATGAGAAAGAGGTTAAGTCTTATTCTTGATGTCGAAACATCAAAAAGCAGCTGGAATATTGAAATTCTAAAAAGTTGGGTTTTTTGAGTTTTGAGATAAATATTGGAAGGTTAGTGTTTATTTTTGGATTTTGAAAGATTTAATAGTGTTAAAGTAATGTTATAATCTATAATATGTATATATTACATTTTACACATCTCATTGAATATATATAGGTAGCATGTGAATACACTATGACCATATAAGGAATATGTAGTATTTATATACACTACATCAACATGCTTAAAGGCTTAAACCACCATGACGGGGAAGAGGTCAGGGTGAGAGGGGTCAAAATATTGCTGGCTGCGGGCCCAAAACAAGCAAGAAATAAAATTCAAAATTTATATGGGCTCCACTTCGAGAGAGATAAAGTCCAAAGTTTATGTGGGCTCCACTTCATGAGAGAGATGAGGATCTGGCCCATCTGGGAGGGATTTTAATTCATTTTGGAACCGTATAGAGCCAAAAAGTTCTTTAAAAAAACATATTGTATAGCTATTTTCCGAAAAAAAAAAGAGACTTTGAATAAGATATATAGAAATTCAAATAGCATTTACCTGATTTATAGAACCTAGTTTTCTAAACTGGTAGACTGAACCAAATGTCTCATCTACTTAGCACTTATCAGTCTTCATAATGGAGACAAATATTGGAATATATTGTAAACAATAATACATTTTAAAGAAATATTTTCTCCATTATATTCAAGATGACTTGTTTTTTTAACATAATTATTTAAAATAATGATATAAAGTGGTTAAATGAATAAAAAATAAATAAGATGTATCTCTTGAAGAGATAATTATTTCTTCAAAGGAACAAGCCAATTTGAGTGGGATAACTTGAAAAATAATACGGACATCTTGAATGATATGGATGGGTAGGGATGTCAATTGGTGGATTTTACCCAGATCAGAACCAATAAATAAGTAATAGTTACGGTTTTGGAATCGATCCATTAGAAATTGGATCTGGACCGTCACGAACCATCAACTATGAGTCTTAAGCAGATGCAGATCGGCGGTCTAGAACCAAACCAGGATAAGAACCGAATTAGAACGAAATCGTTATTTTATAATTTAATGTGTTATGAGTGATTTTGAATCGATATAGATAAAGCTAGCTCATTGACATGTTCTATTTAAACTTAGGCTTGTCAATGAGGCGAGTTTACTTGGATTAGAACCAATAAATAAGTATTGGTTACGGTTCTAACCAGAATCCGGACCGGACCGACCATCAAACTATGAATCTTAATGGTTGGGTCTAAAGCGGGTTTGAAACCGGAATCGAAACCGAACTACTATTTTAAAATTTAATGGATTTTGGTATTGCTCGAATCGGTTCGAGTAAACCCATTCGTTGATATCCCAAGATGGAGCAGTAAATATCTCAATGATTTTTGTATTGTTTTGGTTAAAAGAATAACTCAAGCAGTTGGCATTTATCTGAAGCCGGAATATTCGTTGGGGCCATCGGGGTTAATTGGAGAATCTAATATGCAGAGATTGGTAGATTTTTCACAGGCACGATTTTGGATTTTCCCAACTTTTATCAAATGTAAAATGGTGTACAACGACATTTCAAGAAAGAAAGCACAATAGCTTTAATTGACCGTTAAAGTTGATAGCAATCTGGCAAAAAATACCTCAATTATTTTCTCAATTTATCCAGAAATGTGCAGGAATATTCTTCATTTACGTATGTATTTTGCACGAAATTTAATGTCACTCTTTGGAATTGTTTTGTCCACTACAATAGATGAGCATCAAATGAGTCCCAATATCAAATTCTCTAATTTATAATTTGTATCTTGTTTCATATCCAAAACTTACAAAATAATTCCTTATGCCACATCAATAAAAATAAAATCAGTTCATTATCTTAAAATGGGTCTCCAAAATATCCACTAAATAAATTCATTTACGTGTAATAACATACAAATCATGCATAAAAAATCATTTACCACATGAAGAAAATCTTGAGCGACATACTGGACCAACAATCTGACCACTTTATTTGTTTTCGTTATAGTTGTTGCTCATTTGTTTACAAGAATACAATACAACATTCATACACACAATTCACACGGATAGATAATTTTCAAAACCAAGAATGCCCCACAATCATAATTCTAATGTTTTCATGAATTTTCTTTGAAGACTCACAAAATATTGATCAGCTAAAGGAGCTTGCAAACTAGATAAAGAAAAGATATTAGATCGAAGACCCCCCAAATCTCGATCACTTCCCTAAATTATTTTAGGGTTAAAACGCGTTTTGTCGAAACAAAGCAAGTTCAAGCACCACGTAAAAGAATTTTGGGAATAAGTAATAAAAATGAATCTTATGAGACAAGTCGTGGTCACGTTGAAGAGGCCGCCCATTTCTTCTTTCTTTTACAGGGTGTTTGGGCTTAATTTATGTTCATTGCAAGTGTTTGACAAAATAATTTCATAAGCAGTTTATAAATTGTGAAAATAAGTTCAACAACTTATAAGTTCCCTAAAAATAAGTTGATCAACTCTAACTTATTTTTTCATAAACTTATAAGCAATCATGAATTTACCAAAATAACCTTATTATAGTTAGTTATTTACTACATACACTATCAACTTTACATCTCGTCAATTTTATCTCTAACTATGATTTTCTCTCTAACTCACGATTCTTTCTCAAACTTATAAGATCAATTATCCAAACACTTTAACTACTTATAAGACTGGAGACATTACCTCTTATAAGCTCTTGAAATATCTTATAAACTCTTGGAACTTATAATTTCTAAAATAAGCTTAGCCAAACACCCTCTTAAGTCTTTCTAGTCAAGTCTTCCCAAAACGGGCCATCTCTATATATCAATTATGAGTAATAGAGATTATTAAAAAGATTATAAAAGAAGGTCTCAACTAGTGGATGCATGCCCTTCACATATTTTAATCTCTTAAGTTTGATCACTTGATCTTGAGATGTACTCCTCCGTCCCACCCAAGATAGTCTTTTTCTTTTGGATCGCTCCATTCAAGATGGCGTGTTTCGTTTTAGAAAATAATTATCTCTTCAAAATTAGGGATCTATATACTTTTTATCACTTTAATCACTTTATACCATTCTCCTAAATAACCGTGTCGAAAAGAAATGAGACATCTTGGGTGAGACGGAGGAATATCATTTATCGGTTGACACAAAATTAAAATTGTTCTAGAAATGTGAATATGAGAAAAACAAATACTAGCATATCCTTTATATATCTTGTATATCATGTTGTAAATAACAAGAAAATTATCACGTTTTTGGCTTCACTATACGATTCAAATCAATCTAGTAAGAAATGTAATGACTAAGTTATCATTAAATATAATTTTTCATAGTCATACTAAAAACATTGTTTATAAACTTAAGAGATGATATTTTTATAATCATACAAATCCTATTTATATTTTTGTATTTTGATTGTAAGATTCACGGACAAGTCAGGATACCTATTTTAGGTTGAGCAATCAAAATTCAGATACATAGCTACTATACTTTTGAACCACGGGTGATATAGCCACGAAGTTGTGTTATAAAGTGAGGGATGTGTTTTTGTGAGAAAAGAGTATATTCCTCATTTTCTCTTTTCTTTTTGTCGATTAAATATAGAAATTTAAAGATCACATCACGATTAATTCGAACACGAGACATTTGATTTACGGCATTAATCACTCTACCACTGGCCAAAACAAACACACCATTCCCTTATTTTCAATACTTATTTATGCCATTGATGAATTTGATTTTGAATGCAGTTTCCTCTTGCATGATATTTAGGGTCGGCCAAAATGTTAAACGGGCAGCGTCATGCATCAGTCCACCACGCATAAACGACCATTCCAAAATAAAATAAAATTGACTATAATGTTGCTTGTATTATTTAAACTAATGCGTGGACCATGTTGCCAGGTCAGCAAGTCCAACCAGTTTTCCTTATTTTGTTTAGATAAATCGATTTGGCGCCAAAAATATAACCCTTTGGGTGGGACGGCTCACATTAGTTCACTTTCTCTATTCTACTATTCAATTTTATTTATTTTCTTCAATTTTATTTTTATATTCTTTAATTGAATTTATTAAGTGTTAATTAATGATTATGATTAACTCTGTCCAATTTGGATTCGTTACGAAGTGTGAGCAGGATTGCTGACATGGAAAGGTCAGATGTGGAGGCTGTAGCCTCCCTTTCTGCCATAGATTTTTTTTATTTTTCTCTTTTCTCGTTTGGATGCGTGAAAATATATGATGAGATTAGAGCACCATGCCCGATAGGCCACTAAAAATATCATATGACTAACTTTAAATTAATGGACGCTCAGCGTTTATTAGCATCATTTTCAAGAATATATTATCTGAAAAGTCAAAACTCTTGTTATTTAGGTTAGTATACCGTACGAATATATTCCGGTTAAATTTCACACACACACACATACATATACACACACACATATATATATATATATATATAGGGTTTGGATCGAGTGAGAACTCATCTTTTTTGAGAACTTGAGAACCATGCATAAGACGTTGAAGATAATATACAAAATAGTATAAAGTTGTGCATACCGAAAACTTTTAAATTGTTGCACAACAAAATAATTTTGAAAGTTTTCATAACGCACAACTTTATACCGTTTTGTGCATCATCTTCAACGTCTTATCATGGTTCAAAAGATGTGGTTCTCATTTGATCCATTCCCTATATATATATATATATATATATATATATATATGGAGGATGGTTCTTGTGAGGATGTAAATAAGTGTAGGAAATAGGAATAAATATGTAAGTCTAGCATATCTTTCATATTGTGTAGACAATCGAAATTACTATGTATATTATGTTAGTTTAGCACATATTTCATCTCTTCGTATCACATATGCTAAATATATTAGCAAGCACATCTTTCATTCTGATAGTAGCACAAAAGGGTTCTAGTCTTTGCAAGAATCCACGTAGCACACAAAACATAAAGCGTAGCACAACCGAAATTAAATCTCAACTATTGATCCAGCGAATCAAAGGCTCAGATTCATTCTCATTTTCTACCAAATTATCCTTTCCTACCTGATCCATCTCATATATATAGTGCAGCACTAGAACTCTTCTTGTGCTACGTTGCAATGAAAGATGTGCTAAGCTAATATATTTAGCATATGTACTACGAAGAGATGAAATATGTGCTAAACTAACATGTGCAACATAGTAATTCTGATAGTGCTACACAAATATGAAAGATATGTTAGACTTACATATCTATTCCTATTTTCTACACTTATTTTCATTCTCACAGGAACCATTCCCTATATATATATATATATATATATATATATAAGATGAATAATGTAAGAATACAAATATTGGTAAGAAATAAGAATACACCATTGAACGTATAAAGTTATTGCACTAAATGTATAAATTTGTTGCACCAATATTCAGTGCTACACTTTATATGTTTAATTTGGTGCAACAGATTTATACAGTTAGCACAACAACTTTATACGTTCAATACTGTATTCTTATTTCATACCCATATATATATATATATAATTTGGTGTGTTAATTGTATTCAGTGGGTCTTTAAAAAGAATCTCATAACATTGTATAAACATTTGTAAATACGTGTTATTATGAAGTGAATCAAATGAGAATTCAAATTCTTTTTAGAACTAAAAGTTAATGTGATCGATCGATTTTTTATAATCTAATAGTCAAGATTAATTATATATCATTTATTATTCTCATATTTTAATGATATTTGTTTTAGCCATATAATCAAGAGATTTTATATATTCATTTATGGTAAATGTTCTCACATGGACAATCACTACGATTACATGCACAACAACATGAATTACATGAAATAACAATGAATTGGAATGTGATAACATGTACAAGAACTACGATTGCATGAACAGCGATATAAATTACACGACCAACGAAGAATGAATTGTGAAAGATTTTCGGGATAAGGATCTTTAAATGAAATGTGAGAGATTTTCGATATTTTGATCTCTAAATACCGAAAAATAAGGATTTGACTATTTTTATCATTATATAATGATGAGTCATCCGATCATATTCAATTTAAATATGATTCTTAATTCTTAGTTCTTACATAAAAAAATCCCCTCTATAACCAATTCCGTGTTAATATTTTATAATTGTATAAATTGCGCTGAACAAAATTCAATTCCATGGACATAAGTTTTGAAATAATAATTGTAACAATACTAATTTTTTAGGTTCAGCCACAATTCTTCTAGAAGGTTTTAGTATGAAAATTAGATCGGTCAAAGTGAGCAATTGTTTGACGCCTCCATGAATTAGAGAAGTGGGCAATATGGAATTGAAAGCTTCAAGGACGAATTTTTTGATTGATCAATTAATGATAGATCTACCAACATATAACATGATTTATCAAAATTGCGGTTTAACGGTTGTACGGTGCTCCTAAAAAGTAGAAGAAATTCCAAAGTCAATGAAGTCCCCGGCTGAAAGACGCACAAAGCGAATCACAATGTAAACAACATTGTTTTTTAATATATTTGGAAGTAATTTCTTCATCCACGATAAATATATCACAATTATTTTATTCGACGTCCACGAAAAATGTATTATTTTCAGTGAGATCCATTTCTCAACTCAAACAATACTCATTGGTAATTTTATTAAAATTCGTATTATCCACAAGTGATATATTTATCATGGACAAATGGAGTATTAAGTAATATTGACATTGTAATATGTTGGGAAGTATTATGTAATAAGACATTCGATTAAATATGAATTACTTCCGCATTTTTTAAAGTATGTTAGCATTTTTTAAAGTATAATACTTATTTTGATATGCTTGTCAACTAGCAATTACTAGTAAAGATATTGTCTTCTGAAATATTAGTGCTATAGTTATTCAACAAAAATTAATGAGAATCTATAAAAGTATCAGCGAATTATTTAACAATTTATATCTAATTTTGTCATGAAAATGAAAATCTCTTGCTCAATCGAGAAGTATCGACGTAGCAATTTATATTCGATGTAAAATTGCTTAATTTTAAATTGAATATCTGAATTTTCATGAAAACGAAGTCTTTGCTTAATCCAGAAGTATCCACGTAGGGACTGACTATGACAAAACATCGTATACTTAATTAAATTGCAGCTATTGAATAAAAACAATTTAAAGTCTGTGTAACGGAGAAGCATGCGGAAGCCACGTGGATAATATAGGTGTATATATTGAGACTTTCTCAATTTATCGAGCCTGGGTTTGATACTGTAGAACGACTGTTAAAGTTATTCAGAAAAGTAACTATTATCGTATAATCTCATCTAGGGTGTCGGCGGATTTTTACCCGACTGAATCGATAATTTAGTATTGGTTCTGGTTCTGGAACCGACCCAATAAATACAAACCTGGACCGGATCCGGACCATTAAATTATGGATCCGGATCGGGTATTACCCATTTCTAACCGGGTACCCATTGGATCTTAATTACCCCCAAATCCTTACTCATTCTCTTACTCTCCTCAGAAAAGAACGCTACCTAGCCTCATAGTCATGCTATTAAATTAAAATACGTAGAAATACTAAAACAATAATAATGAGAAAAACATTACTGTAACTTATATAAAAATCCATCGGCATGCATAAGAGGCAAATTTTAATTTACAAACTAATTAAAGACAAACAAATAAACAATTATACATATTTTTTCACAAAAAGAAAATGATGACACAGTATAACATATGATATTATTATTGATTCTTGTTGTATCAAAAAAAATTTAAACTCGTTCTCTTTTTTTCTATAATTTTTTGGACAGTAAAATATTCACGTCAATCATGATTCACATCAAACATAAAATGCAACACAAAAAAGATATGAATTTCAGATTTTGCCAATTTCTTCCTAATTTATCGGCTAAGGTTAATTAAGTGATATCCTATTTCACTTAATCCACATTAATATGTCTTAATCACCTCGTGATGAAATCCTAGATGCAATCAGTGTGGCGGGTGAAAGTGAGTTGTGAAATGGTTATATTCATTAAAAGTGATGCTTTTCCACGGTGCTTAATTAATATTTCGTAATTACACTCAAATGTAAAATGCTCTTCTGAAAAAGTGGATATGTAATACTCAAATTTAAAAAAAAAAAAAAAAACGGACCGGTCGGACCGGAACCGGACAAAGCGGGCGGGTCTTGACGGTCCGGGTCCAACGGTTTTGGGCGGAACCGAACCGAACCGTTGTTTAAAATTTAATGGGCTTTGAGCAGTTCGGATCGGTCCGAGTAAAGACCACCCATTGACATCCCTAATCTCATCATTGCGAATACAAACCCAAATACTCCGTATATACTTATCCAACAAAATGGGGATCTTTTACTGAAAAACAGAACAACATAATTTTTACTTATGGAGAAAGTTAATGATCTAATAGATCTTTAATGATACCTTTTCTTCTAGAAAAAATTCCCTCCTAGAGCCTACGATTTGTGTATGTCGGATCATTATCTTATTGACATGATAAAGATACGATATGACAATATCAAACACGAAAATGATACAAAATATACAAATACGGATACGATACGAGCACAAAACGAATACGATTTGTTCCGTGTTAATACTATACGATAGGACACGAAACGACAAATTTAAACCAAAGTTAGGAAATAAATTAATAATAGAAATACAAATATACAAAATAATAATGAAAATAATATTAAATATACATAAATATTATCTGGTTATACGAAAACGATACAAACCAACACGAACATGAATGCAACACGAAATTTAGTGTGACATAAAATGACACGGATCCAACACGAACACAACACAAAATTATTGTATCATTATCTGTCGATACGATAAGGACACGAACATGATAAGACTGAATACTAACCTATTAATTTCATACATATTCGTATCGTGTCGAAAATTTACAGCTACACCCTCTCCCTCACCCAAAAAAAAGGAATAAAAAAAGTTACGAGCAAATATAATCATAACCGTAACACTTATAAGAAAATGAAATACAAAAATATTGTCATATTAGGAGTTATCTTTTGAAGTTTGTTTTGGAGAAGTGTGATTTGGAAATATTAGCTGGCCATAATTTGATTCTACTACTTTTGCCATCTATGTTCTTTTCCAATAATATAATTGATAAAAGGAGTTGATTGATTTACGGTCTAGACTCTAGAGTATATGTTAGTTTTCAATCCGTGAGAAATAATTTAATGAGGATAACATTTTTATCAATATAAGATGAAAAGAATGATTCATTTTAATTGTTACTTTTTTTAGAATTAATAAATTCAATCATATTTTTATTTGCAGCAACACATCTCAAATTTGTTTGTGCAATATATACAGTTGGAAGTATGTTGTCTGCTTTTAAGAAAATAAGGATACCACGATTGCAACATATTAGAAGGTTATTCTTTTGAAGTATTTTAAAATTTGTATTGAAATTGCAAATAAGTGTAAAGATGGTAAATGAGTTTTATTGCATAATGATACAAAACAATGAAAAATAGTCGAGATACATGGATTTCGCCACGCAATTATTATATTAATTCGGAGTTAAAGTTGTTAGACGTGAACCAAAGCTAGAACTATCCCACATATGAGTAAATATATATATTTCATAACAACCTCATTAGACGATTTAAAAAAAAAATCTTTAGGCTATATATTGTGTATATCTATATATATTGAATAATCGGTAGAAGCATAATTAAGAGGGTGTTTGGTGAGAACATAAGCTCAAAACAACTTATAATTCGTTTTCGAACAAAAACAAACATAAGTTATTTTGAGGAATGTATAACCCAAACACCCTCTAAATCATAACAGAATTCCAAAGTTATTATAAATAGTCATAATTAAGGTTTGAGTTAGGAATATTCTGGCTCATGTTATCCTTACATCATCGTTTCCAATATCAAGAACAAAATAAAATCAAATAAATACAAATCAACGCAACAAAAAGATCTTCATGATTAACTTTTTAATGGTTTTCAAAAATAATAATTAGTTTTTAATTACGGCTTAAGACTAAACAAGGAACGCGTGAATATAGACAAAACACGGAAAGAGTTTAGTAGGCATCAACATCATGGGCAGAGACAAACATGCCAAGAGTGAGTTGTTTCGAATCAAATGTCATGTTATTTGCTTTCGATTAATTCTTTACTATATAAAAGATTAACTAAATATATCAGGGATGACAGCTTTAATTAATTTAAATGTGTTCACTTGAAAACTAGTTATACGGAGTTAATGATAGCCACGTGGAAGTTAGCTGCATCGTTTAGTTGTTTCCTCTTTTGATTTGTTGTATTGGACAAAGTCGAGAATATATGATTCCTGTTTTATTTTATTGTGACCAAAAATAAAATTTATTTAATACAATGTTCCGAGTATTTTTATAATACAAATAAATACACGTTATATGAATACTCCTATGCTACATATCGTTTTTTGGGTCCTAAATAAATAGTATCCATATAGCATTTTCAGTTCATTTATTAATACGTAGTTATTCAATGTCTATTATAAGCGATAATGTTTGCATAAAGGTGGAATAAATTTACACTATCATCTTAATTTTGTGAGGAAAGCAAGCAATCAATATATGCTCTCAAGTCTTATTCCAAATTTATTATTTTTTACATGATAATTGAGCTAAGCCCGTAGATACATATATTTACAAGTTTCAATATATATGTGTGTTGTTGAGATACGAAACAAACTTTTGAATATCATATTTTAAAAAAACGTGTTATGTGAATTGCGAGATTTGAGGCCATTTAAAAATTTAAAATTTAAAGGGAATTAAAAAAAAAAAGTTTGACATAGTAGATTTGCAGTATGACTCATTGATCCCCGAGCTGGGCGGCTCGTGACTTTCGATCCAACCAACGTAAATTTCTAAAGTTTGTTTTTCTGGAAAAAGGTAAATAAATGCATATAGATTTTGATTCTTTGAAATTGTGAACAGTTTTTAAATACTTTCTCTCTCCCTCTCTCTCTCGATTTAATACATAAATTTAAAAAACTCATTACGTGAATTCAAATCTAGAACTTTTAGATTCAGATATTAATAATTTTATCACTAGGCCAAATACACACGTATTTTAAATACTCTCTCTATTTTCTTTATAAATGTCCATAGCTTTAAATTATACATATTAATAAAATAGTGAAATCTATTCTTGTAATTTTATAAAATATTAATTATCATTGCATATATATAAATAACTATCAAATTCTAAGCGCATTAAATAAGGGTAAAATATGAATGTAGGGTTTACTCATTACATACTGAAGTTAGCGACTAGGAGTTTCCATGAATTAATAAAAGATAAAATAGAAAGTATATTGCAATTTTACTCTTAAATTGAGAATTATAATATTTATTAAAAATATTTATAAGAAAATGGGTAGAGTATGAATTCGTGAACATTGTGGGGACTTTCGAATTGGAAAACTTACGCCATCCAATTGTGTTAAATTTTGGATCCAAACGCTATTATATTTATGAGTATATTACAAATATGCATATGAACTCTAATGCGAGAATGATCTAATGGTTCTTAACCCATAAGATTGTACACCAAAGTATGATAGAGTTTAATCTGAGTATCTCGAAATTTCACCCTTCTCTTACAATGTTCTTTTTCTGTTATAGTTTAATTTCTTCTGACATATTTAATCAGGATATGACAGTGCAATAACAAACATAGAGCTCCCCTTTCCATATAATTTTTTTGAAAAGTGAAGTAAAATAATAAATATGAGTACAAGGGGTATTCAAAATCTTTATAAAATAGAAAGATCATCCGAGCAAAATTAAAATTTAAATCCAACAAGGGATATAATATAAGGGATGAGTATACCACCAATGCTTAAATAATAGCAAAAAGATCGAGAGAAATGCATCCAAATCCACTCCCAAAAGCTAAATCTATTTCCATCAAAACACCTTCAACACAACGAGATTAATACTCTTGAATATCAGCTTATTCATCGTCTTCCAAAGCTTTCAACAAATACATTACCAAATTAAACAGAAAATCCTCTTTGAATCCCTATCAATCCCATAGTTAATGAAGAAGGATAAATGATCCATACTAGTTACTTGATGTGGTTGAGGACATTCTAGCCACGAATAAGTAACCTCCCAAACTTGAGCAGCAAAAGAACACTTGAATATGAGGTGGTTCGAGGATTCCATGGATCCAGAACAAAAGACACAATTGCTATTAGAATTGACCAAGGAAATCCTCTTTTTTCACAAGATTTTATTTAGTTGCAATCCTATCTTGTAGAAGCTTCCACCAAAATTTCGAAAAAACAACTTTCATCTCCTCAACGGATGTCAAATCTCAAACCACTGCACAATATATGGACATTGTGGAAAAAGAACCATAAGAAGTCTCATTCCACCTAAGAGAATCTGAACGCTCTGGGTCTACTTTGATCCTGTAAACAAAGTACCAAAAATCTAGGAATTCAAGTAAATCATTAAAATTAAAAGATCTTTCCCAACAAAAAACACCAAACCCACTAACCCCAACAGAGTTACCTATATCCTTGTCAAGCTGATTTTTTTGGGATTAAATATTAAATAAAGCAAAAAATATATACTTAAGACATATGTCCTGCCTCCACAAACGGTCATCTTAAAATATAGCAAAATTGTCAATTCCTAAAGAAAAAAGATAAGCTATTACAAAATATATTACCCTTATCCCCTTTGATGGGTCTCGATGGGTACAATTTGGTGTATAATGGAGGGGAGTAAGTTAAATTAAAACTTTTTTGTTACTCAAGACTTTATTGGCTATATGCAGTAGTTGTCGGGTAACTACAGTCTAGTACTAATGGCAGTATTATTGATCAGTTCAGATATGAGAGTCTTGAAGTCATATATATCAGTTAGTAGACCTACTGACTGCTGAGACAGCTGATCAGTTGGACTGATAACTGATGTGTTTGCGAAATGTGGTGATTACTGGTTTACCTTAGAAAACTGATACATAAAACTTAGGTCAGATATAGCTTAATCAGATTTCAGTTTATCTCTTCCATGTCGAATCGACATCGATAAGAGTGTTTCAAATAGATGACGTCTTTGCGTGTCTTTGGTGATGTCGATTCAATAACATGTAATTTAAAGTACAGTACTAAAAGTAAAGAACACGTTGATTTTTACGTGGTTCAGAGAGATTAACTTATACGTCCACGGACTAATTACTAATTCAATCCACTACTCAGGAATAATAATAAATTCAGATACTGATGTCACCTTATAATATCCTGCCAAAATAGGTGTTACCACCTACGTTTATTGGTGCTAGGAAACCCCGACTACTCTCTGCGAGCAGTCAATCAACCTCCTAGCTTACGGGTGCTAGAAAATCAAGCTTTCAGCAACTCATACTTCATTGCTTACTTACCCAAATTCCTACTTAACTTTGAGGGTTTTGTAGAGGTTTTCCAACTATAGTTGAGTTGACACATACATCAAACTCAGTGAATCTAGGCGATATATTACAATGATATATTCTAGATGTAAGGAAGTGTATCTGAAACCTTATATTGATATATATATATATATATATATATATATATAGAGAGAGAGAGAGAGAGTTTGGTTCAATAAGAACCATTTTATCCTAAAACTAAGAACCAATGAATTAGTTATGAAAGTTGATGAATCCGTTGAGAAAGTTAATGAATTGAAATTGAATTTTTCACCGGTTCAAATCCCATGAGGCGAAAATTCTATTTTTTGGATTCGATAATTTTCAGTGATTCATCAACTTTCAATGTGAATTCATCGGTTTTGGTTCTCACGTTCACAATAAAAATGGTTCTCACGTTAACCTCCTATATATATATATATATATATATATATATATATATATATATATATATATTTGAGCTCGAAGGTTTCTTGATAGCACGGTTAACTTGTTTTCTCAAAATTGTTGTTTGAATGAACTTTGACTTTGAGGTTTGATCATTTGAGAATTCAATTGCGTAGTGTTTCGGTTACCTTCAAATGTTGGATTCTACACATTTATATATGGAGATATAAGAATAGAGCAATTGGAGGGACCGCTACTCAAATTCTTCCATTTTGTCATTCGAAAATATTATCGTTGAATCCTCGTACATCGCTGTCAGAAGTCTGCATCATCGTACACTATAGCTCCGAAACTCTAAAATGTGGTATGACGTGTCAGATTGCTTCGTAGATACGCTACTGCACGTGTCGAGTCAAACACTCAAGGTAAAAAAACTGTGTTTCTTTAGTCGATGAGACTCCGTATTTTATCAGCTTTGACTTCAGGTTGGGCTAGTCTAGACTTCTCCGTCTTTTATCAGCAGTCTGGACTTCCGTCTTTTATCAGCTTTGAACTCCTGAGTCAGTATGCAGCAACAACTTTGACGTAGATAGTCAGCTTTGATCTTCTATCAACCAGTTTTGACTATAGGCATGCAGCTTTGACCATTACCCAACTTTGATTTACATGCGAGCTTTGACTTACGCTCGATCGATCGCCTTGCCTTCTACTCCATCTTGCCAGCAGAGCTGGGTTTTCAATCTTGATCTTCAGTCTTCCGACGTCAGCCTTCAGTTTTCGACTTCACTCATATATCAGTTGTCCATCAGTCTCGCTTTCCTTTAGTCTTTAGACATCAGTTGATCTTCTTTCAGACTTCCGACTTTAGCATGCGATCCTTCAGTCAGCTTCTCTTTGGTTGCGCTGGTATTGATACTTATCAATAAGGCTTGACATTGTACTGCTTTGAACTCCATCAGTCTTAGATCTGTTCAAACTTGTAGTTCTGCTGAAACCTGAAACATACACTTCCAACTCGAAAATAAGTTAGCGACATCTATTACTTCAGCAAAGCAGTCATTAGAGGTTTTATGATCTAATCAAAACATACAGCTAATATTAATATATTCCCGATACTTAGGAATTTTTCCAACACCCTTTAATTATATTTTACAAGTCTCTCCACCACAATGACATCTTATTACTCCTCAACCTCTCCGATTTAACCTTCAACAACGATCCATACCTAGACTTAAGGATTTCCACCCATAAAAAATTCTCTTCATTTAGCCACCTCCAAATATATTTATAGATTAAAGCAATGGTTTCTCTCCCACAATCTCATAACATTCTTTGCTTTTAGAATCAATGTCTGTTTTATCTGAAAAGGTTAGTGTATGTAAACATAATAATTATTCTCTCGAATAATTTGAAGGATCGAAAGACACATCAGGAACAGATTCAAATATGCCATTAAAATCTTGATCTCATTGCTGAAACGGAAAAGCAAATTTCCACTGATGATGCATTAATTAGACAGGTTGGCAACCACATAAGTATTAGCTGCTTTTGAAGTAAATCATCACACTCTTTTACTAAATTGGAAGTATAATTTATGTATTACTAGCATGTTTAGCTGCCTAATCAATTTCCACCATCACAACTTCAAAATTTCACCCAATATTTTTAACAAAAAATAATAGTTAATTAGTTATTAAATCCCTAACGCAGGCGTAGGCCGGATTGTGGAATTGTAAAAGCAACCAAGGCTCTTAGGTCATCACGTTGAATGAATTGTATCGAAAGCACACATTATATCACAACCAACCAACGTAAGACCATCTCCAACGGTACTGCAAATTGCATTTTGCAGTACCAAATCATCTCCAATGATCCTCTAAAACCCATCGCAAAATGCGTTTCCAATACCTTGGTGAGCAGAGAAGCGCATTTTGCGTTATTCGCTTCACCGAACGCATATGCTTTATCATCTTGCAAAAATTACATCTTGATCCCTAGAATTGATGATAATTAGAAAATGAGTTGAAGGGATGAAGAAGTAGCAGTGGATGGAAGAAGAAGAATGGATGGAAGAAGAAGAAGAAGTCTTGCATTGTGCAGATGAAGAAGAAAGGAAAAAGATTTTATTTTAATTTGGGCTACTTTTTTTGTTTTAATACGTGGCCCAAAATTGGATTAAAATGGGCTATAATTTTGTATATGTTTTTTATTTGTATTATTAGTATAATTTAAGAAATTTTCTAAGTTATATAATTTTCTCTTATTTAATAATAAATAATTTAGTATTTTTTATTGATTTATAATAACTAATTTATTTAATACTAGTATTAAATTGTTAGCTCATTTCGTATTAAATTGTTAATCGAAAGGTTTGAATCTTGAATGCATAAATCTTGTTGCTCTTTTTTTTTCAAGACAATAATATGTCTTAAACATGCTCAGTACCATTTATGTACTACAAGACAATAATAAAATAAACATAAAGATCTAATACTTAACCATAAAACACACAACAAACCACTAAACTATATGCCGAAATAGATCTATAATAAGGAACAGATCTAATAGTCTGGTAAATCAGAATCAGATCCTCCAATATTGTTGAAATATGAAGGATATGCACCAGTTGCAAAAGGATTTGGTTGACCTTGTTGTTGAGCTCTTTTCTGTAAAATACGCGCTCTTTCAGCTTCAGTATATGCACGAACATGAGGATCTTGTATGGAGTTCAAGTCCATATATAATATTTTATTTTCTTCCTTCATTTCTTTGAGTGCATAGTTCTTAGCTTGATTTGATAAGTGGTGGTCCATTTGAGCTTTAGACGTCTTCATGTCCTCCGAAGTCGCTCATTTTGTTTTTGCAGCGGAATCAGATGCGATTTCGTCGATCGCTTCCTCTTTAATTTTGCTTTATTTCTTCCGTGGGGTCTTGACGATGAAGAACCACCAGGATATTGTCATCGTCCCCATCTAAGCTCATAGTAAATGAAGACAAATCGGTGAGGCTTGTGAATCGGGAGTAGGATTTTCCGAGTCGGAAGAAAATCCGCGAGATGGTTGTCTGGAGCTTCTAGCACAATCTTTGAATTTTTCAAAATCCTTAACAATGTCCCAAACATGATTTAATTTCCAACCTGCTTTGTACATTGGATCATCTTTGAACAATTGATTCACTTGTTTCATCCGCAAGTAATTATAAATAAATTAATATCATTTAAAAGAGTAATTCTAAAAAATACTTAATACTCACAATATACTCATTTGAAACACCGCTTTGGTGTGCTTTCAATTGCTCTTATGCACCGTGATATTTCTTTGTTGTTTTCTCAATAGTTTGAATACGAGCTGCATAGATCTACGTACGCTCATCCCAATTATCTCCTTTGATTTGTTGTAGCTAGCTTCAACACGGGACCGAAATCGATCGATGATTGATATATCCCAATTCTTGGATCTTGTGAAATTTCCATGTAAACTTGACATAAGAGGATGTCTTCTTCATCAAGATAGTTAGATTGACGACGAGATATTTTTCAAGAAAGATGAAGATACAATAAGAAGTTAGAGGATGTCTTCGATACGAACATGTTTGCATTTATAAAAAAAAGCACACGGATTGTGCTTTTTGCTTTTATTATGAGCGGTTGAGATCAAAAGCACACGGATTGTGCTTTCTCGAGAGATGAATGGCGAGATTGATTTTTGCTTTGTTATGAGCGGTTGAGATCAAAAGCACACAGATTGTGCTTTCTTATAGATGAATGGCGATATTGATTTACGCTTTTTGTTATGAGCGGTTGAGATCAAAAGCACACGGATTGTGCTTTCGGTAGGATGAATGGCGAGATTGATTTTTGCTTTTGTTATGAGCGGTTGAGATCAAAAGCACACGGATTGTGCTTTCTTATAGATGAATGGCGATATTGATTTACGCTTTTGTTATGAGCGGTTGAGATCAAAAGCACGGATTGTGCTTTCTCGAGGGATGAATGGCGAGATGGATTTACGCTTTTTGTTATGAGCGGTTGAGATCAAAAGCACACGGATTGTGCTTTCTCGATAGGATGAATGACCGAGATTGATTTCGCTTTTGTTATGAGCGGTTGAGATTAAAAGCACACGGACGATGGAGATGTGCAAACAACAAACAATTTCCTTCAACAACAACAAAATCGCCAACGTAGAATCGACAACAACAACGCAATGATTCAATACCTTCGAATCAACAAAATCGTCAAATAACACATGGTGGTTCGATTTCGGTCATATTGTCATCAATCGTGACCGAGAGGTCGCTCATGCTAGATTGTACAATGATTATTTTCGGATAATCCATTGTACAATGAGGCCATATTCCATAGGAGATATCGGATGTCTCGTTCATTATTCCTTCGCATTGTTGATGCGGTTAAGGAACACGATCACTACTTCATACAACGACGGATGCAACCGAGAGGCTCGGATTATCACCCTTCAAAAGGTAACAACGACTACTCGTATATTGGCATATGGTTTACCGGCGGATGCTACGGATGAGTATGTCAAAATAAGTGAGCGGTCAATTGAAAGCCTCAAAAATTTTGTCGAGCAATAATAGAGATTTTTCAACTCAATATTTGAGGACACCAAAATCTAGTGATATTGCTAGACTTCTATATTGGTGAAAACGTGGATTTCCGGGAATGTTAGGCGGCTTAGATTGTATGCCTTGAAGTGAAAAATTATCCCACCGGATGGGCGGTTCATATGCGGTCGTAGTGGAAGCCCTACTATTATTCTCGTCAGTAGCGGATTATGATCTTTGGATATGACATGCTTATTTTGGTTTGCCAGGCACAAACAATGATATTAACGTGTTGGAGTCGTCTCATCTTTTCCACAATCTCACGCAAGGTATTGCTCCTCCAGCTCATTATGTTATACAAGGAAAAGAATATAACATGAGTTACTACTTGGCTGACGGTATATATCCTAAATGGTCTACCATTGTACAAACAATTCACGAGCCTCGTACTCCAAAGACATGTCATTTTGCAATGAAACAAGAAGCATGCAGAAAAGATGTAGAACGTGCATTCGGAGTTCTCCAATCACGTTTTGCAATTGTAGCAGGTCCAATGACGATCTTGGGAGAAAGAAATATTGCATGACATAATGACTACATGTGTCATTTTGCATGATATGATAGTTGAGGACGAACGTGACGTTAGTGCTCCAATTGAAGTCGCAAGAGAAAGCGCCACAAATTGACGTCGAAATAGCGACGGTGAAAATGTCCGATTTCAAGAGTTCGTATCTCGATATAGAGCAATAAGAAATAAAGAGCTCATATGGAACTTGAAATGCATTAATTGAACATTTGTGGAAGAATACACCAACTCCAGTGTTGAATGACAATGTATTTAATTTGCTTTAAATTAATATGTATGTTGTGATTTAATTTAATACGTATGTTGTAGTTTAATTTAATATTTTTTAATCATGTAATTTTCTTTTATTTAATAAATAATAAATTTTGTATATTATTTATTTGTTTTTTATTAATAATCAAATTTTGATTATTAATAAATATATTATATAAAATTAGTAATTAAATTTTTGTGTTAGTATGTAATTTGAAGAAAATATATAGGTATGATTGTAAAAATATAAAAAGTAGTGTGAAAAGGAATATATGAAGAATATTCTTTTGGGTTTGAATTTGGTGTAAATGGTTGGAGATGAATTACTGTTTGATGTGACAGATATTGTAAAATGGGTTTGAGTTTGGAGTAAATGATTGGATATGGCCTAATAGATTCAAACCTTACTAACATTTATATATGTTAAGAGTTTGTTACACTTAATTTTTTAAAAATGAATTTTAGTCATTTTGTGCAATTTGTAAACAATTACATAGGAACATTAGATTTTTCAATACATATAGTGATTACAGTTTCCTATGAATTCAAAAATAATACTCCCCCCGTCCCGACTTAAGATGATTTATATTTCTTTTTGAGTTATCTCATCCAAGATGATTTATTTCTTTTAAAAAAATAATTATTACTTTAAAAATTGTGAGATCTATTTATTTTTTATCACTTTAATCATTTTATATGATCTTTTAAATAATAATGTTTAAAAGAAATGAGTGGTCTTAGATGGGACAGAGTAATAATTTGATTTTGTGAATATCTGTATCAATTGAATATTTATTTGGCCCACTATTATGAATTTTGTCCACAATTTTTTTATTTATGCACCTTCCCCCTCCTTTCTCAACTGACTCTCCGTGTTCTACTCGCGTTATAGCAGACATGAGACAAATCAAAACCAAGCAACAACTTGTATAAATCTAGTGTGAGATAGAGAGATAGAACTAAGAGGTGAGAGAGAGATCAAAATATATACGAACACCCAACCACGCCACAGATTCTTCTACAGAGAGAGAAAGAGGAAAAAACAGAACTTCCTTTTGGTTTCAATTTCAATTTCGTTTCAATCAATCATTTCCTTTTGCCACTGTAACTGCTGAAATCGGCCATTACCTTTGGATATAGTCGATTTGGCGACTTGGGTTTTGGTTATATTTTAGATCTTGTTGAGGAGACTCTTTGGAGAGTTTAATTCCTGATTGAAATTTGGAGAAGGAAAAGGGATTTAACGATGAAGGGTGCCAATTTCGGGAACAGTTTGCTTGTGATGTAATATGGCAATATTGTTGGCTGTCAGAACTAGAGAAGATGTCGTTTTACATTCGTCGCGAGGCTTCAAAGGTTCGCCTGCCTCTCTCTCTCTCTCTCTCTCTCTCTTCTTGGCCCAATACGTAAAATTTTCAAGGAATTCTTATTGGGTCTTTTTTTGTTTGTTGTTGCTTTGTAAATTGTTGTATTGATTTTTTCTTTTTCTTTTTAAAGTTATGGAAGAGATTTTGTGCGGAGATTACAACGGAGCTCAACCTTCTTGCGGAAAATTGGAAGTATATTTTAGGCGGCATCGTTTGTCAGGTTCATAGCAACTATGTTGAATGCTAAGTATTTCTGATAATGCAACAACTCTGATTTGTGAACTTGTTTGGAAACAAATGGTTGAAGATTTGTTGATTCAATTCTTCAACCGTAATGAATCATGAGCCTTTACTCGAAAGTTTTTTTACAATTAAAAATGAGTACATAATTTTTAATATGCACAAAAAGAATGAAATTCCATGCTTTTGTATATTGAATTGGACAGAAGATTGAAATTTAGAGGTTGAAACCCTCATATGTTCATTTTGATATAAATTATCCTAGTTAGAAGCTAAACTCCATCTCTTTTGTCTCAATTTTACTTCTAAAATTACTTTTTTTAGAACTTTGATGTAAATAATCTGTATGATGGAAAGCCTATCGTTTTAATACAACGGGCTAATAATACTTCTCTCATGCCATTTGATAATATGTAGTTTGTCACTGTGTATACTCCTATGGTTTTTCCAGATACAGTGATACGCTACAATGGAAAGATCGTCACATGATATTGGTTGCATCTTGATTTTGTTTTTTATTTGGAAAGTCCTTATCAGGCTATGTATATAGTTGATTATAATTTTTTGCCATAGTTAACCTCAATCATATATTAATATGTTGGAATCATGTACTTTTTACAACGTATTTTCTTAGCAATATTGATGCTTCATCGTTGATGTTACAAGACAGTGGGACGTCTATATCACCTGTGATATTCATTTATGTATTCTGTTATCCAGTACATCCACGGGCTAGCAGCTCGAGGGATTCATTATTTTCATCGGCCGGGACCAACACTTCAGGATCTTGGCTTCTTTCTTCTTCCGGTAATAATGAATAGTTCCTTTATTTTGTTTGCTATTGTTATTAGTGATATGCATTGTTATGCTGGAGACTTTGCTTATCGTCTCTAAACTTTATTGCACCTGTAGGAACTTGGCCAAGACAGAGCTTACATTAGCGAAACAGTGTTCACCTTCGTTTTTCTGTCTTTTCTCTTGGTGAGTTTTATCTTCTATTCAATTGCTTTCTTAGAAGATAATGACTAAGTTCAACGTTAAATGCTTTTTATGCAACATGCAGTGGACTTTCCATCCTTTCATATTGAAGAGCAAGAAGATTTACACAGTCCTCATATGGTGCAGGGTCTTGGCATTTTTAGTTGTAAGTGAAATCGAGCTAGCCTTTTTAGAAGCTTTTTTTATCTTTCTACTAGTTGGTTTGTATCTAACAAGTAGTCGTAATTGACAGCATTTGTGATATTTGAAGTTAATTGAAAAATCTGACAATTATGTTCTGTTAAATAATTTGTATCCACATTATACTTGATGTAGGCATGTCAGTTTCTACGGATCATAACTTTCTACTCTACTCAACTGCCCGGTCCAAATTATCATTGTCGAGAGGTAGAAAACCTTGTCTCTTTTTCCGTTTTGATTTCTCATTTTCTACAGAATGAAGTAAACTATATAGCTCATGTTGGGTTTCGTCTTTTTGTCTTGAATCATGTAGGGTTCGAAGCTTGCCACACTGCCTCCTCCAGACAATGTTTTAGAAGCTCTATTAATAGGTGACAACTCCCTTGCTTGCCTACATCTTGTGTCAATGATGATTTTTTTTTCTTGAATGCTTATCCTTTTTGTTTGGTTGGTTATGCAGTTCCTCGTGGGGTTCTTTACGGCTGTGGTGATTTGATATTTTCGTCTCACATGATATTCTCCCTAGTCTTTGTGCGGACATACCAAAAGTATGGTGCTCGAAGGTAATATCATGCCTCTTTTCAAGTATATAGAATGTCAATATGACATATTACACCCTTGCTATGTGAAATTTCTGATATAAAGTATTATCTGATGTGGCAGTTTTGTGAAGCAGTTAGCCTGGTTAACTGTTGTGATACAAAGCTTGTTGATAGTGGCTTCTCGTAAGCACTACACAGTTGATGTCGTCGTGGCATGGTACACTGTAAATTTGGTTGTGTTCTTTCTCGACAAGAAGTTGCCAGGTTAGCATTTATTTCACTCACTCCTTAGGATTGCATAATCTTTTATTTTGTCCGTCACTTGTTCGTAAAATTTGAGCCCGACTCGGATGCAGAACTGCCCGACCGTTTGAGTGCATCGGCGGCATTTTTCCTCCCACTTACGAAGGATAACAAGACAAAGGAAGAGAATCACAAACTCTTGAATGGGAATTCTGGGGATGCTGCTGACTGGGTATAACTTAGCTTCTCGTCTCCCTTACCTAATATTTTGTTGTTTCTCCTTCTCGTGCACGAGCTTACAAAAAAAATTCGTATATGCTTATTCAGAGGCCAAGAACCCAAATCAACGGCAAGATCATGGAAGAAGGCAACGTCGTGCATGTAGAAGCAGTCATCAGCGACGTCTAGTTGATGAATTCCGCCTCCAAAAATGCGTCCTTCAAACTGGTAAAATGCCACTTTTAATCATAGATCATCAACTCCGTGTAGTCCGGTTTAAGCCTTCAACGTTCCATATCATCGTTCGGGTGGACTAGCAAACAACATGATGTATCATGAATTCATTTTTCTCTTTTTCCGAATTGCATCAATCAATCATTCTGGCTATGCAGTTCTCTCCCACTTGATCGCTTCATGGATAAAACTAGTTAATTCCGATGCATCCGAGCCACCACATTGTGTCATATGCATATTCTTTAGGGTATAGCGCATAATGGAGGGTTGCTGCAGTTGAATTATGTATATCTACGTTCACTGCATTATGCTTCTTCGGACATGATGTTTTGCCATAGTTGCGTGCTTGTCATGAAACATACACGTCTGCTTTGCACATCCTGACCTAGAAGAAGAAACTGCTCATCACCCCCACTTGGTTTGTTACTTATATCAGACGTTGTCTCTACGGACTCTTAACTCAGTTGATTAAAAGCTAGTAAATTTGAGCCAAAGTTATATTGGATGGTAGTTATTTCCTATCTTTTGCTTTGTTCGTTGTCGGCAGTGACGGATATAGGAATAATTTAAATTTATTGGGATGCCCAAGTTCAACTTACCATGATTTCAAGAAGTAGTAAGTGCAATTTTAAAAGAAAGTAATAAGCATTTCAATGATAGCAAAATTTTGTTAAAACAAAATTAAAAATACGATCACCTAATGAAAGCGCCACATCAAAATGTATTTCTAATATCAGAGAAATAATATAATATAATAAAATTAAATAATGAACAATATCTATTAAACTAGTGATTATGCAAATGTTTTACAATTAGTTTTCAAAGATATACTAATATTTTTTATATAAATAAAGATAATTGTATAAAAATTATTTCTCTCGTGTACGTTTCTTGCAAAAATGATTTTTACTTTCTTTTTTCAAAGATATCCTAAACCCATGAGGCCTACGTGGCTCGGTTGTTGGTTGTCGAAAACGGACATTAAATCCTATCTTAGAAGAAATAATTATTCCGTCGGTCAAAATTTTTTATTTAATTTTTATTTTATTCATCCATAAAAAAATTGTATTTTTTATATTTGAAAACATTATTTTCATAATTTTTATCCTTAATTTATTAACTTATTTATAAAAATCACATATGACCTATTTTTTTATTTTCATTATTCATTAATATATTGATTAACTATCTTTATTATTTACTTTTTAATCCCACTCAATTAATTTGTTCATATATAATTTCTATTTATTTTATACTTATTATAATTTATTAAATCTCATGCTATCAAAAGTAGTATAAGCTTTTATAGATGAAAAAAGTATATGGTTTGAGCAAATTATAGGCCCACGGATAGTATATTGTTTAAACTGGTAGATCTGTTGGTTTGCAGGGATGGTCACATGTCTGAATTACATAATTATTCATGCAATGAATGAATCATTGGCTCCTCCCATGTGCTGTTGAGAGCATATAACTTTTAAGTTTTATATTTTCTTTTTCTTTTTTAAAGAAAGATGTCTTAGTTTTGTTTTGGGTCCCACAAGTCTTGTGACTCATCAATCCGACGTTTTTTATGACTATTTAAATTATACGAGACAATCTTTCTGCCAAACCGAAGTTACGAGTAGGACTGTAAATGAGTCAAGTTATTCGAGTATTCATGAGCTATTCAGAGTTCGGTTCGATAAAAGTTCGTTTGAGTTTGTTTAGTGAAGCTCGTTAGCTAAACAAACCAAGCTTTTAGTGATAGTATTGATTCGTTAGTTCGTGAACAAGTTCGTTAACCGATTTACTTTGAAAATATAAAATTATTAACTATATATAGTTATTTTCTTTCTATAATTAGTAATTATTGTGTTAAATCTCTAACTATTTTTATTTGTTCTAAGAAATCAATAAATATATTATGTTATTATGGATAAAATAATTTATTTTTAAAATAAAATAATCAATATTCTAAACATATATTTAAATTTAGAAAGCTTATTTGGGTTCGATTAAAGCTCGAATAAGCTCATGAGCTCGAAATATTCGATAAATAAAACTCGAGACTTGGCTCGATGCTAAACAATCGAAACGGCGTGATGGTTTCGGCCACTTCGGTTCGACTACACCCCTAGTTACATGTGTAAGATATTGCCATCGTTTAGACAATTAACATGTGGTTTAGTCCTCAAAAATAGTTCGTTTATACAGTTACCATTTTTATGAAATCCGGTTGGTAATGTTTTAATTATATAAATTATACTAGTATATATATATATATATATTAAATTAGACTTGTGGAGGTGTGCCAAGTCGGATTTAATATGAACCAACAAAAATTGAATGTGGGCCGAATACATAATGAACTCGGGCTTGCACAATAATGAAACATAGAAATGAATTTTAGTTCGGTTTGTCATTTTCTTTTTTAATTTCCAATTGTTGGACTGGTTAAATAATTGAACAAAACTGAAAAGTCTTGAAAGCGGCTATTGTTTGTATTTGCTAAAATTTCGTATTTTAGTTTTCATTTTTTCCCAGATCCCTAAATAGAATTGCGCCGAGACAAAGACAAGATGATTTTATTGGTCAGCCATTTGGTGTGTGTGACAGTTACTTGGTGCGCTACAATGGAACAGATGTCTGTGCTATTTCAAGAAACCTCAATCCTCAATTTACTACATGACAAAATGATAGAGGACAAGGAATATTGTTTTAATATTTGGTGAAAGTTTGCCCTACAAAACACCTTCTTCCCTAATTGACATATATTTCATTCAAAACCAACCAAAAACAACTTTGGTGCTACATTTTTGTGTCATTGTCCACATAAGTCCATCAACATTCACATTGTTTCTTTCAAATATTCTCTCTTTCCTTCAATTCAGAAAATGCTTGCTTCAAGCCCATCACATTTTTAGGGTTGGTGATATAAATTGCATCTATAGTGTTTGTGACACACTTTATTTGTATATGAATGAGTGAGATCTATGTATATATATAATTGATGATTTTGGTGAAATGGGTTGTCTAACAGCGGTATGGTTAGGCATGTGGCCTCTTTTTCATGTGTGTTTTATAGCGGCAGAGGGTCCTCCCTACCCTACTTATTTCATCTAAACTATTGCAAATATATTCAAGGGTTGATTGCTGCCCCCACCTGTGTTCCCATATTCTGGACTACTCATTTTGCCGCAAATTATGCATATCAAATTCATCAAATTATATATAGTCAAATGCAAAAGTTGCCCAGTATCTCAAGAAGTGCGTCAGTGAGTGTTTGTGTGTGTGTGAGAGAGATAACCCTCTTACCTTTTGATAGATCCCCGGGTTGAGGGTTTATAAATTATATTGATAGATCCGAGTTGAAAATTTACAATAAATATTACCATTTAGATAATGACCTAATGGTCAGTGATGATTATGAGGGTGAGAAGACTAAGCTTGAAATTTTCCGTGAGAGCTTGGAGAAAAACTTAAGAATTGGCTAGCAAAACAAGTTTGGAGAGATACTCCAACTCTTAAGTTAGTACGTATTGAGAGTATTTTGATGCAAAG
This sequence comes from Salvia rosmarinus, assembly GCA_036937905.1. Taxonomy (NCBI): domain Eukaryota; kingdom Viridiplantae; phylum Streptophyta; class Magnoliopsida; order Lamiales; family Lamiaceae; genus Salvia; species Salvia rosmarinus. The sequence continues at coordinate 75,661 of JAODLM010000351.1, forward strand.
GATTCGAATAGATATATTTCTCATCACTAAAAAAACCTGTGTGTGCGTTTACGAGAGAGAGAGAGAGAGAGAGAGAGCATACAGTCAGTTGGCCTACTTGGCTTTGTGGAGTGCTAATGATGATTTGATAAGCCTTTCTGCTCCAAATTATTCTGCAAGGACCTTTTTTAGATGCCTGACTTATGAATTTCTCGTTATCTTATTATTATGTGTACGCATTCATAAATGATTCAAATATTGTCGGAAAATTATTAGTGAAATTGGATACTATTTAATAACTACATGCGTGGTAGTTACCGCTTACCGGTGTCCCCTTTTTGCAAGAGGGGGACATTAGATACGAATCACAAATCACATTCCCCAACCTCATTTAAATGAATATTATTCAGTTTAATTATGATAACTATATATATAATCTTAATGGTATTCCCTCCTCCTTTTTGTAAGAGGGGACATTAGAATACGAATCACGAATCACATTCCCCAACCTCATTTAAATGAATATTATTCAATTTTATTATAACAATTTTATTATAATTTTAATGCTATTCCCCTCCCTTTATGTGAGATTTGAGAAATTATGGTACAAATCACAATCTCATATCTAATAAAATTATATAGGGCCGTACTTCTATGCGTGCTCCTTACGGTGTGCGTGTGGGGTGGGTTCCACTTGGACCGGGGACCGGATCCGACCCAATTCGAATTCAACTCGTTCCCTTTTGTTCATAATTAGTTATGCAAAACAACTATTACTACAACTATTACTTTTACTGATCATATTTTTTTGATAAAAGAGAGAGAAAAAAATACTAAGAACAATTATTTTTTTTAATCAGAACCATCGCTTTTATACATAGCAACAGTCACTTTTATGCATAAGAACTGTCACATTTAGTGATACTGGCGGTCACTTTTATCATAAGCACTGTAATATAACTATTACTTGTATTCATAAAAATTGTTATTCTTATTCATAAGAATTGTTATTTTTAGTCCTTGGTTGGACATTCCGACCCGACCTGACCCGCATGCACCATGAGGTGGCACGCATGAGAGAATTTGTGAATTGTATATTATAATTTTACAACTTTGTGTAGCAGTTTAAATATATATTACTCCCTATATCCTGTTTTAAGCGATTTATTTCTTTTGAACACGTAGATTAAAGAGGATTGTATTTTACGTGTAAAGTAATATAATTTAGAATTCGAGACACTTTTATATATAAAGTAATTCATTTTAAAGTATGAACCACTTACAGTACGAACAACTTAGAGCGGGTACATCCAATTGTGGTTTCACGTCCTGTATGGTTTCAGCGCTATCGCATGGACCGTGAGGTTTACCCAATGCGCACCTAAAGTAGCGACTCCGGGTTCCCCATGATACAAAAAAAAAAAAAAAAAAAACTTAGAGCGGGTACAGTATCTTTATTTTAGCATATTATTGTATTATCTACTAATTTATTGTACATCACGGGGGAGAGAGAGAGAGAGAGTACAGGAGGATTTGGATTACGTTGGGCGATTTCGTTTGAACTTTGACCTTTGCGCTACAGAAAGTGACCCTTCATTCAACCTTTCTTATTTCTTTTTGCCGCTTATCCACGCCGAATCCCCCTTTCTCTACACACACAAATTGTATGCCAGAAATTTTAATTAGCAAATTGTCAGTCATATCATATACCAAATTTTCCTCTTTCTATTTATCTTTTCTGATCTTGCTTGGTATGATTAAAATAAAGGACTTTTATTGAACATTTAATGAAGTATATTATATATATTTTCAAATACAAGGATCATTTGTATCTTTATACTAATGATAATGCGGCTACTCATTTGATTTCTATACTAAATTATCATTGCATTTTAAGTGTCAAAAGTTCGGTTGGTGTCATATTTTATGTTTATGAGATACTTGAAATTGAGGGATTCATTTTTCAATATCCCATATTTGCTAGTGATTTTAATAGACTCATTATAATTTTGGGTTGGAATATCTTGGATTGTATTAGAAAACAATTGTCATAAATATGATTTGGTTCTGTTTTTTTATAAAGGAAGAAGAAGGTATATGGCTTCTCCGAGACACAATCCAAACATAGCATCAAAATTTTGAAGCAAAATTCACTGTTTGTCGAAAACAATTCAGAATCTATTTGGACTCATATTTCTTAAGAATATCAAAATTGTGGTTCATCTGCCACAGTGGCAGGTAAGAACTGTGAATCAACAAAACAGCAAAAGCAACACATGCCAACTGAGAGAGAGAGAGAGGCACACACAAAACAGGAATGATGAGGAAGTTCAAAGGCAGCATAAAGCAGAAAGCTCAAACTAGGAAAAAAAACATAATTTTCTTTTTCAAACACAACACACAGCTTAAGCGTGGTGGTACTATTCACCAAAGTGAAAATAAAAATCATAGTATCCCACACACATGCTTTTGAATATAATATATAATGCATGCTCTTGAAAATGTGAACACCGCTTGTAAACAAAAAATCTCTACTATTCTACCACCAAAAAACACTATTCTTGGATCCACAAAATCAAATCTCCCACCCTCGGATAAATTCCAATGCTCAAATTCTTGATCTCAGACACTAATTAATTAAGACAGACACACAGAAAAATATCAATTTTCCCTGTTTAAGGCTGCAATTTTCAGTTTCCACAGAACTAAAAGTCATCGTAAAATGGGTGCAAAGTGCTCCAAGTTCTCATTTTGCTGGTGGCATTCACATCTCAAACCATCTGTTCTTCAATCCACCGATCCGGGTCAGCTTGTGCACCTCTAGTTGATACTCTTGATTGATTTTTTTTTTCGTGGAGGTTTGTGTAAAAATGCAATCTTGTTCGTGTGGGTTTTGCAGAGAATGGGGAGAAAAATTCGTTCCCGAGCTTCAGAGAGTTCAGCTGGGAGGAGCTAAAAGCTGCAACAAAAGGCTTTTCGTCGGACAACATAGTCTCTGAGCATGGAGAGAAGGCTCCCAACGTTGTTTACAAAGGTTTTCTTAAAAGTGAAGGCTGGATTGCCGTTAAGCGTTTCAACAAGTCTGCTTGGCCTGATGCTCGCCAATTTATAGTTAGTACATTGTTTCAACACTCTATTTGTTTTATGATCATGTCGTTTTTTTCTTTTTCTCATTTTTCATCTGATTATTTTAATTTTGAGCAAAACTCATGTGTTGGGGTGTTAAACATATAAATCTTTGTGCATTTTAATCAACGGTCAAGATCAGTTTTTGAGTATTAAGTTGTTGCCATGTTTTGCTTGCCTGCATCATTATTGCCATGTTGGATATTGAAGGATGAAGCTAAGGCGGTGGGGAACTTGAGAAGTGAACGGTTGTCGAATCTGATTGGATTTTGCTTTGAAGGAGAGGAGAGATTGCTTGTGGCAGAGTTTATGCCTAATGAGACTTTGGCCAAGCATTTATTTCATTGTGAGTTTTGTGAATTGTTGTTAAACATTGACTTGCTTTTTTCTTGATCTGTTTTGCACTTATAATGTGCTTTGGAGATGGTTAAGGCAGTTGTAAGAGTTGATAAAGTTTGCAAGATTTGAATTTTGTGGTTTTGTACATTTATCTGTAGCATCACGCATAAACTGTTTTGGTGGGATTAGTAGTTGTCTGATGTGAGCTAGTGGGTTAATGGAAATAGGGGAGAATCAGCCCATGAAATGGGCAATGAGGCTGAGGGTGGCCTTGTATTTGGCACAAGCTCTGGACTACTGCAGCAGTCGAGGCCGGGCATTGTATCATGATCTTAATGCTTACAGAGTTTTGTTTGATCAGGTATGCATATGTTTGTTTTATACTGTTCAAAATCTTGAGCGCCGTCTTGTCTTACATTGGTGATTGCCCTTCTCTAGGATGGCAATCCGAGGCTCTCTTGTTTTGGGCTGATGAAGAATAGTCGAGATGGCAAAAGTTACAGCACAAACTTAGCTTTCACTCCTCCAGAGTACTTGAGAACTGGTATGGACAACTTGTTATGTCATAGTGCAGTGGAGAGCTCTTCCTATCTTCAATAATGCTTTGAAACATTGCCCTTCTCCTTGAGCTATCCTTGATTCGTGTGTTTTGGTAATATTTCAATGCAGGAAGAGTGACTCCAGAGAGTGTGGTTTACAGCTTTGGAACTATGCTGCTTGATCTTCTAAGTGGCAAACATATACCTCCGAGCCATGTAAGATAAATCAAGGGCCATTCCTGTTGCTCCTTCATTATTTTCAACTAGCTAAAATGCAGGATATGAATATCATCTATGATTTTGTAGGCACTTGATCTCATCCGCGGCAAGAACTTTCTGATGCTGATGGATTCCTGTCTGGAGGGGCACTTCTCCAATGATGAGGGCACTGAGCTGGTCCGGCTAGCCACCCGTTGCTTGCAGTACGAGGCTCGGGAGAGGCCAAACGCCAAGACCCTAGTCACTTCCCTCATGTCTCTAGAGAAAGAAACGGAGGTAAGTCAAGACAAGAAAAACCTCAAACTTGTGGAACATATATTACTTTGTAATGAGAGTAGGTATAACTTCACATTATTAAAAATGTAAGAAGCAGGTCCCTTCCTACGATCTACTAGGCATCCCACAAGGGAAAACCGGCTGCGAGCCGCCACTGCTGCTGTCTCCGATGGGGGAAGCATGCCTGCGAATGGACCTCACCGCCATACACGAAATCCTCGACAAGGCCGGATACAAAGATGACGAAGGAATCGCTAACGAGGTGCCCCATTTCACCTCATTTTTCTCAAACTCAACGACTACAACACCTTAATATATATATCACACGAGTTGTCTCTTGATGCAGCTATCTTTTCAGATGTGGACCAGTCAAATGCAGGAGACCTTGAACTCCAAGAAGCAAGGAGACGCCGCATTTCGTACCAAGGATTTCGCAACCGCCATCGACTGCTACACACAGGTAACAAAAAATCCTATTTGCATGTCTTGTCTTGATCGGACAGAAACAAAGCTGAATGTTTTTATAGTTCATCGAAGGTGGGACGATGGTATCGCCGACAGTGTATGGGCGGCGGTGCGTGTGCTATTTGATGAGCGATATGCCGAATCAAGCGCTGGGAGATGTGATGCAAGCGCTGGCGATATCGCCGCAATGGCCGACGGCATTTCATCTGCAAGCAGCTTCGCTTTTCATGCTTGGGATGGAGAATGATGCACAGGAATCGCTGCAAGAAGCATCCAGTTTGGAGGTTAAAAGAAACAGAGTTTGAAAAACTGTATAGACTTTGCTCTCCTGTTTTTCTTGATTTGCTTTCTTCATGTATTTAGGCATTTCAAACACGCCAACTTTGTTTAAAGCAGAGAGGAATTATCTTACGCTGCTTGCTGTTTTTTTCGTGTTTTTTGTTTTTACGTCGAATTTTGTGGGTTTTCTGCACTCTTTTGTTAAGTTTTGTGCGTTGTGGGATAAAGTTTCACTAGTATTTTCAATTTTTCAAGAAGCAGTTGTGGTCTCTTTTCTCGATACGAGTCTTTTGAGGAAATCTTGATTCCTACCCCAGTTTGCAACCTAAACTGCGCTTTCCAAATTTAGATTCTAGGGATGACAATGACGATGAATCAAATTCTAAATCATATATATTTATTAAAAAAATCATTTGTTGTAATCTAACTGGTCAAACTTGAAGAAAAGGAAAGTGAAATTTTATACAAGTTTACGGCTGCAAGAGGGTTGAACCTGCCTCATTGACATCATCAGTGATTCCACGACAAAACGCGATATCATTGATTAAATTCATACCATGGATAATATATAATTGTTCGAATCTTACCTAGTAAATCTTGACGTGATATGTAGGCATACCATGAATAGTATATAATGCTAAAGTCTTAATTCAAAGAAACGTATTAAAAATATAACAAATAATATACAATCAATTACACTGTCGACCATAGGAGCTAGAACGCCAGAAGGCCTTGGCTTGCATCAGTTTCAACATAACAAGAGAACTGAGCTGCAAAAAAACACAAATTTTTTTCTCGCACCAAATGACTAGTTTGAGAAGAAATTTCCAAATACGCACAGCACTTATAATCAGAAAATATGCGAATCTTTAACAGCTAGTCGCTTTAGATACACTGTAAAGTACTTTCTAGCATAAGAAATGGTTCTGCAACTTTCAAAAACGCCAAATAAATACCTGTCAGATTCAGGTTTTATTTGATTAATCTGAGTTTTCAACAAATACAACATAATCCTTGTATACCCATTTAGAGTCAACTGAGCAAAGAAAAATTATCTCCTTTACATGGGAGGTCGACTGTTGCCTAGCAGTTGGCCAACTAAGTTAGTCACCTGCAATCAAGAGACTGATAGCTGTCAACAAGTGTTTTACATTAGCACAGTGCGTGCCATTTACTGCATATATAATGTTTGTAGAACATGATTTTTTTACATTATGTGTAAGATGATTTTAAAAGAAATTAAAGTAAACCAATCTACGAAACAAACTCTGAAACTTTATAGGGAACTATTGCTTTGAACAGAAGTCCTTATTCGTATTCAAGATATTTAACTCAATTGCTACTTCCAATACTCTCTCTACATGCACAATTCACTTAGCCAAGTAAATCGAATTCCTAAACATAGCTCGAAACATTAGGTTAGACCATGTAGATACCTAATTCGGTATAGAATGCCTATATCCTATAGAAAGATAGTTGCATTTTCACTCTCAAATTAATACTTGGATGCATTTTCACTCTCAAAATAATAATTGGAATCATTAATAAAGACTTCAGGGTTAAGCACTTGTCTGATGAGCTCCTAGGAAGACAAATACAGGCTCAAAACACCTCACATACTACATGTACATCAATAAACACTTCAAGCATATCAACCCGTATTAAATAACCACATGATTCAAAAATTAGTACCATATTGCATATTTTAAAGCCTGATAGGCAACATCGGAATACGCACACACACAAACAAACACACATTTCTCCATTGAATGATCACAATAAAAAACCAACACCTGCCAATATTTTGAAACACAACGGTCAATGCAGCTGTTCTCCCCCATGTTCAACTCAGCTTCCTTGTACCTAAAAGAAAAAAGAAAGAAAAAATCAGTTAACCACCCTCTTATATGGTTCTGAACTTCTGATCAACAGAATAACCTTCCACATGCAACTCCATAATCTTAAACAGAGCTTTCAGGAAAAACGCAGAATCAGAATAACATACTTGTTCTCGATGCACTTGCTGAAACACGTGTGTGTAAGCCTGAATTAAAACAAAGGCCTCATCAAATAATCACATTACGAAAAATGGAGCAACCTAAGCACACACTAGAAAATACTGAGGGGCTCGAGTGCCATTCTACTTTGAAGTTAACAGGAAGCTCATACATCAAAACCACAATTACAATTCAAGCATTGAGTAACACGGCGATGAAATTCTTTAACATCAAAATATAGAAGCCAATAATTGCAATAAGTTAAAGCATTAACGCAGACGCACACAAAGGTTACCTACTTGTTAAACATATCCACCTATATTCCATCTCCTTCTCCATCATTCCAATTATCTGCACACACACACAGAAAATTTAAGATCCCGAATACGCGAATTCCAATTACATGAAAATGAATCCTAATATGGCATGATTGAGCGTGGGAGAGTATAGAAAAAACACCTGTTCTCTCTCATTAGCAGATGGACCGTTGCTTGCAGCCATTGGATCTGAGATGGAGATAGCGAGATAGCTAATGAGATCAAAATCCCTTTGAAATCCAAATTATCAGATTGCAACTGTGAAAAATGTTGAAGAGGGTATACCCTTAACCTTAAACCCTAGAAATTGAGGTGGAAGGCGGCAAGCACGATTCTAGGGTGTTAATGTTAAAGAGTGATACCATAATAGCGTGCACCTTCAATCGGCACCTTAGGCTTACGTGTTACGCCCCACGTGGAGTTGGCGCAACTAAATTGCCTCTTCTTCCGGCTTGTTTGGTTCGACACGTGATAATTTTGATAAAATGAATAACCACACACACACAGATATATAAGATATTTACTAATATCATATGTTAATGTATACACGAAGCAATATTATATTGTATTGGACAAATCAAGTGATTATAAACCTAATGTTGGATAATTTTACAAGTTAAGATTTTGTCAAAGACGTATTTAAGGTAAGATTTATCAAAGACATATATCAGACCATATAAACAAATTAAGGTTCACCATATGGTATTTTATCTGATAATATTTTTTTATAATATTGGCAGTGTTTAGTACTATTTGAATTCAAGTATATATATCAAGATTCTCCCAATTTATTATTATACATTCTATATTACTATAGTAGTATTTTTATTCGGCATGAATGATCTCCACTAATCTGCAGAATAAGTCCTCCTGCCGTTGCTACGTATTAAAATGCACGAATTGCACTCTAATTAAGAATATGTGAAAAAATAAAATTATCACATGCTACTATTAATTTGGATTTATGAACTGTATTATGGATCACTCTAAATTTTGATGACTAATAACTTATATTATCATTAGCACAGGACGAAAACCTTATACTTGACCGAACTAAATGGGTCGCATACATTTAAAGGGAAAAAAAAAATACCACCCGTACGGGTGAGCAAAACCAAACCAAACCCGAAAAACCGAATCGAACGCTCACCCCTACCGCCCCGGATCTTCCGCTGCAAATAGTTTTTCCATCTCGTTTTCCGATACCATCACATGCAGCAAAAAGTTGATACTTATAAAATAAAATACGAGATGAAACACTATTCTTCACTATAGTGAAATAAAATACGAGATGAAAAACGGGTGTCAAGAGGTGCCAATTAGAGAGATCATGCAGCTGCAACATTTCTAACTTGTGTAAATATTACAACTTATACCAACGAATGCATACTGCATAATCCAACCAACCCCCTCCAGAAAAGGGAGAACTCACTGCAGCAAAATGACTACTACTACTTCAATTACTATAAACTTATAATTTTACCATTAGCAATCTCGGTTTCTGTCTTTACAGGTTTGGCATCATCTTCTACAGAACAGTTACGACGGGATGTTGAAATGGAAAAGCCAAGAAATGACAAAAGCAAACACCATGCAAGCAAGAAGAAAATTCAAGAAGCGATGACCATTTAAGCAAGTTCGAGTTTCTATGGTGGAGGGCGCAGGCACTGGGGATGTATCAGTAGCTGCAGCGTCTGCATTGCTCTCATTCGCTTGTTGAACAGCCTCGACATCGTTAGGGCCGACAACATTGCGCGCGACTGAGTTGCAAATTTCACAAGTCCTGAGGTACAGAAGAAACATGATCAGAGCTGAATCAAAGGCATATAATTGTAAATCATGGAAGTGCTACTACAAGGAGAAGGGGGGTAATTTTGCTGGTCGCGACTGTCTCAATTAATGGATAAATCAGATTATTATACGACCCTTTTGTATAGCATCGACCTCACTTATCTTTGATTAAGGACCGTGAGAGTTTCTCGGGTTGCTTGATTGCTGAAATAGCATTCATCTTGAATTTATAAGTGGTACTTCCATTTTTGTTTTGACCTCACTCAGTAAAAGAACATACACTCATGAACTGAACAGCTTAAAACTGTGCAAGTGAGACAGTCCAAATATAACTTTTGTAGTCAAAACAAAGATAACACTAGTAGTGCAAAATGTAGCAGATTAAATAAAGTGATATTCTAAATATATATATTCAAAAAAAATTTATGATAACACATCCACATCTGATAACTTCTATGATGGCTTCAATCTGCTACTAGTGTGAACAGTTTCACAGCATATGCAACTAACATAAGCCAACTTTCCACAGTTTGAAAAGCTGGGAAAGGTGAAGGCCTTAAGTGGCTTATGCGATATGCAAAAATAAAAATAAAAATAGAACTTGAAATGCATTAGATTTAAGTGATTGTGAGAAAAAGAAAAGAAATCGGATTAGGCGTTTGCTAGCATTAAATTTTTATTGACATCTTATGAAGGTAAGACAAATATTTCTCCCACCAACCATTCAAGATTTTTGCCACAACTATTTTGTACAAAAAGGGCAGAGTAAATTCAAATTTAGGCTTTAGCCATGTCTTTCCAGATATATATTTTAATAAAAATAGCCTCAGACAAAGTATTGCTATAGGTTTCTGATTCATGAATCATTATAATATAGATATGATAATTACACAAATGGCTGAGAATATAAGGAATCCAAATAAGGTGCTGTAAATTCTGAGCATCAAACAGTATTATGACAATCAAGAAAAATATCATACTTCTACTTTGATAAAGGGAGAGAATCTCAAGAATGAGTTAGCAGCTTAAAAGCAGCATAATTGAAAGGAATCATGGTGTAATAAGAAAACATGAGCAATTGCTCCTCTACTTTTATCTCTTTTGCTTTATTTTCTTTTCTTGATCTTTTGGAAGACTATATTCCCTCATCAGCATTACCATAACAGCACACACTGTCTACACAAACTCAATATTCGTTCCAACCAAACACTTATTTGGTGGTAAAGACAACAAACTAAAACACAGCAGTAGTCATAAATGTACCTTAACAAGACAAAGGAATCCAAGAAAACAACACAACAGCGACAGACGCGAACAGAATCAACACCACAATTCAACAAAACCATGAAAACAAAATAATTCTTTCATCTAGAAACATCAAGATTCAATATTCAAGAGAGAAATAGAGAAGATTACTTACTTGTTTCCTTTGATTTTGAACCACGTTTCAGCACAATGTCTGTGAGCAGCGGCCAAATCATCTTTACACGAACACCCCAATTCAATGGCGATCCCGGAGCTAGGGCTACTACTCACCAAACTCAAATGACAAATCCGGCAATCTTTCTCAACGCTCTCCACACGCGCCGCCTTCTTCAGTCCCCTCCGCCGCTCTCCAAATCCAAAATTCGGAAGGATCGGAGGCGGACCGTGATTCCAAATTCTCATCTTCCAAAATCTCCGAGCCACAGGTGAAGCTGTAATCATCGTAATTAGAGCCATCGCCGTCGGCGGTGGAGTAGAACTGCGAGTTGCAAGAACCCTCAACGGCGTCGGAGAAGCAGAGGCTTCCTCCTCCTCCTCGTCGCTGGAGGCGCCGCCGGAGCTCCTGCAGCCGCATTCCAAATCCATGTGGGACATTTGTAAAGTAGCCATTCGTGAAGACCCGGAAGCGGAATGATGTTTCAATGCGCCGTAGCTAGATAAAATACCTGCAAAATTGAATCTTTACAGAGCCCAATTGCTGATTGAACATGCTAATATTTTGTTTTTGGTTCTGAGATTAATTCTAAGAAGAAGAAAGGGACTGTTTTGAGGTATAAAAAGCATTGAGGCCTTAAAGAATGAATCTTGAAAGAAAGCACTGTGTTGAATCTGAACAAATTCAAGAGTCTCTGTCTATTTATGAACTCTCAGAGTATAATATGGCATTGGATTAGGTGATCTTTACAACTCCACATAGCTGTTCTGGAACTGAAAATGACACTTTATTTTCTCACACCGTAATAATACTCAGAGAGATAGAGAGAGAGAGGTGTAGTGTTTCAGTTATGAGTGGATGTGGTGAGAAATGAGGCAATATTAAGAAGGAAAATAAGAAGAATTTAAAACGAAAATGGCAGTACTTTAAGTTTGTGATTTCTTTTGGAAACTCGAGATATTTTAATCTCTCTAATCTTGACTTTATACATCATCTACATTACTAGTAACAAATCCTTCGCATACCAAATATTTTTGGAATAAATTAAATTATAGTTGTAAAAAATAATCCAAAATAAACGAGTCTGGCAGAACATGTGGACTTTAAAGCAGAAAGAGCCAAAACTTAAACAAATCACCAGTTCCAAATAATATTGATTTTATATTCTTCCACAGTCATAGCGTAGTGTAAAAATGATGCAATCAAACTCACATTGCATATATTTAGGATTTTATAATAGCAAAATTTGATGAGAAAGAGATAGCAGCAAAACGACTAAAAAATTAATAATGCACGACATATATTTGCAATTGCAGTTATATGTACGTATATATTTTTTATTTTTTAGAGGAGCTATATAGCCTATATTCACGTATATTGATTGTGAATTTGCGTGCAAAAAGATAAAGTATGTGTGTAGTACAAAAGAATGATTAAGTTAAGTAATGTTAGATGCTGGAGTGAAATCTTTGCCTTCTTTTCTTCTCAGGGGGATGCTGGTTGTTTGTTAATTTGATTAGGCTATAATTATGACTAATTATTCATCATAAACACCTTTTAATTTTGCTTCGTGCATTACTTGATCACTTTACACGCCAAGTTCTAAATTCTTTCATGATATTTATTTAAAAGATATTTTTAAGTGTAAGTGTATGAGAAATCAAATTGATATGAGTCCTTATTATCATCTTGATTGAATTTTGAAAATATCATAAATCAAATTAATATGGAACGATTTGTAATCTAGAAAACAAGAGTTAATCATAGTTATTTAAAATTGTCAGAAATCAGTTATAGTCTTTTTTTTCTGAAAGTATTTACTATCAAATATGAACACATGATATCTTAACATGCATAATTTGTATAACATCCATACGAGTTTGGGGCTCATTTGCTTAGTCATCTCATGAGGGGCATTTTGGTCTTTTACTTACCTAATTTGATTTGAAATCTCCTCCCAAAGGAATTGGAATAAGAAAAATAGAGATAGGTGGTTGAACTTAATTGTACTAATTAATATTGTACCCAAATTAAGCATTGGAGTCTGGTCGAATTGTCATAGAAATTGCAAGTGAAATTTCAATCTTCATCTGCTTTCCAATTACCAATTTAGACAATTTAACGTAATTATGGCCGAAGGTAGATGGAGTAATATGTAAATTAAGGAAATATGATGAAAACACCTAACAAATTATTGTATGTCCATTTTGGTGTGTTGTACCTATATCTCATTTGGTAATTTATTGAAATAGAGAAGCATGTGAATCTTGAATGATGATCAAACGTAGATATGGTTGTGCGTGCACTATGGTCCACTACAAATGTACCATCATATTTGTATGGTTAATTTATTTTACTAGTTGATAAAGTATCTTTCTATTTCCTTTTATTATGAGATACGTAAAAGGAAACCATTCTTTTTTTTTTCTCTTCTAAATTTATTTGTAGAAGGCACAAATAGTAGATGGTCATATGATAAGATTTGATCATATGTATTAACTAGTATTCTGCCACGTGCATTGGACGAACATGATTATAGTATTTAAAATTATTATATTTATTAAGTGAATAAGTGAAATTGCAAATATTATCATCCATAAACATTGAACTTTTAACATTGTCATCAAGTCAAGTCTTACTTAGTATCCGTCTATAGAGATAATAAGAGCCCCATTCCTATTGAAATAGCTCCAAAAAGAAATTAGATTGGGATTAATTTCAAATCATCTAATTCCTCTTTTTTGGAATCCTCTGTTCTCCTTATGTATAAAGCCTGTATACCATGCCTTCATATGTCGTGTAATACAAATAGTCCACGTTTAATTATGAGAAAAAGAATTAACAAATGAAAGTGAAAATTGGGAGGATGGTTTAGTTAGTTTCAGACATCAATAATTACTATTTATAATTAAAAACTAAAGGAAATCTAAAAAACTAAAAGATGTTTGCATTTATCAATAATGAGAGATTCAGTGTCTAAAATAATTTATATATTGTGGTGCTCATTTTGTTTAGCTTGTAGCCACTCACTAGTTTTCATTAAATAATAAATTATTAGAATTCAATTTAACGCTGTGACAAAATCTGAGCCCGAAATTTCCAACCCCACAAAATAAATTATACACAACTATATATATATATATATACGTACATTATTAGTTCGAATAAGTAAAACACATGTACTTTGAATAATCAAGTTAAGACTAAACATTAGACCGTTAAAGCGTTAACAATCCTAGTCAAGGAAACAGCAATAGTGTGATTATACAATTACTGTGCACCAATAATATACATGATATATTTCAATAATTGAAGCTTAATATAAATTAGTAGGTAAATATCGGTTTATGTTATAATGTTTCGCAATTTTTCACTTATGTCACAATGTAAGCATATTGTTATTTTGGTCCCTAACATTTCAGAAAATTTCACTTAATGTCTCATCGATCAATTTTCAACATACAAATGCTTACGTGGCTGACAGAATTCTATGTTGGACTCCACGTCATTATAAAAATAAAATAAAAACGTGAAAAAGCTCATCCAAAAAGATATCGTTCTATTTCTCCCCTTATATTGGAATGGAAAAAATAGAACGGTGTCGTATTGGAGGAGCTTTTTCCATGTTAATTTATTTAATTTGTATGACATGGAGTCCACCATGGAATTCCGTCAGCCACGTAAACGTTTGTATACCGAAAATTGATCGGCGGAACATTAAGTGAAATTTTCTGAAACGTTAGAGACCAAAATAATAATATACTTACGTTGGACATTAAGTGAAAAATCGCGAAACGTTAGGACATAAACTGACATTTATCCTAAATTATTGAAACCCGAACCTAATCTCTTTGTTTTTAAATAAACATTATTTTTTGAAAAAGTCTCATCCCAAATAAGTGTTATATTCAAAATTTCATGTAAAAATAATGCAAAAGTATCAAATTTATCTTATTAATTTCTTTAATACTACTGTGATTTTCAGACTTCCCATAATAATATAAAATAAACGACCAAAATTTCCCACCGTTGATCCTCATAGTACATTAAAGGACTCCAGTTGATAGCAATGTTGTAAAAAGTTTAAAGCCGTTTTGTTTTGGAGAGGCGAGGCGCAAACCTTGAGACAGTTTGAGAGTAAGCCTCGGACTTTTAAAAAAATCATAGAAAACAATAAATAGCAACCCAAACATCAAATTTAATAATTTATAATTCTTAAAAATATCAAATTAAAGGTATAAAATGTTCATAAACATCAATTCTTAGAACATATAGAGAGAGATGAGAGAAGAGAATAGGAGAGAGAATAATTTTATTTTATTTTTGAAAAAAAAAATATTGCTATGGTTAAGTGTTTAATTGAGTATTGTATTTAAATTTAATAAATATGGGATATTTATAATTTTATTTGAGCTCTAAAAATTAGCTCAAAATAATTAAAATCCAATAACAAAAATTGCAACATGTGAGGCTTAAGCCTCGAGACACTTCGTATTGAGGCGTGCGCTAGGGGTGAGCATTCGGATTTCGGTTCGGATTTTTGCCTAATCCGAACTGATCCGAAAATCCGAATTTTGAGAGAGAAAATATCCAATCCGAACCGAATATCCGAAAATCCGAATTTTTTATAAAAAAATCCGAACCAAACAGAAAAATCCGAAATTATGAAAAAATCGAAAATCCAAAACCGATTTTTGTTAATTTTTATATATATTTATATTAAATTTAATAATATTTAAATAAAATATTATTTTATATATATAAATTATATATAATTCGGATTTTCGGATTTTTTCGGATTAAAAAAATCCAATCCGATCCGATCCGAAAATCCGAAATTTTGAAAAATTTCAATCCGATTCGATCCGAAAATCCGAACCGAATTTTAAATTTCGGTTTGGTTCGGATCGGATATTCGATTTTCGGATTTTTTGCTCACCCCTAGCGTGCGCCTCGGCTCTCTTAGGCTCAAGCCTCACGGACACCTGGAAAGACTTTAAGCCTTGACGCTTATAGATAGCGCCTTGACTCAAGTCGCTCCCCGAGTTTTTGCAACAGTGGTTGATAGAACTTCTCAATTATATGGAATCAGTTCCAATTAAATCGGTTTTAATATTTCTGGATTATTAGTATTTTACTATGTTTTCAAAATTTAGTAGTGAAAATGAAGCATGGACCACAGAAGTAGAAAATCACGGCGTGAAGTGATGATCTGCAGCGGCGACACAACTGGTGGGACCACCTCGTTTCTTCCTCCGACACTTTTGAGTTTTAGTGTTTTTCTAGGATTAGTGAAGCGATTATATAACCAAATTAAAGATTAATGTTTTGGGGTTTTCAAATAAAAATAATAATACTATAGAAAATGTTGGGCCCTTGTAATAGAGTAAGGCTCATTGTAGTTAACTACAATGTTGAATAATAGATTAAGAGGAGGACAAAATGCTCTAAAATCGATTAGTGTGTAGAAATATTGTGCGAATCTCTCCATAGTGTTTATTGATACGTAAAAGGAATTTCGTGCATTTATGCATGAGTATATATATATTAGTGTTCTGGATATATATAATTTACTATTTAAGATTATCTTGTTATAAATTTTTCTTCCTTACATTATCTAAATTAAGTAACTAAGTGGGTCTTGGTGTAGTCAAATGATGTTATTCTTCTAACTTGATTCGGCACAGAAAAAATAAAAATAAAGGGAAAAGTGAATCGAATAAACTTTTGAATGTTTCTCTTGCGACTAAAAAACGACAAGAAAAATAAAATGAAAAGAGAGATAGAGAGGGGGAGAAAGACAATTCTGCACCAGATTGTCTCTTGTAAATTCAATAGGATGAATTTTTAATAACAAATTGCAGGCAAAGAATGATTGGACTTGCGAATTCTGAGCAAGTTTAAGAAAGAGAAAAAAGAAATTACTAGAACAAAATTTACAGCTCATTAGCATTATTTCTGCGCTTTTTACTACTATAAGTAGCTTAATTATATTTTCATGTCAAACTAAAAGAAAAGATAGTATAAAATAGAAGGGAAACCCTTATCGGAACTCAAAGGAAATGCATTTGATATATATGCACGTCAAGAATAAGAACCAAGATGCACCTAAAAGAAGATTAAAAAGAATCTCTTGAATTAATATAATACTACAGACCGAAACCATTATCCTAGAAATAGAAAAGGAAAAATTGCAGTTCCAAACTTCCAATTCCAATTACTCCGCCTATTATGCCACAACTTTACTTATTTATTATTTGTTTGAAATTTAGAAAATGAACCAACACATGTCATGAGAGTAAAAAAATAACAACCACCAAAACATGAAGTTGGAACAAAATAATTGCCATTTTACACGTCAAAAGATGTAATAAAAAGATAAATTAAAAAAAAACATGGGAATTACTTAGTGTATACGAAGATAATGACTGCGGATTTCTCCTGAATCAATGAAAAAGTCACTAGATGCAAATGAAGAAGACTTACCATTTTACCTCAAAAAGAAGCATTTCAATTTATATTTCATTTTTACCTGTGTTTATTTTTATATAGAAAGAGTCGCACTTAATTTTATATAAAAACCACCCATGTCATAAGGACATAAACATCAAATATAACAGATACTAGAAAAACAATTTTGTTAAATAAATAACAAAAAATTCGCTAAATTCATATAATTCCAACAACTTAGAAAGGACCGAAAAAAGAAGGAAAAAAAAAGAAAGCGTATAGACGGTGCCAAATAGGTCCTTAACCCATTTGTTCTCACATGGGCTGTCAATTTCGTAACGGCAACCACAAAATACAGGTAGACCGAACCCAGATACTAAGTCTAACATCATCTTCTTTCCTTCCTTATCCCATTATTCCGTTTTCTACTCTATTTTTTGGCGGCCAAACACGCCCCAGAGATATGACAATTCATTCCAATTTTATGTATATCATCAAACAAAAGAAATATTACATTTCCCTTTTTCTTCTGGCTATGGTTGGACAATGATGACTTTTTTTTGTGTGGAAGTGGAATGGGGTGGGTGAGGCATTATCGCGGCCAAAATCAGCACGCTCACCCACATTAAAGTTAAGACTTGTTTGATTGTTAATTATCATGTTTAATTGATAGTCATTGCTTATTTGATATTAGTGGCTCACTTTTTCTTTAGACCTTTATTCATTTCCGAATACGAAGCAAGTTTAGATGAATATTTATCATTGAAAAACGGTGTGAAATTTGTAGCCACTACAAACAAGTGTGCCCTAAATGAATCGTATTCCATGAATATCTTATATATTAAGTTGAATTGATTGATTGCAATAATTGTCCATCGAATGGGCTAGACGATTCAGATGGTGAGTTGTCTTGAGTTAGAATCTTGTCGATTCTTTCTATGTCGAGCTATCTTAAAGGCTGTCACGACCTAGGTTAAAAAAACTACTTTTCTGATTCAAAATAATGTAATATTATCTGGGCGACGAGATGCAATATCAGAAATTCTCCAACCACTGCTTTTGTGTCCATTCCAATTGAAAGAATAAATTCCATTGACAAAAAAATACATGAGTATTTTATAAGCCATAGATATTCAAATATCCGTTTCCATTAACAGAGTAAATTATAAGCCATATATATTCAGATATCCATTCCATTAACAGAATAAACAATAAGCCATAGATATGCCAATATCCATTTCATTAACAGAGTAAATTATTAGCCGTTCATATTCAAATAAATACAATTACTAACTAAAGACAAAGGCTAGACATCAAGCCCTTTAGCAAAGCTAGTTGGGTGGTCAGCCATTCAAAACTCAAAAAGTTTTAATGCAGCACATAGGATGAAAGAAATTCCCAATGAGAGATTAAACAAATATGATCAAACCCAACAAAAGCTTAGTGCAAATAGCTTAATTTTATAGACAATTATTTTTTACTTTTTATTTTTAATTCTTCTAACTAAAGCTCAATCTACAAACCTAAAGAGGAATAGTTGGGAGCATTTCAGGTAAATGAAGAACGTAAACAGGCAACAATAGAAGATACAGCTCTAGTGTGTCTGAAAGAATACAAAAATGTCTTTCAAAGCATGAAACTTATGATCTTGAGCTGGTCTGATGCAACAAGTGATCTTAAAGCCACATGAATGAATCAGAAAAAAACCAATCAAGGTCAATAGAAAACGACAATAAGCCAAGTGATCTACAATACGTTAGATACTGACACATTCCTAAGCCACAAGGGATTTTAACAGGTTAATGAACAAACTACACAACTCAACTAATCTTATGTCACATAACAACCACCTAAGAGAAGAACTGAGCTATCGGGAAAATGGATTTAAAAGCTGTCTAAGTATACCTGCAGAAGTTAATTTTCAATTCTTTGACTCCCCCTGTTATGACCTACTACTAGCACAACAACCACAAACCAACTTCTGAAATAGAACGCTGAGAAGGTGCGCAGAATCTGCTTTCTTGCACTCACAACTTTGTCCTTGTAGTAGTCGAGCAATTTGATATCGACCCAAGGATTCCAAAGCATTTGGATTTTGGTACGTCGTGTAAATGCAATTGCTCACATCAGGGATGATATGCCCGGTATCTCATTTTTCCAACTTTAAAGCTTGAAACACCTTTCTTTACATTGTCTCCAAAATGCCTCGTTCTTTGGCACTGCTGCTACATAGCAACCCACAGGCCATATTGTCCATTGCTTTTATGTTGCTGCTCTCCAACCCACTTTTAGACCAAGCAACGTTACTTATATCAGCTGCCAATGCAGCCAATTCATGGCTTGTGAAGGACAGAGGTTCCACATGGTCCATAAATTCTGGCCCGAGCAAAGAGTTTTCTGTTGTCATTCCATTAGATATTTCACAGCAACCATGACCACATTGCTGAGGGACCATGAGATTCAGTTCACTAACAGGTCCTTCAAGCAATTTTGACGTTCCTGAGTCTGAATTTGAAACCGGAAAGAAGGAAGGAAGCCACCCTAGGAGATGGAAATACATTCTCTGTTCCATCAATTGGATTATACAAAGTAAATGCGCTAATGCGTTACAACGGGCGGCATACAGTTGGAGGGCCTATTGATTTGTCGATATATTGAACTCCCAATTGAGCCATCTTCAAAGGTTGCTGTCATCCACACGTTCTAGGGAGCTAACATCTTTTCCGTCACTTGATTTGACGGAGTATGCATCTCCATACGATGGCATTTCTTCTGAAGATGCCTTTGACTTCTCGGCACTTGTATCTTCCTCCACAGAGCCTGGTTCCAACTTAGACTTCCCAAGTTCCAAGCAGCGACGCCTCAATGTGGAATTCCAGTGATTCTTGATAGCATTGTCGGTTCTTCCTGGCAATATCCTTGCTATTGAAGCCCATTTGTTTCCATGGATGGAATGAGCTTGGAGTATGATACGATCTTCTTCATCTGAAAGAATTCAAGTCCACGTTCCTATTAAAAGCGCATGTGCATTCCTATTACTAGCACATAGACGCCGATTGAAACCAATGGAGCTGGTTTCTACTTAGAAAATGTGGATTAATCAAAGAGACACTCACTCCTACCACATTAGCATAACATCATTTTGAGAATTGCAATACATAAGGTTTAAAATAGATTATCACACAACAGACAAATCAAATTCAGTCGGATGCAATCTCTCACAATTTGACCAAATTGCAGTTTCCAATTCCGATTTCTAGCTTCAGTTCATTCAAGGCCACATGCCCCAAAGTCGAAACTATAGGTTGAAGAAAGGACAGCAACTCCAACAAGATGAGAACAGATAAAAAGAAACGAGATACATAAAAAATTTTACCCTAAAATTAAAAAGAAACGAGATACATCAAATTTTACCCTAAACCTAAAATTAAACATGTAATTTATCTGACGAGGATAATTACCAGTAAAGGGCTTGCGTTTAACAGCAGGATCGAGCTGATTGCACCAACGGAGGCGGCAGGATTTTCCCGATCTACCGGGAATTCCTCGGGCGATGAGGCTCCAATTCCTCGCCCCGAAGTTGCCAACGAGTTGACTCAACATCGCGTCCTCATCTGGCGACCACGGCCCTTTAACTCGGTCCAGCGATTTCTTGCTCTCTCCACCTCCATCCTCGAGCATTACCAAGTTCTCGTCCTCGCCAATGCCACCGGCCGCCACCTCCCCCTCGCCGCCGCCGCACGTTTCTGCGGCTGCTTGAGTATCAATTTCCATGGGAGTAAATCGAAAATCTTTTAATTTAGTCGAATCAATTGACGCACTGTTTGACTGAAGTCTGAAACTGGTGTGAAAAGTGAATGAATTTGCAGCGCACAGCAGAGAAGAGAAGAGAGTTGTCTACGGTGATTATTATTTCCTCGCCTGCTTAAACCTGTTAAGTGACTAACGATTGTAACTGGGCCCAAATATAATTATTGGGCCTATGTGAAT
The DNA here is from genome assembly GCA_036937905.1 of Salvia rosmarinus. Classification (NCBI taxonomy): domain Eukaryota; kingdom Viridiplantae; phylum Streptophyta; class Magnoliopsida; order Lamiales; family Lamiaceae; genus Salvia; species Salvia rosmarinus. The sequence continues at coordinate 96,848 of JAODLM010000351.1, forward strand.
ATTTTCCCGGGCTACATTTAAAGAATATTTCACTTCATTTTCGAGTAATAATGCATTTCCCAAAACTCAAAAAAGTAATGGATTGCTCAAATGGCTTGTTTGTTTGGTAGAAAAGTAAAATTAATTGAGAATGTAATTTTAGGAAAATTATTTCAAGAAAAATAAATCATAGTAAAATTTTATCCTATTTGGAAAATACCAAGAAAATTGTTAGGATTTCAAATAATAATAATAATATAACATACAACTTTAAGTATGATTCAATTCATAGTTCTAAAAATAAAATTAAGATTTATATGAAATAAATTATTATTGAAATAATAATAATAATAATAATAATAATAATAATAATAATAATAATAATAATAATAATAATAATAATAATAATAATAATAATAATAATAATAATAATAATAATAATAAGTGTAAACTATGATTTGTATTTTAATAAAAAAAAATATGTAAATAGTGTAAAAATCTTAAGACTATAGAAAAGAATATTTAAGATTTGTTGGGAATAAGAAGGAATATTGCACTACTTTCTTTATTTTCAGGATTCTTTTACTTTTCTTATCTTCTAAAAATACAACCAAACACATGAATTTAAAATTTTGAAATCAAATTATTTTTCCAACGAAATCCTTACCAAACAAACGGCCAAAGTCTTTATGTTAGTGTCAGTAAGGTTTTCTTCTTCTTGATTTAAACTCTACATGTATATGTTACATGTATTAGTTTAACATTTAAGTACAAAACGTGTTGCAAATATTAATCATGAAATAAAATTGGACTATCTGAAATTATAGTTATAAGTTGCATTTTAACATTTGGCGACATAAATCGATAGTTCACAAGAAAACGACTACGATATGGAGATATTATGGGAAACACAAAATTATCTGTTAAGACTTAAGAGTCGTATTAGATTAGCTATTAGCTGTTGCAGTGATACTCATACACGCCACATTTATTGGATAATATTATAATATTAAACATGTTATTTAATATTTATTAATACTGCCTGCATTGATTGATATCATATATTTATACTAATCATAAATATGAGAAATGCTCAAATTTCCCTGCATTTATCATAATTCATAACCCCGCCGCTTCACTTCCATCACCATGGTTGCATTGCAAATGACCATTTTTTCATTTATATAGGGAAATGATTTGGATTATTTCATGTAAAAGAGAGAATTGTGGGCTCATTTCGTAATCTCAACCCAATTTTGAAGCCCAAGTGGATGAATCCACAAGAGAGAAAGAAATAAAGAAAAAAAAAGGTTATTTTATTCATAGCCCCTCTTTTATTTTTTATAGCCCCTATTCCATAAAATAATAAAATAAATAATAATTTACTATTTTGACCTTATAAACCCCATTTAAAACTCCAACAAAACTCATTTTTCGGATATTTTGCTGTCACCTTTTCTCGTGTTTCTTTCCCAATAGATCGTCTTCTTCACTCCTTTCTTTCTCAAAAGTTGTTTTAAGAGTTGAAATTCAAATGGTTAAATTGTATTTAAATGTTTTTTTATATAAAAAAAAATGTTTCAAACTTTTGTTAATGCTTGTGCCCATCCTTTTTATTGTTGGTTCTAGCTTAAATCTATGAATATAAGCTGCTGTCATTTTTTCTCTTATTTCTCATATGTTTTTTCTAAATGAAATAAAATCCTTAAAAATTTGGTGCTTTTAGCACAAAGATAATTAAGAACATAAACATTGTTATGCACAACCATGTTCCCCACTGGTTGGCTTACCATTCCTAGTGTTGCCTCCAACTGGGTTAAGCCTCAATCTGCCGCCGAAAGTCACTGCCGTTTGCAATTTTTACAATGGCGTCGGCATTGTGACTTGTGAGAGGCTATTGTTGTTGAAGTAGCGAAATCTAGTATCTAGAGAACCACAACGAGGGCATTGCAAGAGGGTCTGTGGTTGCTTTTGTTGTTGCTGGGCTTCTGCTTCTGGTTGAGATGATTTTTTTTATTAAAAAAAACATGACAGTAAGTTCTCTAATGCTATCAAGATATTGGGAAAAACTCAAAAATGTGTATGTTGTGGATTTCAAGGAGTGAAGGTTACACGGATGAAATCTTTTTAAGATTTATTAGAATTTCAAATGGGGGCTGTAGGGATAAGGGATAAAATAGTATATTTATTATTAATTTTATCATTTTATTAAATAAGGGGCTATAGAGAGCAAAATGGAGGCTATGAATAGATTCATCCGAAAAAAGGGGAAAAAGAAGGAAATAAATAAATATAAAGAACAAAAAAGTCTGATAACAGAGGAAATGATATTCTTTCCTGGAAGGAAATAGTATATCATGAGGTTGGAAAATCATTGAAAAAGAAAGTAGCAATCATAAAAACAACTAATTAGCTTAGTAAAAGATAAATAGTTAACCATAAGTTTGAAAATATATAAATTCTAGTCATTTTTATGATGAAGAGACATAAATATTCTTTTATTCTTTCAATTTCAAAAACTAGACTGTATTTTCTCAATCAAAATATTTAACTTTGTATTAGATTCATAAATACGTGATATTTCAATATTAAGATACATAATAACTAATAAGTTACTTTGTGAGAGATAATGATTTGACATATTTAAAGTAAATGATTATTTTTCTTCAATTTTTATGTCAGGAAACTAAACACATTTTATAAATATCAAAATATTATTATCAAATTAGCAAAGATATGAAGTTTGACAATCAAGTAATAAGGAAAATTTCGATTGATCACACCAATCAATTCTGTTTTTAGGCCACCTCTATCGGGCTAGGGCTATTTTTAGTATGGGCTAGTCGGACTAAATTTTTTTGGGCTATTTTTTGGTCTTAACCCTCTTTATTTGAACTGATCCATCGATTTTGGATTAAATTAATATTCTTATCTAAAAGTAACATAATTACTCTTATCTTGATATGATTCGATTTTTGAGCAACAACTATCTAAAATTTACATCCTTAAGGGAGATCCTTTTTACTTCCTTTTTAGAAATTTATCCCCATTTTGTGAAGCAACTTGTAGTCATTTGAATAACTATTGACGAAGTCGGGAAATCTACTCAAAAGTCATTTATTCGATACTGTGGTGTAAATGAAGCAAGCTTATGATCGTATACATTATTATAAGAATAAATACTATAATTCTACAATCTTAAATTCATAATTTCAAAGATTAATAAACATAAACCTAATATACTTTAACTATAATATCTACATCAATCGTAAATTCTGACCACAAAAACAAATCATTAAACGTTCAAGCAGATGTAATAACAACGAAAGTAGGCACGTGATGAATAACTCGAACGATTTCAATCATATTTATTATAATATTATAAATGAAACGCCACAAGAAAATTCGGACCGCAGATCCGACCGAAAACAACGAACAGAATCGTTTCCTTCTCTTACTCAACTACAAGTACAATCTATACAATAATTCAAAGAATTATGATCATATAATATTGGACAAATAATTTAGAAAAATCCTGGGGCAGGAGCAGGAGCATCGACAACGTAATCGGCAGCCGCCGGACCAGGGGCGGAGCCACCAGAGACTCCACCGTTGCTCAAGATCTCCAACATCGCGCGGTGGGGATTCGCCTTCTGCTTCTCGCAAAGAGCTGGCAAAAATACTCCTGCACAATCATTTACCAACACATTATTAATAATTTCTTCCTAATAAGAATGTATACCTAGATGGAATTACAAGAAATTCATAAAGAACCCAAATCACAGATGGAATTACAAAAAATTCATAAAGAACCCAAATCACTTTCTTTTGGGAACATAGCTTGTTCTATAATTCTCCTAATTGTAAAATTTTCCCCCAAAACCAAACGACAATTTATAGCTTGCAATGAAAAAGAGGTAGTCTTCTATTTGGATGTCCTATATATAGACTTTAATACTTTTTTTAAGTATAAATTATTTTTTCGTCAATGTGAATGATATATTCGGATAAAAAATAAATTTTATTTTTGTCTGTTAGTGGATAGATATACTCCCTCCGTTCTCTCTTAAATGTCTCGTGCAGTTAAATAACACAAACCAGAATAGGTAAATTTACATTTGTATCCTCATTAATTATCATGATAAATGTATTTATATAACTTATGATCAAATTCCAAAAGTATTAAATAAGGATAAATAAAAAATATATTATAATTTCTCTCAAATTGCAAATTAAGACACTTATTAAAAAAATGCTAATAGAATACTTAAAAAAACGAGTTTTTATATTAAAAAAGACATGTTATTCGTGTCTTGTCCTCCACAAACTTTGTCTTGTCCTCCACAAACTTTTAACTGGTCTCCTAGTTAAAACCAATCTATGCAATCGATATCTCATAATCCCTTAGCTATTTTGACTTCAACCAGTTGCTTAATGTGACATTAAGCAAATACAAGTTAAATAAATAAAACTAGTGCTAATTTTTACAATAACAGCAACTTACGTTAAAAAATGCAAAACAATACGTCCATTTTTCATTTCCTGTTAACTCATGAAACTAAATTATAAGTTTTAATTCTAATTACTAAGCAGAAATTAAAGAATCAATTTTAATAGAAATAACGCCTTATCTTACGGAAGAATTAGAAGGGGACCTACCCAAAATATAGAAGTACATGCAAAGGATAAAAAACTTCTATTATATTTAAATTTTTATATTATTTATAAACTTCTAAATTTATATGTATTCCATCAAGCCACCCTATGAGGCAAAAAGAAGCAAAATTACCTTCTCCGGCAGCGAGGTTGAAATAGAGGTCGACAATATTAGGGCAATTCTGGTAACAAGACGGGGAGCAGAGACGGGCGGTGAACTCCGGCGCGAGGAAGGCGTCGGACGAGATTCCAACGAATCCACGGTCGACGCCGCATGCCTTGACGCATTGATCGGTCTCGATGTATCCGGACATCCTCTCACCACCACCTCCGACGTCTTGCACGTGTACTCCACGCTCCGTCGTCGTTCCTGTAGTTCTCCAACACGCACCTCTTCCCGACGACGCGATCGCGAACGAGCACAGGTTCGTCGGCAAATTCTCGCAGATCAGCTCCCTAAATCAATTCCAAAATTGAAAATCAATAAAAAAATCGATCCGATTTCGCTATCTTAATTTGCATGCATTAATATGGAATTTAATCGGAAAAATTATTTGCATCGCGTATACATACCTAATATTCCTTGGATAAGGAGCGAGGAAGCGAAGAAGAGAATCAATGACATTTTCGTTGCAGAAACCATTCTTTTCTTTGGATGGTTGTTTTCCTTTGCTTTTTCTTCTTGGCTTTATTTAGGTTTGTTAGCTGGGGATCAACTGGGAACCTCTTTATATAAGGCGATGAGAGAGAGAGTGGTGAGAGGCGATGAGAGACGGAGGAATATTGAGGGATTTATAAAATTTAATGAGTTTATGCGAATTATTGTCCGCATAATTTGACAAAATTTCTCTAAATTTAGGCCGTTAGGCGTATAGTAACTGGATTGTAGGAAAATTGAGAGTCACAATTGGGGAACTTGATGGACCCCACTCGTTAAAATTAATTACTTAATTTTCTTTGATTGGTTTCTTCGTTGTAAAATTCTTTGAGAAAATTAGTTATATTTGAATTGATTAATGAAAAGTTTGTGTTTGGGTTCCAATTGATGCCACCTTGCAATGAAAACGTGTTGGGGTGCCTGCACTATTTGAAGTTTCCGACAAATGGAAGCTTCTTAGTTTTCATATTGACGTGGTCAACAAATTATTTAAATCGAGACTTTTCGTTTTTTGTAAGACAAATTCTTCTATAGAATTGTATTTATATTTGTAAAATTTTCACTGTAAGAGATAGTTAATAAACAAAATATTAAAATATTATGTCATGCCAACAATAACATGCATTATGCATATTGAAAAAACAAATGTACGAGATAATTGAGAGATAACTGAAAATAGTGAGTAATTTAATTTTAACGAGTAATGTCCATCTTATGTGGTTTACTAATTTCATATAAGTAAAATATCGACAGCGCTAGCAATTAATCTTTCCATTTTGAATTTATGTTTGGTTAAGGATCTGTCCTTAATAAACTTAGACCCCCGCTAAATAAATAATAATAATATTCTTAATAAATAACAAACTTAGACCTCTTTTTGGTGGATGAAAATTAGTAAGATTTATTGAAGAGAGTAGGACATCCACATATTTATGGGTATAGTGAACTTCAATCGGTTGTGAAACTGAAATATATACTTTATTTTTAGTTTGAATAAGAATTCTTACCATCCAACGGTTCATAATATTAAAAATAAAAAAACAAAAAAAACAAAGCTTAATTAGCTTTTTGGGGCCGATAACTCAGATCTGATCATGACAACAAAGCATGAGTTTATAATTGATTTACGAGTCAAATATAGTTCATTCATTTTAAAAGAATTTGATCAAATTTATTTTATAACTTCACGGTTAGTAAGGCATAACTCAAAGCAGTCAAGCAGAAAAACGATTATCTTACACAAAAATATGATAATAACATAACTATACGAATAAGTAGTGATAATTTGTTTTTATCATATTTAGCATATTTATGTACTTCTACCTTGAGAAAATAAAAGCAGGTTAGTCTAATAAACTTTTCAAATTTGGCTAAAATAATAATAATAAAATCTAGGGAAAATTTGGTTACAGTACGTATCTGCCGAAGACTTGGAAGCTATAAGCGGGAAAGTAAACTGTCAACATGCAAAATTTCTTCATCCCTTGTTCACACTAAGCGTTGACCAATTATAATTTCATTGGCCGAGTTTTAGTTGTGGAAATCCAATGGCATTTTCGCGGAAAAATACGTGAAGGCGCCGCCAAACATTGTGGCTTTTTATTTTGCCATTGCCGCCATGATTTTTAATGGCTGGAGTCTTTAATTCTACTTATTTTAATTTTATGCATTCCAAACTTAGAAAATTATTTCTTAAATAAGAACTAAGAATCAATAACCACGGTTAGATTGAATAAGATCGTACGACTCATAATTATTTGATGATAATAATAGTTAAATCTCTAAATTTTCGTTATTTGGATATTTCATATTCTATTATTCGTTGTTTGTGTAATTCATATTGCTCGTCATGTAATCGTAATTCTTGTGTATCAGGGGCGGGACTAGGTCCCCGAGGGTTGGTGGGACAAAATATTTAGAATAATTAAAATAATATAAATATAAATTATATTATAGAAATATGCTCATAAATTACAATAATTTTCAATGGCTATTCATATTCTTAAACCGATTTGATATCAATTCATTATCAATTGTATCAAAAATTATATTCTCAATATAAGTAACCAAACAATAATCATTCATCCAATGATCTCTCATTCGATTTGAAGCCACTTTTCACGTTGATGATTTTCTTATGAAAATTTATCCACACGTGTTTGATAACAATATTTGAACCATGAATGGATTAAAATTAAATATATAATCAAATAAAATTTATCCATTTAAAAATTGACATATTCCCAAATCCAAATGCTCGAAGCACTTTCTCAAATTCCAAAATCATATGATTCATACCATCGAACATAAGAAAATTAATTTAAAAAACTAGTAAATAATAAATTAAATTCAAGTACTTAACATGTATAATTATTAATCTAATATTCTATAAATTTCTCACTATTTTTTATTAGATTATTTGATTAAGCTATCCAATTGAAATCAAACTACATATTGGATCGATTTAAAATTTCCTATGAAGTACTAACTCTTAATTAGAATAATAGTTCTATCCTATGTTTTTTAATTGAGAGATGATTATCATTTCAAAGCAAATAATTTGAAATATAAACATCAAATTAGTAAAGAAGTGACAATAATTATATTTCAATATATGATATAGGAAAAATGGATATCAATTATATCCCAAGATATGAAATAGAAAAAGTGTATATGAATTTCATCTATATTCTTTGCACACATTTGGAACAAGAGTAAAAATAAATATGGGAACCTCTTAATTATTCAACCTTGATTTTGTCTTAATTATTCAACCTTGATTTTGTTTCATCTTTGCCCCTATTTTTTCAAATTTTTGGTGGGGCAAAAATTGAATATTTTATATTTAAAGCATAAATAGAGATATATAAAAGGTATACAAATAAATTTGAGGTGGGGCAATTGCCCCATCTTCTCATAAGGTGGCCACGTCCCTGTTGTGCATGTTATCACATTTCAACTATTATTAGTTCATATAATTCATATTGTTATGCATATAATTATAATGATTGTACATATGAAAACGCTACTGTAAATGAATATATATGGTTAAATGATTATCATTAAAATCAAGATAATAATGATTTATAATTAATCTTGACCATTAGATTATAAAAATGGATGAATCATATTAATTTTTAGTTCTCAAAGCAGTTGAGTTCTAATATAAATATATATATATATATATATATATATATATATATATATATATATATAGAGAGAGAGAGAGATGTTCAAATAAGAATCAATTTTAATGTGAGAACCAAGAACCACGAAAATTTTTACTTAACAAAATGAATTTTATGAAAGTTAATGAATCATTTGGAAGTTATCTTGAATCCAAAATTTGAAATTTTCACCCGTGATTCGAATTCATGAGGCGAAAATTCATTTTTTTGGATTCAATAATTTTCCCAATGGACTCATTAAATTTCACATAAAATTTATCATTTTTGGTTCTCGCGTTCGCACGATAAAATGGTTTTTACGTTAACCTTCTTTTATATATATATATTAATGCGAAGTAATGAATAAATAAATAAAATGAAAAGTTGGTTCAAATTCCATTTACTTTGTTTACTGTCAAATCGAAATATCTAACGTGGACGCGCAGGTTGACCGACAAAATTCATTGAACTGCGTGACTCTTAGTTAAAATTGTGTCACTTTCTAGAATTTTGGGGGCACGAGTTTTGTATCCCAAGAAATATTGAATGGTTAGTTCTGTTAATTGAACCCTACAAACTAATAGATTTTTCAATTGCAATATTTCAAGCCAAAATGAATGACGTAGTGGCCCAAACAAGTTCACGCGTTATCTGTTTTGGTGTACATAGAAAACTAATTGGATTTTTTTTTAAATACAAATATTGAGAGATATGATTTTGGGCCTCACATTTAGTGTGAAATGATCTCGGTCCATAATGAATGATTATTTTCTTCCAATACCCAATTAAAAGTAAATTCATCTTCCAATTCATACGTTAATAAAATATTTCCATTTACTATCGCATCGTAGCTTTTATTTTGACTATATTTTTTCTCCGTACGATGTCATACAAGGTAGAAGAATTGTCAATTTTTGAAAAAATAACTAAAATATTTTTGCTTGGTTAGGTTACTTAATGTGTGTGAATATCTGTAATTCTTTTATTTTTAAATATCTTTAATTCAAAAAAATCTATAATTCTATGTAGATGTTAGGTAGAGTTGATAAAAAATATAATAAATTAAATATTTTGAGGTAATAAAACATTAGACTTATACATATATATGTATATATATACCTATTTATTTAAATTATTATAAATAAATATATATTTTGTATATATATATATATATATATATATATATATATGAGAGAGAGACGGATAGAATATAAATTTTGTTAGTCTTGACCATAGTAGATAGATACATACATACATACTTATTTAGACAAATGAAAATATAGAATATTAATTATCTATATTTTGTTTTTTGTTTTTTGGAAGTAAATTATATGTGTTTGTTGTATTTGTTATAAAGCACACTCATATTTTTATGTGGAAATGTACGTCAATACCCACTTTTTAAAAATTGAAAGCAGTGTACATCCAATATGAAAAAAAGTGCAAATTCATACCCAAAACATTTTTAAATATATTTTGTCGATTTTGCATGATTTTAAAATAATCATTTCAAAATCATACAATCATTTCAATTATCATACAATCATTTCAATTATCAATTAATTTTACTAAAATATCAATTTTAATTTCAATTTTATTTTTTATAATTCTTTTTTATAATTTTACTGGGAGGGTTGGTCATTTGGCCGGTTGGTCAAGGGTGGGGGTTGGCTGTTGGTGGGTTGGCCATGGGGTGGGGTTGGCCCGGTGGGGTTGGCCGTGGGGTGGGGTTGGCCATGGTGGGTTGGCCATGCAGTTGGTGGTTGGTAGGGATGGGTTGGTCATTATTTTGTAATTTTTTTGTGATTTATTTAATATTCAACCACAAAACAATAAATTACTTGACGAACAACTTTATGAAAATTAATAAACGAACAACTTTACTTCATCAAAATTAAATAACCAACAACTTTATCGATCAAAATTAAATAAACCAACAACTCATATTTAATAGACATCAATTTTGCGATTAAATAAACCAACAACTCATATTTAATAGATATGAATTTTGCATTAACAATTTTGATCGGACTTTACCTATATAATTCATTCTTTCATTTCGGTCACTGAATCACTCACTTTCATCTTCCGCATATCTATATTTGCAATCGTTTTTCTCTATCAACAATCGTTTTTCTCTATCAAATATTGTCGATCATAAAAGGTAATTTCAATATTTTGATGTATTTGTTATATATATGATTCTTTAATTATTGTTAGATGAATTTAGGTAAATTTTTAATTAATTTCAATCAATAATTATTTAGGAACATCGCTATAATTATTGTTAGATAAATAATTAATTAACCATTGTGTATTTGTATGATTTATCGTGTATTGTGAATTTTAGATGAATTATTGAATTAAATTATAGTTTTCCGTTTAATTTAGTTTAGTTTAGTTTAGTTTAATTTAATTATTATAAATACGTAGTTGAATTTTTGATTTAGTTTAGAATGTAGTTGAATTTTGATTTAGTTTAAGTTTAGTTTATAATATTTAGTTTAGTTATAATATTTAATTTAATTATTATTTAGTTTAGAAATGAATTATTATTTGATTTAGTTTAGGTGAATTTATTTTGATAATTTATTGGCTCTCGGGATGGGTTGGCCGCTAGGGGTGGGGTTGGGGGTTGGCCGTGGGGTGGTTGGTTGGTCACGGGATAGGGGTTGGTCATGGGGGTGGGGTTGGTAGTGGGGTGGTTGGTTGGCTGGGTAGGGGTTAGCCAGGGGGTGGGGTTGGCCGTGGGGGTGGGGTTGGCCAGTGGGGTGGTTGGTTGGCCACTGGTAGGGGTTGGCAGCAGGGGTGGGGTTGGTCACGGGTGGGTTTTTATTTTATTTTGTGAATATATTTTAATATTAATTAATTATAAATTATAATCCTATAATATTCAAATTACGAACACATAGAAATCAAATTAGGAAGACATGGAAATGTGAATTATAATTTATTGTTATTATTATTTTGGAAATTAATTATCATTCTCGCTCAATTATAATTTATTGTTCTTATTATTAAACATTAGTGATCAATATTATTGTTTTATATTTAATTTGTATTATTGATCAATGTTACTTATTTTATATTTAATTTGTATTATTTAGTTTAGATGATGTTAATATTTTATATTTAATTTGTATTATTTAGTTTAGATGTTTGTTTTATAATTAATGCTAGATGAATTTTTAATTAATTATTGTGCATTTCTATGTTTTAAATAGATGACGAGGAAGAATATTATCATTAGATATGGAGGATGTTGGGATGATTGTTTGAACCATCATGAGGTGCATCATCATATACCCATGTTCGGACGGATAATGTACTTATTTGGGAGTTAAGAGAAGCATTAATTCCTCTCGTGAGCAAATTCTTTTGACTACCAAATACATTATATATCGAGATCTCGTGGTAGACTTATCAAATCACTTTTGACTACCGATGATCGCCTAGCTCGATTGTGCGGGATTTATGCCCAACCGAGGTGTATGTGACATACGGAGGCGCGCCCCCAACCGAACTCAAGCATATATGCCACAGCTCGAGCAACCACGTGATACAACGATGACTACACTTCACAATACTCATCTCTGGATGAGTCATTCACACAACAATTTGGAGCATATGATTGGTTTGAGCAAAATACACCTCGAAGTGCCGCAACATGTGCGCGAAGTGGTCGACGCGATCGCTGACGACGATGATGATGATGAATATGTCGTCGACGGTGAAGAACAAAGCAGTCCGATGAAGAAGAGGAGGAGGGCGTGCGGCTGCAAATGTGATCTCGCACGTTTGTAGAATTTGATGCGTGATACGTCGAGAGGGTGGAATAGAAAAGTTGCTTGGGATGATTATGCGAGTAACACGCAGGGTAACCGGGGACTCGAGGTAGAACAATGGAAGAGGCGAAATTGGCTAGTTCTCGTTATTCCTCATGAGGCTTCAACAATCTTTTGCTAATCCTCTCGACTCTATTCGAACCCCATGATCCGAGCGAAGGTTCCATCTTCGACAACAAGGTGGATCTTAAAATATCAGTCGGGTTGTGGCACTTGGAACAAAGAGCAGAATTTGTTATCCCGCGATCGGACCAGACCCGGATTACGTTCAAATGCAGATATTGTGATCAGTGTCCATTTCTATTGCGCGCATCGCAACAAGGTGGTTTTTGGTTTGTGCGCAAGTTTGATGCCGTACACACCTGTGTAGAAGATCTCGTGAATACCGGAACGCGCAAGGTCAATGGTCGTGTGATTGCAACATACATAGCGCGAAAAATACGCGAGGACGGTGAAGTCATTAAGCCGAGATCGATTATGGCCGAGTTACAACGAGAGTATGGTGTGCAGGCGTCATATACTGTCGCGGTGAGAGCTCGTAATAGGGCAATCGAGATGATATACGGTGGGCATGAACAATCCTATCAGCTGCTACCGGGTTATCTTCACATGTTGCGGACAACTAATCCTGGTTCGTTGATTGACTTGGATATTGGACCAGATGGTCGTTTTCGCCACCTTTTTGTAGCGCTCGGTTCCAACCGACTCGGTTACACGTTGTGCATGAGGCCTGTTATTGTTGTGGATGGCACGCACTGAAGGGCCGCAATAAGGGTATATTGTTTGTTGTCATACGGGCGACGGCAACGAGCAAGTTTTTCCATCGGCTTATGGAATTGGTCCGATCGAGAATGATTTATCATGGACTTGGTTTCGAACACGTGAAGACCGCTTACCAATCAATTCGAGACATTGATTGTGTCCGATGCGCGTCAAGATATCCAATCTTGTGAAAAATGTCTTCCCGAGAACGCCCACGGCTTATGCTACTACCATCTGCCGAAAAATCACGCCTTTGGGAAACCGTAGGTGGCATTGTACTGTAGCGGCTTATGCTATATCGGGAGGCGGAGTTTGACAAAGCAATGAACATGTTAAAGTCCTCGTGCTAAAGATAGACCTACCGGTGGTGCATATGACAAGTCGACAGAGGTAGGAGTTGAGAAGTGGACGAGATCAAAGTGCCATGTGGGCGCTATACCTTTTGACTTCCAACATTGCCGAGTCCTTCAATGCTCGGTTGTTGTGGGCAAGACGATTGCCCATTTGCTCTATGGTTGAAGCGATTCGTCATATCATAGAAAATGGTTCGATCAAAGACTTGAAGCGGCAAGAACATACCCTACCGACCTAACCCACAAGTCGTCAGCAAGATACGGGCGGAGTTGGAGAGATCACGCCAGTATACTATAGTGCCCAAAAGTAACGACACATTCAAAGTCAAGGACATAAACCAAACCTTCAATGTCAATCTCGGACGGAATCGTGCTCGTGCTTGGAGAGGACATGGATCCGATCCGTGTTCTCATGCGATTGCAGCTTATATGGTATGGAGCTACATACTAAATATAATTTTTAGTACGGTATGCCAATTTATAACTAACAACTTTATCATTGTTTTTATATCGAATTTTAATTTGTGCAGCATAAAGATGACCAAATTTTAGCTATGTGGGAGAATACTACCACGAGAAGCTAGTACAGCCTACTCATACAGAGTAAATCATGTTCGCCCAATCCAGGTTGGATGCTTCCTCACCGATGTCGCACTGTTGAAGTATTGCCACCGCGTGGTCCGACAGACGGGTCGTCCGAAAGTTGGGCGCCATCGTCATCCAACCGAACGTCCCCATCGAAGATCTGGTGGAGGAGAAATGGGGTCAAGCAGTACAAGTCGTGCACGTAGGAGGTGTGGCTTATGTGGTTCCGCAGATCACACGCGACAATCATGTCCTTATTTACCATCCCATTAATTGAATGAGATATTGATTTTATTTTCTTCACTTAACTTGATATATGAGTTTAATATGATAATTTAAGCATTCTATGAATTTACTAGAATTTTCTAGATTCATATGTTGAAATTGAAATTTTTTAGTTTAAGTGCTTAATTGCTATATATATATATATATATATATGTTAAAGTTAATATATGATGTTAATATTGATGATTAAGCTCACATATGATACTAAAGTAAGAAGTTGGGAAGAAATTAAAGGAAATTATAATTTATGTATATGTTAGTGAAACATATTATGTAAGTAAGGAGTAATGAAGCTTAATTGAAGAGTTTAGAACTAAGAATACGAAAAGTTGAATTTTATAAACATATTATGTTGAAATGAAAACTTGATGACAAAGATATTAGATTATATGTTGTTAAATGATTATAAATGGTTTATATACATAAAAGTATACTAATAGAATGATGCTTGCTTTAATTGTTAAGCTATTAATTGAAAATGTTGGAGTCGAACTCCTTATTATATTTGGTTGGAAATGTTCTTGAGTTGAATGGTCGTTTTGATTTGTGAATTATGTTGAAACCAAACTCGTGATATCCTTCGAGAAAATATACTCAAATACAAATATTACAATATTCAAGAAAATACACTCAAATACAAATAAGGTTATTACATAATAATTAGTAACATGTTTCGACCACTTTCTATCTAGAACTCGCTCACATAATTCAAAAATAGAACCGTATTTTCTTTCGATAGGCATATACATTCTCATTACCCCACGGGATGCTCGGAGAACCTGAAATGATGCGTTCGGCGTACATGCACATGTACGTTCCGGCACCGACGTTTTCTTCTTTATGCGAACGTACATCGGGAGCAACATGTAAACGTCGATCATGCGAAAAACACGAACACCGAGTCTCATTATCTTCAAACCAACGAGTTACGGTAAGAACTGTAAATAACATCCTCAAGCCGATCCAATTCATCGTGCGCCCTCTTGTTGCCCGGGGTCTAATCAATAATGTACCGGATTAAACAATTCACACACCCCGGTCGTCATGTACATTCGAGCCAAAATGATGCGACCTCTATTAAAACAAGGGATGATGACAGTAAAAAGAGATTCAATTTTGTAAAGGCACAAACAAAATATATTTCTTAATTAGTCAATGTATAAGGAAGTTACCTGCTCAAAGAAGAAGCCATGATCTATGACTTTGGCCCACCCTACTACTACCACAGACTGCTCGATACCAATTAGTAGATGGAGCCCACATAGATATACCATGATCTAGCTCTTGCTTCGTTTGAATATTCTCAAAATATGCACCACTCTCGACAAATGTACAACTATTCAAAGAAGAAATAAAATTCAATATAAATAAAGAATATATACATATAAATTCACATCTATAAGAAATACGAAATATATACTTACAAAGAAATCGGTGTCCAAAATAATAGTGTTCGACTCATCAATTCCATTCAACAAGTCCTCGCCTGCTTATTAACGATCCTCGGATGCATCATGTACAAATCAAGAGCCCGCAATAAATAATTTATTTTTAAATAACGATTTCATATATGAAAATAGAAATAGAAATAGAAGTGATACTTACCCCACGCCAAGATCGTCGGTAGGGTCTTCGATGCGAACAAAATCACCGTAGGTCAAGATGCATCCACTGCTCTAATAATCACCGAACCCGCCCTCGCCTCAAGAAAATTTTCATAAGAAGCGTATACACTATCGGGATAGGACGAGGCAGTGGCACCACGACGGTGACCTCGGTCAGCAGCGCAGAATAACCTTACTCGCTCGCTTCTACGAGTTGGCTAATTTTTGTTTAAGCAACGAGTTAGAAAAAGTAAACATATCAAATATGATGCAATAATATAAGATAAGATAATTTACCAATGGTCTCGACATCTCGGCATGGAATGACGAGCTGGATCCTCGTTGTGTGATGGGCTAATGAATACAGAGGTAGATCCATACTCTGTGAGACCGACGATGAGGTGTATACTCGGGTGGTGTGTGAGACACCGGATCTGCTAGAGAGTCTCATTGGGTACATCGATATAGGAGTACGTAGAAGGCCCCGGTCCACGATCGTCACCCGCATCGCCGTGGGTAGTTCCACGACGGACGGCGATATGCCTCGATCTATGCGAACATCTACATCGACACCCTTTCTATCATGACTCAAACCACGTCTCGAGTCCTCGAATATTCTCTAACCACATCATTGATCGTGTTCGTGATCCAACGACGATCTCTCCGACTCGACGCCTCAGGGTGCTCACCGCCGCTAGATGAAGAGGAACGTAGCTGCCTCGTCACGCTTCCCGTATCCCGCCTCGCGTCCCCATATCCGATCGGCGCCCCTCGTCCGACGCATGCTCTATCCCCACTGCATCGATGTCGTGGCCCTCATGCCCTCGTGCCCTCATCAATCTCTTCAACAACAGCGAAGACGCGCCCTCGCATCGCACGGCCGCCGACTAACCCCGCATCGATGAAGGCCCCGCTTAGAACGAGGTCGCTAGTGCGGAGCGGGCTTGTTCCCGGCGCACGGATGGGAACGGATCTCCGTAGTTCACTCCCGGCACCCGATATAGAGATGACGTATAGTACGGCATGCTCATCTCATAGTCGTCCGGATTAACCCCAAAATGGTTCTCCTCACGATCAAACAGGTGTGTATCCACATCAATCATCTTCGTGAAATTCCACCTCACGCATCTAGATACGCATCCCCGGACATACTGCAACCGTCGTGCCAAGATCCGGAATGATCTCTAATGACCAAATATATAATGCCCACGACGGTCCGTAAAAGTGATATTTGGCCTTGGTCTTCATATTCCACATGTAGTATTGTAGAATTTTATATGCATATGCAGCCCAAGGAAATCTGGCAAATACGTCCAGATCGTCGACTAAGACCCAAATCCATGGATCCACAGGTCGAGGCAAGTCGATACCTAAGACGAATGCGTAAAGAACTAAGATGTGGGCCACACAGAGATATAGATGACCATCATCATCATCAATCGGACTGTCCGTATCAAAGAATCTCACACCTAGATTCTCTATACTAGTCCCTCCGCCACCAACAAACCTTTGATAAACCTCAACGGATTGCGGATCGTACTCGACTGTAGGATCGAAAGATGACGTCCCAAAACTCAAACCCGTCACGAGCGCAAAATCCGAGAAGGAAAAATAAATTGTCCTCCCATTAATAAAAAACCATATCGTCTGATCTTCAGCACTAGGAGGGGGCTTAATCTGTCGGGATACCACATGGTGCAAACTCATGTTTGACTTGGATCCGTGTTCCCAACCAACAAAGTGATCAAGCACCTCGCTAAACCTATCCACCGTGTCTTCACCGCTCATATCTCTCAATCTCATAATGACCCTTCTTAAATAATTGGGCTCAAGTACGTCTTGATTGTGGATGGACGATTGATGGTATCGGCCCAAGAACTCGATTTCCTATTTATTAAAAAATTAAACTATGTTTAATTAAGAAATATATCAATTAGTGTGTTCACACATATTGTGAAATTAATTCCAAAATTATATAGAACTGGTGGTGAACGTTTTTGTGTCTTGATTAACATAGAATTGGAAATTTTTGTTCCCTAAGACTAATTTTTTGTGGATGGACTTAAGAACTTTATCAATGGAGCACATTATCCACTATATATTTTGTTTCTAAGTTCACAAAAATTATAAGGGAAGTAAACTGCATTAGACAACCTTTGTGTGTTAGCATAGATGCAAGGATTGGAAATTTCTACCTAAAAATTACTTGGTGGATATTTCTACCTAAAAGAAATATATTTGTTGATCCTTGTAACATAAGATTATCATTGAATTTAGTAACTTTACTAAATTTAGTAACATAAGATTATCATTGAATTTAGTAACTTTACTTATCATTTAACTACTTATCAACAGTTTACCGCTTATAATTTCAAAGCGTCTTATTAATAAACGAATTCTACAGAAATTTCGGCAGAGTAACGTTTATAATATGATTTGCCAAATCAATCAAAACTCAACCAAATTCATCCCAAACTCCCCAAATCATCATCATATAATTAAATATACATTTAGTAATTTAAAACAAGCTTAAACTTATTCATTTATACTTTAATCGTCTAACACCCTTCAACTACATATATAAAAATTTTCTAGCATTTTACTATCTAAAATTTCTACCTAAAAGAAATATATTTGTCAATATATCATGCAAAATTCCTAAATTTAAATAAATGTACTGCATATTTAAATGTACATAAATTTTTGTCAATATAATTATGTACTGTCAATTAACATCAATACATAATTAACGATATATTCTAATTATAATTCACATATATTAATTCACAGCATAGACAACAATACATAATAATTCAGAAAACATAGATTCGAATTAATGTCCGAATTCACAAAGCATAGATTCACGAAGCATAATAATTCATGTCCGAATTCATAATTAATATCCTAAACACAATATATAGTTAAAAAAGCATAGAAAATACATAATCAACAATATATAGTTAACAAAGCATATAAATACATAATTAACAATATATAATTAACAAAGCATATAATTACATAATTAACAATATATAGTTAACAAAGCATATAAATACATAATTAACAAAGCTTATAATTGGAATTATAATTTAGAAATCATAATAATTAACAAAAATATACAAAACAACTATATAAATAAACAAAATACAACAATATTAAAAAAAAAACCCGTGAAGAAGAAGCCATTGTGTTGTCCGTGTGGGGTTGGCCGGGGGGTGGGTTGGCCATGGGGGGTGGGTTGGTCACGGGGTGGGTTGGCCGCCAAGGGGATGGGTTGGCCGAGGAGTGGGTTGGCCGAGGGGTGGGTTGGCCACGGGGGTGGGTTGGCCGCCATGGTTGTTTAGCCGTGGTTTGGCCGGGGTGTGTTGGCCGTTGTGGGCTTGCCGGAGGGTTGGCGGGGAGGTAGGTTGGCCACGGGAAGCATGAGTTCACAGTGGTTCACGGGAGGCTTGGCACGGTGAGGAGGAGTTGGCGGAGGAGGGGAGAGAGAGAGAGAGAGAGAGAGAGAGAGAGAGAGAGAGAGCGAGAGAGAGAGAGAGAGTGAATTTGAATGTTAAATAAAATTTTAACATTGGATTCCCTGAAAAGTGAAAAGATTCGCATCGATCGCACAAATTTTTGAATTTTAGTGTTCGTGCGCCATCGATCGAATGGCACAAACTTTCCCGATGGGCACAATTTTTCGTGTTGCACAAGACATTGATTTTGATGAAAATATATTAAACTAATAAAATGGGTATACATGGCACGCTTTTTTTGAAATGGATATAGACAACACACTTTTTTTCAAAATAGGCTAAATAAGCTCGCACCCTATTTTTATTAGGTTGAGTAAATGGATACAAGAAACATGTTTTGACGAGAAATGGTATGGAAATGATTCCCTTTAATATATATATATATATATATATATATATATAGGTTCATAGAGGTTGCATGTATTTAATAAATATAAATAATTTTATAATTTAAAAGCTTGCTTAAATATCAATATAAAGCTGCAAAAAAATAATATAAGTTTCACTATAAATTTTAGCACAAAACTAATCACCCTATACTCATCATTTGTGAAGATAGATAGTGCATGTAGAGTCGGCAAAATGAGCCCGACCGGAAAAGCCCGCCCGGGATACCCGGGGTTTGGGTTGGTTTGGGCTTAAAAATTAAAGGCCTGAAAAATCGGGCCTAAAGAGCCTCGTCCAAAACCCCGGCCTCACGGCTTGAACCAAAAGCCTGGGGTTTGGGCTAAAAAGCCCTTAATATTTTATTAAATATATATATTTTATAAATTATTTAATATACATATCTATACTTTTTTAATAATACTAATTATATTTTATAGTAAAAGTTTCTTACTAATTCACATACTGGTCATGAATTTTTTTTTTTGAATTGCAACACATCAAAATTCTAAAAAAAATAATAACTTCATAAATCATTCAAAAATAATTCATAAAAGAAATGATCTCCAAAAATATATAGGATGATGATTAATGACTTTATAATATGTAAAAACTATTTTGAATCATTGATCTTAAATATATATTGTATAATTAATTTATTTTTTTCTATCATTTTAGGCGCATAAGTGGAATTGACGTTTAATAATATCATTTACCTTTGATTTGTAATTACTAATTTATTTCTCCTTAAATTAAAGAATTAAAATTATACTGCATTATAATATCATCGTATGAATACATAAATGAGTGATGCTATTCGGCCATAATGTGGCCGGCCATAATCAACTTTATTAAATGAAAAAACCATTTATTTAATTTTTTATCTATTAAAAAATTGGTTTTAAATCAAAACCATCTTATGGAATTACAATTTTGCACTTATTGAATGAAAATTTTAAATTTAAATTTAAATTTAATAATTTAATATTTTTCAGAATAGGTGGAAAAAGGGTGTGTGGTCAGCCATAATGTGTCCGCATAGCTTTATTGTACATAAATATGTCAAAATATACAAGAAGCATTTTCATAAGAATAAGTAAGCTTAATATGTTCTTATCCCTGATTCTTTATTTAAGTAGCAGCTTATGAGATTTTAATTATGTATTTAATTTATTTATTTTTTTGAAATTTAAAATAATAATTTTATATATTAAAAAAATTAAAAAATAATCTAAAAAGCTCCTACCGAAGCCCCGCCGGGTTGGTTTTGGCTTCATATTTCTAGGCCCGAACAAATTTCGGCCCGGCTCAGAAAATATAAAAGCCCGACGAACCCAGGGTTAGGCCGGCCCGGCCCGCTACTTTGCCACCTCTAAGTGCATGATTACATTTGTTATCCATCTCACTAATTTCTACATCACCTTATATAATATTTTTATATTTAATTAATTTAATTTAAAATATATATTTAATATCAATTGAATTTATAAGTTAACAAAATAATAACAATTGCTTCCATAATTAAATTATTATAACATTAGTTGATAGTTAAGAAAAGAAGTCATGAAAAAAGGCTAAACACAGAAAGAAGCAATAGGAAACAAAAAAAAATGTAAACCTTGTAAAAAAAACAAAAAAAATTATGGAAGAAGTAAGTTAGAGGAGAGAAAAATTATAGTTCTATAATTTCAAATAATTTTTTGATTAATTTATTTCAAATCTATTTTTAATTATTTTTATGACAAATTAAAGATTTTATCATGAGTTATAATTTAAGATGTACATTGCATATTTGAGGATGAATAAATTTGGCAAAAATGAGAAAGAAACAAAATAAATGAATGTATAAATAAATAAGAACAAAGGAGAAAAAATTATCTCTCCATCATAGTGAAATATGTTTTAGCAAGAAAATATATGGGTATATATATATATATCCATGTTAAACATTTCAATGTTTAATCACTAATGAACATAGTATTGTTTTTCGATATCAAATGAATGCCATGATGCACTAGTCAGCCCAGTGTTGTGAAAAGTGCTAGAGCGGCCACCTCGAGGCGCCTCAAGGTGAGGCTGCCGAAAAATGCCCTGGGGTGGCCGTCTCTCTCTGCAAATTCCGGGCGTAGGCCTCGCCATCCGCCTCAGACCGCTTGGAGGCATAGAGGCTGTCTAGAGGCACTAAAGAGGCGGCATTTCTATTTGATGTTTTGATGCAAATTAGGGTTCAATTTCGTGTTTTGGGCCTAATCTTTTAAGGCCCGAACTAAATTAATAATAGCCCAATAGATTAAAGCCCTAAATCTGAATTCTAAACATTAAAATTAAAAAAAAAAACAGAAAAGGGGAAGAACGCAGGCTACACAACAAACTCGTCTCTCTCAGCCATATTTCTCCAACTCACTCCTCCCTCACCACCGCCAACCACGAACCGTCGTCGACAGCCATCCAGATAATTTTTTTCTTTTTTTTTTCTTTTTCTTTTTTTCTTGTTCTCATTCATTTTGTTTCATCCATTAAATAAAAAAAATGGATAGATGTAATGTGAGATGAGATAGTGAGTGAGATGAGGCATGTAAAACAGTAAATAGATTCCCTATGCCTTTAATACCTATTTTGATGTTTTTAAGACTTAAAACCTTTTAATTTAATGTTTGATTTGCAATCTATTATTTCATATTTTCTTTATAATTTTAACTTTTTTTTGTTCTTCATTGACGAGGCTTACGCCTCGAACCGTCTCGAGGCTTACCGCCTCGCCTGAGAGGTAAAACGCCTCAATTCCGCATTAAGCTTTTTACAACATTGGATGAGCCCAGGAAATTATTTACTAAGGCCTAACTTTGAGAATCTTAGGCCATAACGCAACTCAAAGCTAAATTTAATAGATGATTCTGGATATTTCCTTAATTTTACTCACTAAAATCTTTAATACAAAAAAATATTTAATTTTTTTTTATCAATTTACAATTTTATCCCTATAATCCCCAATCAAATTCTTAATAAATTAATAAAAGCTACATCTGTATAGCCCACATGGGAGGTTATTTAATTGTTCGAATTCTTTTTTGGCAATGCGGAGGAAGAGGAGAACGCACAGTGAACAGGCTGCTTGCATGGGTGCGGCGACAGTCAAGGAAGGCAAAAACTTCCCGGCGACAGTCGAGGAAGGCGAAAACTTCCTGGCGACAGTGGCAACGCTAGTGGTGCTCAAAGCTGCTCATCCATGATCACAACCATTTCTTCGTCGCATCCATTTTGCAGGGATTTTGATCCTCATTTACAAGCTCGCTTCTCAAAAATCTTATTCCGATGCTATTGTCTTACAAAATTTACATTGGAGGTGAGCTAATTTGGCTACTTAATAAAATTTGATATTAACTTTCTCATTCTTAGTGCAGAGTAGAATCCCTTGGCCTTTTTTCTCTTCATATTCATCAGTCCCTCTAATAGTTCTACAATCGAAAAGCCTCTCGAAAATAATATCATAGATTTCATTGATCACTTAATAATTCTCATATCGAGTAAAGAATGCTCTGGTCAACTGCTATATAACAAAATTTAAACAAAGAAACAGGAGTCTGTTTATTTCCCATTCGGCCGTCTCTCTCTCACTCTTGGAAAATGTTTTCAGTTTGACACGATGATAGAAAATGTTTAAATAAAGAATATATATAACCCACACCGATGTCTAAATATAATTTTGAGTAAACGACCTGTGAATTCTACGGAATCCTGCAATAATTTCGAATGCAAATAAATTGCAGAGAAAGTTTTAGCCAACTGACTTTTGTCGTTGTAAGTTAATTAATACAAACAAGCAAAATGGAGAAAACAAATTCCAGTATTAGGATGACTCTAATAATATATTTATAAAAATAATTTTTTTGTTGTCACGTCAGTTTTTAAAACCTAATTTATTTCTATCTTTCTCTACAATAATATACCTATAAAATCATTTTCATATGAGTCTCATTATAATATATAACAATTATATATATATATATACACACACACAAAGGAAAATATGCATACAAAAATAAAAAATAATCAAAATAGAAAAAGAAAAAAAGCCAAATTCTTTGTGAAGGAGTTGGTTTCTTGTTTTCAACTTTTATCAATTTCCTCTAATGACATAAAAACTAGATTCCATTTTTTTGAACCCAAAAAAATTTAAAAAAGTTTTTATTGAAGGTAACCTTACAGCAATATGAGCCCTTATATATTGGCTCTGTAAGTCTGTAACACAACGTAAAATTCTAAAAGAAAAGAAGAATTAGAATGACTATTTAGTAGGTATTTAATTTGGAGGCTATAAAGTTAAAATAATAAATTTATCAGTATTATTTTTATTATTTTTCGAAATATTGTGGGGTTATAGTAAATAAAATGAGCTTATGAATAGAATCACCTAATTCTAAAATATTGGGGCAAGATATATTCCGGTCGAGAACGCCCAGGCCCAGAATGTTATTATGCTACAACTTCAACGGAAGCCACAACGAGCAGACGAGGATAAGTGGGGCCCTTTCTCAACAAACAGAAAACGTTGCCAGCCTCTCAACTCCTTGATAAAAATCTCACAATCAAAACAAATAAAAATGGTATTTTCACATAAACCAGCAAACTATAGTGAGGTGAAAGGCCGAACAAAAACACAGCTTAAAAAGGAAAAAAAAAAAAGAGGCAAAATTAATTTTAATTAAGAAAAAAGAACCATGGTTTCAGCTGCAGCAGGCACGACAACAACATCCTGTTGAATTTGTAGAAGATTGAAGTAGAAATTCTGGAAGAAAATTAGAAGAAGAAAATAAAGATGCAGAAATGAAAAAGGGAAGAACACAATAGACTACATTGTGAAGAACTTTGTATTATTTCATCTTGTTTATCAAATGACAATTACATGGTATTTATAGAAGAATAGAATCAATAACTACTCTAACAAAATAACTTCCCTTAACAAACTAACAACTAACAAACTAACAATCTAACTATCTCTACATCCCCCCAAGCTGGAGATGATGGAGATCCACCAGCCCAAGCTTGGATATAATGAATCGAAAACGAGATCCCGAATCTCGCTAAAGATCATCACCATGTTCGTCTTCAAATCCTGCTCCAAGCACATGTTGATTTTGTAGATTGTAGAACATAAAAGATTGCAGAAAATAAAAGAGGAAGAAAACTAGAAGACGCATTGTGGAAGAGTTTGTATATTATTTCTTGTATTATCAACTCATCTTTACAGCTCTAACTATTGTATTTATAGACTAACTATAACTAACTACAACAACCATAACAAACTAACAAACTAGTAATGTAAATGGAACAGAAAAGTAAAACAACTTC
This sequence comes from Salvia rosmarinus, assembly GCA_036937905.1. NCBI lineage: Eukaryota > Viridiplantae > Streptophyta > Magnoliopsida > Lamiales > Lamiaceae > Salvia > Salvia rosmarinus. The sequence continues at coordinate 121,993 of JAODLM010000351.1, forward strand.
ACACGGAAACGTCTTCACTCTTTTATTTATCTATTCATTATGCATGGCACAAAGATGCATCCTCACGTCCATAATCCACGTGCTCCTTGCTTCTAAGTCATCTTCTTCTTCACTTTCATCACCCCATAGTGGAGTTGGTGAATATCTACCAATCCAAGCTTGGATATGAGATATCAAAACCGAAGACGGAAATCGTAACTCACGACTCCAACGGATTCAAACAATGCCTAAGATCACCATCGATCTTCCCTAAGATCACAATCGATCCTAGTAGAGGCATAGGTAGGAAAGCCTAAGATCACCATTGATCTTCCCTAAGATCACCATCGATCCTAGTATAGGCATAGGTAAGAAAGCTCAAGATCACCATCGATCTTCCTAAGATCACCATCGATCCTAGTAAAGGCTAAGAAAATCAACCGATATATAATCGATAAAAATGAGTAAGACACCATCGTCATACTCCTCGTCATTCAATCGAATCAATCTCCTTGATATCGACTCATCTTGAAGAGCTTCTCTCTTCAACCTTTTGCTTAGCAAAAACAATCTACTCCTGACCTCCCAAATTGAGTGGCCCCTCGCCTCTGCTGCCTTTTCTAAACTCTCCATCAAGTATTTATCATAGCACTGGAATTCTCCAATACCAGGATATTCCCAGCCAAAATTTGCCGGATAAGATGGATACCGCAGATCCCCGCATGCGCCAAGCCCAATTTCAATTTCAGAGATCAATCCATCCTCAAAGAACTCGTTGAACTCTACTCGGAAACTTCTCATATAATCAAAATAAACCTCAAGAGCATTTCTACCTTTCAGAACCAGTTGTTTGTCAATTCCCCAAGTGAGGCATTCACGGTTGCGTCTTCCCTCTTTATCTGTGAAGAAAATATCAGGATTTTTACTGCCAATTTCCATGGCCCATTTTGGAAGCCGAATATGCACATCATCACCGACGTTGCCTCCATATTCATGAAAAGACATAACCACTTGCAGCTTGAGATTGAGATCTCGTACAATCTCAAACAGCTTCCTATAGCCAGACCAGTTATACTGTTGAGGGGTATGTGCTTCAACTATGCCCCACCAGCAATCAACCATAACACCATCAACATTAATGGACTTAAGGATTCTCATTTGGTTTATCAAATTATCAGCATCGATCAACTCACACTCCATATTGATGAATCCCAAAGGTAGCATCACGAAAACAGGAACATAAGGCGTGCCTGTATAGTCTCGCTCCTTTCGCTCATGAAACTGCTCGTTCCTCGAAGAAGCAGCGGCCGAATCGTCAAGTGAAACGCCATCATCTTCCTTGATTTCCTCCGCAGCTTCTCCAACCATTGCACAACAGCAAAGGTCAGGTTTCAGTGAACCGCTCCTCAATTTGTTGTTCTCCTCGTCCATTAACCTCCTTGACTGAACATAAGGACTCTCCAAATTCCCCATGACCGAAGCTTCCTTGGGCAGCGGCAGCCCCAATTTCTTCGCGAAATTCAACTCATTCGCGTAAATCTTCTCGAACAAATCCCTATAAACCTTGTAATACCCCCAGGCGCGCTCGCGCGTGTCGAAGAGGACCTCGTAGGCGTTGACGAGCTCCTGGAAGGCGTTGGTGTCGTCTGCCTCAGGGACGCCGCTCCTGACGAGCTTGTCCGGGTGGCGCTGGAGGGCGAGGCGCCTGTAGGCTGAGCGGATTTCGTCGGCGGTGCAGTCTCGGTTGAGGCCGAGGACTTCATCTAAGCACCGCTTCTCCGAGGAGGACACCATGGACGATTATTTCGCCTAAAGCTCTGATACCATGTTGAATTTGTAGAAGATTGAAGTAGAAATTCTGGAAGAAAATTAGAAGAAGAAAATAAAGATGCAGAAATGAAAAGGGGAAGAACACAATAGACTACATTGTGAAGAACTTTGTATTATTTCATCTTGTTTATCAAATGACAATTACATGGTATTTATAGAAGAATAGAATCAATAACTACTCTAACAAAATAACTTCCCTTAACAAACTAACAACTAACAAACTAACAAACTAACAATCTAACTATCTCTACACATCCTACCTCCTCTTCTCCAGCTCCCAATCCATCTCCCGTTTCTCGCCTCTGCAGACACTCGCCTCGTGCTCATACAGACATGACGGCAGGAGGCTGCATTAGGAGGGAGGCGGTGGCGGCGGAGTGCGGTGCATGGCTGTGGCGGAGGGCACCGGGACAAAGAAGAAGAAGAGTGGATATGAGATTGAGACGTTGACCAACTGGCTGCTGAAGCAAGAACAGGTGGGCACAATCGACGCGGAGCTGACCATAGTGTTGTCCAGCATTTCGATGGCGTGCAAGCAGATAGCTTCGCTAGTGCAGAGGGCCAGCATTTCCAACCTCACCGGCGTTCAGGGCGCCGTCAACATCCAAGGCGAGGATCAGAAGAAACTCGACGTCGTCTCCAACGAGGTAGGTATTCATATTTTTGGATAAGATCGTATGTACATTATTTAAAGTTGGAGAGGAATTGTTTGGCTCTGATTTCCCAATTCCACGAATTTGCTGAAAGGCTTAGTCACCAAATAAATACCCAGCAAGAACATAAAAGATTACAGGGGTGATTTGAGTATGTATTATTTGACTTGAAAATAGTGATTTAGTTCACAAATGTTAGAGAATGTGAAGCTCGAGAAACTTGTTTTCTTCTTATAAAGATTTGATGCTAAATTGGTAAAGATTAGTTGATGATGTGGTGTAGGTGTTCTCTAACTGCTTGAGATCCAGTGGGAGGACAGGGATCATAGCTTCGGAGGAGGAGGACGTTCCGGTGGCCGTGGAGGAGAGCTACTCCGGCAACTACATCGTCGTCTTCGACCCCCTCGACGGATCATCCAACATAGATGCCGCTGTCTCCACCGGATCCATCTTCGGCATCTACAGCCCCAACGACGAATGCCTCGCTGAAGTTCAAGAAGACGGCACGGTAAATCCACCAACTCTTCTTTCTGATTTGTCAAAAACTTGTGTTTACGTTGGTGTACGATGCATCCACCTAAATTAAATCCGAAGTAGGATTCCTCAATTCTCAAACTAGAATTTATTAACTCCAATTAAAATTTGATTAAAATGGATGCACTATACCTCCGGATGTACACGTCTGTGCCTTTTTTTCTTCTCGAATTTCATAAAAACTTTCGGATTGTGGTCTAGAGGATTTCATCAACACTTTGTTCCCTGCAGCTGGACTCTGTGGAACAGAGATGCATCGTGAACGTGTGCCAGCCAGGGAACAACCTCCTAGCCGCAGGGTACTGCATGTATTCGAGTTCGGTCATATTCGTGATCACGATCGGCAAAGGCGTGTACGCATTCACGTTGGATCCCATGTTTGGAGAATTCGTTCTCACACAAGAGCAAGTTCAGATACCTAAATCGGGAAAGATCTACTCGTTTAACGAAGGTAATTATCAAATGTGGGACGACAAGCTCAAGAAGTACATCGACGACCTAAAGGATCCTGGTCCGACCGGCAAGCCTTACTCCTCGCGCTACATCGGAAGTTTGGTCGGAGATTTCCACCGGACTTTGCTATATGGGGGGATCTACGGCTACCCAAGGGATAAGAAGAGCAAGAACGGCAAGCTGAGGTTGTTGTACGAGTGTGCTCCGATGAGCTTTATAGTCGAGCAAGCCGGCGGGAAAGGGTCCGATGGGCAGCACAGGATTCTTGATATCGAGCCCACCGAGGTCAGTGTGTTTCATTATTGTCGGATTAATAAAATATAGGACTTGAACATAGGCAGACGATTACTCACTATTGGACCGGCTAAAGCCCTAAACCAAAAAATTCCAAAAGCCTTGATTTTTTTTTTTATTATTATTCCGGCATGATTTGCTTCTTAGCTCACATACTAATTGTTGAGGCAAATCTAGCCCTGAAAATGTGTAACGTGATGAGATTGACCGATTTGGGTGTTTTTTTTTGTGTGCAGATACACCAACGTGTGCCGTTGTACATTGGAAGTGTGGAAGAGGTGGACAAATTGGAGAAATATTTAGCTTAAAGGAAGAACGTAATTGCGGACGATTTTCAGTTTTTACGTATATAAGCAATATTAATGTTGGTTGAATCGTGATTCTGTAAACAAGTGTAAAAAATCCTGTAAATTTTTGGGAAGTTAATGAAGCAATCGTAGCTTATATTTCTTAATTACGAAATATTTATGAAAGTGTTGCTTTGTCTAAACAGGCAACTATTGTGCAGATTTTTAGTGGAATAAAACTTAAAGAACATAGAAGATAATTTTTTAGAAATTAAAATTATAATATGTAGATACTAATTATGACGAAATCATCAACTATATCTGCATATGAATGTTAAAAAAACTCACTAATTTATCAAAGATAAAGTTTGACACTTTGAGTCGAAAACTATCTATGAAAATACAAAAGATTTTTTCACAACACTCGTGAACAAGACCAACACACTTCTAAAACAATTTGAAGTTAAAACACGGATGTTATCGAAAATGTTACTAAAAGCACTGAGAGGCGAATGATCTTGATTTTCTTCAAGAATACGTGTAGAACTTCTACAGATCTTCCTCTCTTATACATGAGATGAGAGACCTTCAGCTGTACGTCTTGGACCACGTCTAGACTCATAAGAACTGAGTTAGTCATGACAGTGAACAACTCCAATCATTTCCATAAATATAGGAATAGATCTGGTTGACTCATTCATCCTTATTCCTATTACCTGATTCATGTGTTTTCTCGATCTGTTGCCTCAGCATCCAGCTTAGCATCCATATCCTGCACACACCAAGGTGAAGAAAAGATAAAACCCTAAAACAACTAACTCCACAAATTGAGGAGACATGTTCAGGGTTAAACCAACTCGAACAAAGTCCTCATTTTTGTCTTTCTTTAACATGTATATAACCAGTGACGGAGCCAAGAATTTTAGTTTGGGGCCCAATTATTTATTACTTTAAAGGTAATAAAATAGATTTTAAAATAAAAAATAAAAATAATAATAATTTAAATAATAGCATAATATTATTTGAATAGAAGTAATTATTTATACTAAATTTATTTTCATTGTGTTTTGTATTTTACAAAAATAAAATAATATAATTTATTTACAAATAACTAAACAATAAATCAATAATAGACATAAAAATTAAATAATAAAAATTATAAGTGTTAATATTATAACTGGTATTATCGTACAAAACTCAAATATTGATTTTCTTGTACTAATATAAATCAACAATGAAATCTAAAATTAATTCACGATAAAGCTTATTAGAATAAGTTTAAATCAATATTACTTATGGCTTTTAGAATAAATTTGTCATAATCCTTTTAGAAGAAATGGATTAATCATATTAATTTGCATATAAAACTTTATTATTTTCATATATCTTTTATTTTATCAATACACACATATTATATTTCATAATTATTTATGTTGTTATGTACAAGAATCATCACAAGATAAAGAAAAGGAAAAAAAGAAAAAATAAGAACAAAAGAAAATACCCCCGATATATATACATATATATATATAAGCATAAGTCCAACAAGATAAAGAAAAGGAAAGAAATACAAGCATAAGTCCAGCAAGATAAAGAAAAGGAAAGAAACAAAGAAAATAAGGAAAGAAAAACAAGTACGTCTCGCTAAGATTCGAACCTGTGTTTCGGGTTAGAAATAAAGTGACTAACCGATCGCACCGCAACGTATTTATTGACATGACATGGTATATAATAGTAATGTTTTGAAAATAACTGGGGCCCATGGGCCCCCTGCCCCCTCGTATAGTCTGGCATTGTATCTAACACATAGATTTTACAAATATATATACAACTTCCTCTAAATCCATAACCACACACGTGTCACGAAAAAATATATACACCCTCAGACATCGCTTCTCTTGTGCATCACAATGCCATCACAACAATCCAAGCGACACGGTAAGCAACAATAAACCAAAACCCATAAAAACCATAGGCATAAAACCATAAACAGATCCAACAAAAACTATGATGTCTAGCATCAGCCACCTATTTTAAAAATTCCAACATACCACAAAAACAAATTAATTTGAGAAACTAAATGAAAATACATCTTCAGTCTTCATCCATAGTGGTAACCCTGCTTGAGCTTGATCCTATTGTACTGTCTCTCCTGCCACCGTGCTGGCAATACCAACACTACTGAAATATCACCCCCTTTTGGAAAGAAACGAGAGACATAACGCCAATCTTGAGACCAGTGAGCTCTAAGCATGCAGTTAAATGACTTTCCAGTAGTGATTGCTCTAACTTACGTATGCATTCAAGCATAGAGCATACCGTAGACTTCGGCAATGTCACAATCTCATATGATGCAGCTTCTGAAACCCTTTTTTCATTAGACTTATTGATTTAGTCTATGGAGGGCTTGGAAGTTTGTTACTTGTGAAGAGCGTGTTGTTGATGGTGAAGTGTTGGAAATCGCAGAAGAGAGTGTCGTGAGCACCATCTCGTTAGACCCTATTTTTTCAAGAGTTGGTATAATGATGACAAGAACGGCAGAGACCACAGGTGAGTTCTACCAACTACTCCTCGCAATCGCTTCTACCACCAGCCTTCCAAAGTTAAAAGGAATTCACTTTTCAAGCTTGTACAATGTAAGTCTCAGGGGCATTGTGACAACAATGTTGTTCGAGGACACAATCCAAATAGTGGTAATGATTTTATATAGCACAAAGTAGAGGTAGGTTAGGCTACCGGTAGACATTGGATTTTTCCATTTCTACTTCTTTCCACCTATGATGTCTCGTGCAACCATGTCATAGTCATCAATAGTGGTGTCATTAATCAATTCATCCAACTCAAACAAAGAATTAATGTCATATGTTGTAATATTAAATACCTATCGTCTAAAATAGACCATGTAGTATTTGTTGGATGTACAATCCCCAAAGGACTTATCCATATTGGCATACACATGACGAATCACAGATTTGGGATAGGGAAAAATGATTGTAATAGTTTTCAAAAGTCCACATACCTCTAAACATTCAATATGGTTATGGTGAGCAAATGATACCGTGTCATTTTTTCCCTCACTTAAGCATTTCGAATGCTTGAATGGTAGCCACTTTTTTACCCTCTTCATGTAGAAGTTGCTGGAGAGTGCACGTTCTGTATCAATGTCAGAATCTGCAAACATTGATGCATTCCCAGAGTTGGATTGTTCATCCTCTTGTTCTGAGTATGGGCTGGGTGGTGCTTGTGAAGCTGTGTATGGAACATGGATCTCAATATCAACTTGAACAGTAACCAACACAGCTGGCTTAGTTGGCTTAGTGGTGCTAACTTTACACTTTCTTTCCTTAATGACCGTATTTTTCATCTTCTGAAGTATATCTCCCAGAGGAACATTTTCTTCAGTTGATCTCGATGATTTCTGTCCATCTTTCTTAGACAGGTATAAAGGGTTTTCTCTTGAGAATACAAACCAGGAGAACCCGAACCGGGAACCTCTTATTCGTAGGATGATTCTGAAGTTATCATTTCATTAATGAAGGCAGCAGATCGGAGATCTTTTTTTTGTTAAGGAGAATGTGTTTTCTCCTTTGAAATCTTCGAGGGAGACGACCTCTCTGGTGATTCATCGATAATATCCATGTGTACCGATGACTTTGGCCCTCCAAGCCGTGCTTGCCTCGGGATATGCTCGGACCTACGTGTGGTCTTCGTAGGTCATTTCTTTTTTTTCTCATGCCTTCTTCTTCGGTGAAGCCCTAGGTTGAGAGAGCTCAACCTCGTGTGCATAAATGACTTAGAGATGGGTTGGCTGTAATGGCGCTACTTGTATGGCCAAAGATTTCTCTGGTGTTGTCACCGGTGATGCATCGAGTGTCAGTTCAGCTGATGTTCCGATAGTCACTTATATTCCGACTCCATGGTTTCCTTGAAATTTTTCTGAATTTGTGGTGTGGTTTCGAATAATTTCCTTAAGCCTAAAATGAGTGTTGCTTTGGCTAGATCCATACCAGAGAAAGAGGGTTAAAATATCAAATTATAAAAGAGAGAAATCAGATGAACCGTTTCAACTTCTACAATGAGTGAAAAACAACAAATGCATAGTGACATATCTTTATAGTCAAAAATCAAATCACTTGGATAAGCATGGGTAGATTCGATTTTCAAAAAATCAACACACCTCTTATAAAAACACTAGTATCAAGCATATCCAAAACAAAAAATCAAATATTAAAATCCACAAAAAAAAGGAAATAAATGATATTTTTTTAGATATAATCTTATCTAGATATATGCGTCCACACCTTAATAACTTACGCTGATATCTCCACAAAAATATGGGATAAAAAACAGATCAAAAAAATATGAGATTTGATCAACGGATTTTGGGGAATATTTTTCAGATTGTTATCCTGACATCTCCATAAACATAGGCTCAGCTTATCACAAACACATATATAAATATAGTCTCATGTAAAATTTGATTGCCCTTATTGACAAGAGTGTGTCGTTACAGTGAACGTTGTCTCCCGAGTCTAGGCTTTTGAAAGCAATCATGGTTGCACCATTTTGTAAGGTAGCATATTCGCCGCGAACGTCCTGCCCCCAAACTACTTTGGTATTTTTTTGTATTTTTAAACCATTATACACATAATACTGAGCTGTCTGATAGGAGAACATGTCAGATAATAATTTAGAACACAGTAAGTATCATCAAACATAAACAGTTGTATCACCTTTGAATTTTTATATTTTTGTGATACAAACAAACACATACTAGTTTATTGGCGAGAGCAAAGACCAAGATATCTACGAAGACTCGTAAATCTCTCGTGATCAAGGGGTTTTGTGAAAATATCAGAGATTTGATTTTCAGTTTTCACATAATCTAGCTTGATTACCTCGTCTGCTATCAAATCTCTTTAAGTAGTGTCTAATATCTATCTGTTTTGTTTTAGAATGTTGAGCATGATTGTCAGAGATGTTGATTGCGCTAATGTTGTCATAGTATACTAGCAGCTCAGTGCTCGCAATACCATAGTCGCTAAGCATTTGTTTTAACTAAATGAGATATGTACAATAACTTCCAGCTGCTACATATTTAGATTCAGCAGTGGAAAGAGAAACACAATTTTATTTATGACTATGCATGATACAAAATTATTACCAAGATAAAAACAATCCCCACTAGTACTCTTCCTATCATTTGTATCATCTTCCTAATCAGAATCACTAAATCCAACCAAATTAGTATTCGTGTCTTTAGAAACAATCTCCACTAGTACTTTTCCTATAATTTATATCATCTTCCCAATCAGAATCACAAAATCTAACAAAATTAGTATTAGTATCTTTAGAAAAGAAAATGCCCAAGCTCATGTCTAGGAACAAGATACCAAATATCATTGAGAACAAACGGTTAAGTTCATCATGCATTGCGATAATCCAAAACTCATCACCCAACGCTTCTTTTATATTTTTAGGCTCAATTTTCGAGATAAAGCATATATAACCTGGCATTGAAGAACATATGTATGACAAACATACCATTGTTTGATAATTCAATGGTATTGTACCTCATGTTCGCACGCCATCTGGAACATCACCGATGACTTGAGAGATTGGATGGTTCTATGTATTCTTAATTCTTGGAGGATCTCATCTATCTTGACGTTGGACGTCAGTTTCAGACTCATCTTTCTTATCACTAGAATCTTCGGATGTTCCAGTGGATGTGGCTTCAGTATCTATAGTGTCACTAGTAGTAACATTCTGTTGGATAGATTTCTCCGAAATCTCCATCAGATCAGCCATATTTTTCTCTTCTCATTTACATGCAAGATCAGCAAAATAATCAAAAAACAATATTTACGGACTCTTGAATAGTCCGTAACCTCAAAGTGTATACTCGATATGCTTACAAAAATTAATTTGTCGATTTTCTCATCAAACTTGATGAGATACTCTTGTCATTCAAAATGTAGAATACACATCCAAAACCGTGAAAATATTTGAGGTTATGTTTCATTCCTTTCAAAAATTCATAGGGGTTTTGAAGGAATCTGGTCTGATGTTCACACGATTAATGATGTGATATGCTATATTAACAGACTCTACCTCGAAAGATTTGGACAGACCTTTTGAGCTCAAATGACCCATGCCATTTCAATTAGTGTATTATTTTTACGCTCAGTCACACCATTTTGTTGTGGTATTTTTGGCGCGGAGAATCCTCATTTTCTCACAAAATATTGTGAACGACGCATTCTCAAACTCTCCTCCATGATTTGATCTAATCCTTGACACTTTAACACCAAACATGTTAGAAATTCTAGCAAAAATGATTTTAACATTTCGAATGTGTCTGACTTTTCTATTAAAAAGAATATCTATGTATACCTTGAAAAATCATCCACAATTACCTATTTATACCTCTTACCACCTAGATTTTCAGTCCCAACATGTCCTACTAAATCCATGTGGAGAAACTCAAAACACCTTGTTGTGCCGAAATATTGTTCCCGATATTGTACAACAACGTACAGAACATCGGTCTATTTTTTCCTTCGACAATCACCGCAAACCATCTTCCAACAGACGAGCTTGGGCATCCATATATCGCTTCCGTCTTGGTCAACTCGTCAAGATTTTTAAAGTTAGTGTCTCCAACTTTTGATGCAATAAAATCTTTCATCAATTTGTGTCTTATTGCACTTGGGTTCATCACTCATGTAGCAGTTGTCGATTGACCTTTCCCTTTAATGAGACACGCATTCTTACCATCATAAACCTTACAAGAATCCTTATCAGACTTGACATGCAAATCCTCATCACATAATTGACTTATGCTTATAAGATTCGCTATTAAACCTTGTACGTGAAGGATATTCTTGAGGTTTGGTGAGCCTCGACAACTATGATTCATTTGTCATGATCTTTCCCTTAGCACCACTTCCAAAAGATATACTACCTCAGTCAAAGACTCGTAGTTGCAAAGGCACCTCTATTATCGCTCATGTGTAGGGAACAACCCCTATTAAAATACCATAAACCTAAAATGTTAGTTTTCGAGAGGGAGAGCAAAATACCCGAAATCCGAATATTCGATCCGAACCAAACCGAAATTTAAAATTCGGTTCAGATTTTTTGGATTTTCAGTTCGGATTGACATTTTTCAAAATTTTGGATTTTCGGATCGTATCGGATTTGATTTTTTTAATCCGAAAAAAATCCAAAAATTCGAATTATATATAATTTTTAAATAATAATAATATTTTATTTAAATATTTTTAAATCTAATATAAATATATATAAGAATTAACAAAAATTGGTTTCGAATTTTCAAATTTTTCGGTTCGGTTCGGATATTTTTATAAAATTCTCGGACTTTTGAATTTTGGATTTTCGGATATTCGGTTCGGATCAGATTGTTTTTCTTTCAAAATTTGAATTTTTGGATCGGTTCGGATTAGACAAAAATTCGAATGCTCACCCCTAATTTTCAGTGCAGTGTATACAACATGACATTTCATTTCATTCTTTCTTATCCAAACTTGCTTTAGAACAACTTTTCTTTTAGTTATGTTCTCTGGAATATTGGTACAATAATTTTTAGGTATCGTCCTATGTCTAGTAAGATCCGCCTTCAGTTTATAACAAAAAAGTCTAATGTGACCAGGTGTAAAATAGTAATGACACACATATTTTCTATGTTTTTATTTCGTCATTTTTACTTGTTTTACAGGTTCATCTCTTTGACGAACGGTTTCCCAGTTGCGGCGATAATTTTTTGAACAACAGTGTCAGAAACATGTGCAAAACCTAAACCAGTGGTTGTTTTTCCTACCAACAAAACATCATATAGTTTAGATGTACATGTTTTCCATTTCTTGGATGTACCTTGTGCCACTTCAAGTTGACTTGTGACCTTGTTGAGTTCGACTTTCTTTTAAGTCACCAAGACTTCAAGCTTTGCAAGTGATGCTTTTAGCCTTGTATTCTCCCTCGACTTGAGTTCAAGATCTCGACTTTGTCTTTTGCATTTCTCGAGCATTTCTTCGTATAACTTCTTTAACTCTTGGACCATGATGATAGTGTCATCATCATAGTTGTCCTCACAATCAATATTGTCATCTACAAGAGCATACAAACTGGAATAGTAGTCGTGACCATACATGTTTGACACTGGATCAAAACTGACAACATCTTCTTATCGTATGATAATGTCTTTTCAATTGAGATATGAAGTGTTGTGACAACAGTGTTGGCCTCTGCGTCCCTGTCTTTATTCACCTCTTCGAAAAATTCTACTTCATCATCACTCCAAGATACCCAATACGATTTTTCTTGTTTTCCTAGCATATTTGTGCACTGATTGACATAATGACCATAGCATTTGCATTCACGACATTGTACACTGTCAATATTGGAAGAATCGTACCTAAACGTATTTGAGGAAAATGACTTCATCATTTTCTTGGTGGAGTGAAGTTTTGTTTCTTTATAGATGGATATTCTACCATTCAATGGTCTTGATCCGTAGGCCTTGCTTGAGCTTTGGCCTTGTTCATCTTCCTTACCATAGTGTTGAATTTTCTGGTAATTAGAGAAACATCATCTCTAGCATTGATCTCTTTGTAGCTCCTCTTTGTTGTCCAGTTCACTGATCTCCCGAATTGTGCTACCGGATGTTGCGCGACTAGTGAACGCCACAGTTGTCTTCTTAGTGATTGCGTCTTTCTTCTCGAGATTCATCTCGTATGTCTTGAGTAAATTCATGAGATCCATGAACTCAATGGCTGCAACCATTTGAGACGTCTCAATAGCTGTGACCTTCATCTCAAATCTTGTGGGCAAGGTTCGAAGAGCCTTAAAAACCAATGACTTGTTAATGATTGGATCACCAAGATCTTGACATTCATTGGAAATATCCAACATTATCTTGGTGTAGCCGTTGATGTTTTTATCTTCTCTCATTTTCATATTCTCAAACTTGAAGGTGAGAATGCAAAATTGAGACTCATTTATGCTCATGTGACCCTTACAGTGCCATTGAAGCACGTCCCATGCATCATTCACAGACGCGTTATTTTTATCAACTTGAACATAGTCATGTCCACGGATGCGTAAATGGTATTGATGGCCTTCTCGTTGAAGTTCATATCGTCAAATTGATCTCTTGTCCATTATGTTGACGGTGTTGGAGTAACATCATCATGAACATCAGTGGTCTTTCGAACTAACCACCCATTCTCCACGGACTGTCACCCTTTCACATTAATGGACTTGATGTAAGAGTAAATTCTGATTTCCCAATAAGAATAATTCGATCAATCCATGATTGGTGGTCTATAGTAACCAGTGGTGTTCAGATCCACAACGAGACAACAGTGTAGATACCTGACACTATCTCACTTATTGTTTCAAGTGTAAGCTCTGATACCAATTAAAAGTGTTGTTTCGTCTAAACATTTAACTGTTTGCAGACTGTTATCAGCACACAATGTAATACAACAGAATAAACTTAAAGAACAGAAGATACTTTTCTTATAGATTAAAAATATAATATTTAGATGTCAACTACAGTGAAATTATCCACTATATATGTACAGTGAATGTTACAAAAATTCACTACTTTATCAAAGATAAAATCGAACACTTTGAGTCGAAAACTATTTATGAAAATACAAAAGATTTCCTCACAACTCTCATGAACAAAACTTACACACTTCTAAGACAATTAGAAGTTAAAACACGAATGTTATCGGAAATGTTACTAAAATAGACTCAAAGACAGGAACTGATCTTCAGCGTTTTCTTCAAGAATGCTTGTAGAACTTCTACAGATCTACCTCTCTTATATAGGAGATGAGAGGCCTTCAGCTGCACGTCTTGGACCACGTCTAGGCCAATAAGGACTGAGTTGGCCGTGACAGTTAACAACTCCAATCAGTTCGTGGAATATAGGAACATATCTGGTTGACTTCTTCATCCTTATCTCTATGACCGGATTCTCGTACTTTTCGGTATGTTGCCTTAGCGTCCAGCTTAACATCTGTATCCTGCACACACTAAGGTAAAGAAAAGGCAAAACCCTAAACAACTAACTTCACAAATTGAGGAGACACCACAGAGTTAAACTAATTCTAATAATTTATTTTAGAAAAATAAATTTATGCATATGAATATTTTCATTTTTGGATTAATAGTGAAGTCGAAATTAGCTAAGATGGTAAATTAAGTGTGGGATCCAATAAAACAAGGGAAGCAATTTACTGAACCATGATAGAATTCAAAAGGACTAGAAATTCCAATGATCGCAAGTTGAAAGATGCAGAAGAAGTAGAATATCCGTTTGTTGTGAGACCAAATTGCTTCAAATAGACGACTGAAATTAATATCTCATAAATTTACAGTTGATTTGAAGCATAGTTCTTAAGATAGAGTTTAGTGACCATCACTCCTTAATTACATGTCTCTTTTCTTAGATCACATTCACACCGCTGACGAACCATATTCACACAATTGGCACTTCAATGAAGATAAGCACGTCCAATCATCCACATATATACTTTTAGAGTGAGAGAGAAAGAGGAAGAGTATGGCTGAAGCAGTTCCCAAACTACGGTGGAACAGCCACAGCTCAGTCTCCCATTCCACCACCCGCCTATGTCCTCCCCAGCGCCACCGCACACAACCAACCCCCACCATTCTCCGCCCTCAAACACGCTGCAAAGCCGTAGAAATCAGAACCGCAGCACCACCAGCAACCGAGGTGGCCAAAACCAAGAAGAAAAACAGATACGAAATAGAAAACCTAACCACATGGCTACTGAAGCAGGAGCAAGCCGGCCACATCGATGCCGAGCTCACCATAGTCCTCTCAAGCATCTCATTAGCCTGCAAACAGATCGCCTCACTCCTCCAACGCTCCAGCATCATCAACCTCACCGGCGCTCAGGGCACCATCAACATCCAAGGCGAGGAACAGAAGAAACTCGACGTCATCTCCAATGAGGTACTTTTTCTTCCTCTCCATTTTCTAGAAACTAATAATTTTAAAAAAAAATAAAGAATCTGAGTTCATTCATTCATACCTATGAGATTTTCAGCTGTTCTGTAACTGTCTGAGATCGAGCGGAAGGACTGGAATTATAGCATCGGAGGAAGAAGATGTGCCGGTTGCGGTTGAAGAAACCTATTCCGGGAATTACATTGTGGTTTTTGACCCCATCGATGGCTCTGCTAACATTGATATTAGCATGACAACAGGCTCCATTTTCGGAATCTACGGGCCCGACAAGCAATGCCTCATCGACCTAGACGATGATTCCGCGGTAACAACATATTCTGCAACAATAAAACCATCCTGAGTTAATTGCCAATTAATTAATGCATGAATTTTCACTCATTTTGCAATTTAATATGACTTAAAACATTGCAATAATGTCATGTCTTTCAATTTGTCCCAAAATTAACACGTTTCTGAAAACCATAATTTGGCAATACCTACTGACTCGAGTGAGGCATATATAACAAATCAACGTTCCAGTAACCGATAAAAATGGGAGGTATGAAGTTTGCAACAAATTAAAAGGTGGTAATATTATTGCAACCTTTTGAAGATTGTGTTAAAAATAAAAAATGAGTAAAAGTTCATGCATTAATTAGCAATTACCCTTCTCATAATATCTGATCTTATTTACAATATTCGTATGCTTTCTTTGTCTGGTGCATTTTGGGTAGCTCGGCCAAGAAGACGAGAAGTGCATAGTGAGCGTTTGCCAGCCGGGTAATAACCTGTTGGCTGCAGGGTACTGCTTGTACTCGAGCTCGATTGTGTTCACAATCTCGATAGGGAGAGGAGTGTATGCTTTCACATTAGATACTGCCTATGGAGAATTTGTGCTGACGCATGAAAACATAAAGATTCCGAGTGCTGGTAGAATCTACTCCTTCAATGAAGGAAACTATGATTTGTTTGATGCCAAGCTACAGATGTATCTAGACGACTTGAAAACCGGGCCCGAATGGCAAGCCGTATTCGGGCCGTTACGTAGGTTGTCTGGTTGGTGAGATTCACAGAATGTTGCTGGTTGGGGAATCTATGGAATCCAGACAACAAAAACAGCAAGAATGGGAATCTGAGGCTGTTATATGAATGTGCACCAATGAGCTATTTGGTGGAGCAAGCCGGGGGAAAGGCAGTCGACGGACGCCAACGAATACTAGACATCACGCCTGATAAGGTAATGATATATGCAGGAAAATATGGCATGTATGTATGAGATTAGAACAACTTTCTTGAATTAGACATGTTGCGATTAGTTGCAGTCAAGTGTAGAAAACTCATGATTTCTCTCTTTTGCAGATACATCAACGAACTCCCATATACATTGGGAGCCCAGATGAGATTGACAAACTGGTGACATACTTAAATGAGAAGTAGTGTAGTATTGTATGAAATGAGAGACAAATTCAAATAAATGAGATTTCATTCATCATTCATGCATTGTTGTTTAGTTGTTTTCCCTGTACACGGTTAATGTTTCAGAACAATTAGAATACTACGTCTATGAATAATTCTAGTGCATTTACATAATGCAGTAACAATGAATCAATTCTAGCAAATCCAGATAGGAGTGTGAATGTTGTTGGTAATTCCTTGTAGCTTGTCAGTGTAATTAGAATTCAGATGTTATGCGAGTCGATCATGGCCTACAGACAAGTTATTCTGACCAAAGTTCCTTCTCTGATTTTTAACTGCAAACACAAAGCAGAACTATGGTTCAATAAAAGCAACTCGCTCCAACATGAATGGTACTAACTTAAATAAGGGTGAAGAATTACCAGGACTAACAATCGTAATACTTCTAGTGACAGACCGCAGAGCTGAAACAGAATCTGTGCCTGCTTACAAGTAAATAATGAAAGAAATTTCAGCATTCCATAAGAGAAACACAATGCTGTACTAATATTATATAAATGCTTAACTTCTTACCAGCTAAGTTCATATTTGTATCCCTATAAGTCCTGCCATGGTTGATGAGTACTCTGATGTGATCTGTGCAGTATCTATTTCAACATTTCCGGAGGTAGGAGGTGACCTGAAATGGTGGCACGCAGATATTAGATTATTTAGAAAACAATTTGATGATGACGAAATTCTTTTAGGAGCCCATATAATTACCCTGAGCAAGAATCTGGTGAAGAATCTAGTTCTTGCTTTGAAGATAAAGCCAAGTCACCTCCAATATCAAAGTCCAGCAGAAACTCTGAAAGGTTGAAATCCAAACCAAGAGTGTCCAAATTCGGGAAATCCAAGTCAAGAATGTCTCCTTCTTTCTCAGATTCAGATGTTGAGTTACCATCCGCTGTCTGATTCTCCATGATCATTGGCATTTCAGAGGAGCCGAAATCGAGCCTTCCTTTAACATGGTCCTTCACGTTAGACCTCTTCAAATTTGACTTGATAGGGGAGCAAGTAATGTGGTTTTTCTCTATTGAGTAGCAGGCTATTTGCTTGTTAGGGCTCACTCTAATGGTCTCAGAAGAGATTATCGTGCAGTTAGCAGAGATAATATGTTGGGGAGTAACATCTTTAGTTGAAATATCTAAAGAAGTAGATTTTTCAGTTTGAGAAGAAGATGCTCGCGGGGTGTTTTAGGACAGAGGAATTGACTCGTGATGATGGACTTTCTTGATTGAACAGACATTTCACAACATTGGATCCTTGAACTGGCAATCCATTGGTGGCATTACCACAAGCAAACGACTGAGCAGCAGAACTCATCACAGTTGTTTGTTGATTCTTTTCAGCATTGCTTGATTGTGTAACTATGCTAGCATCTTAGAAAATAGAAAATACAACACATTTAACATCATTGTAATTTACAACTACAATCATGAATTTGCTACCTCCAAAAGGTTTACCTTTCGACTGTGTACTTCTACGAGATCTCTTAGAAGCTGCAGGACCATCTGAGACATCTTTGATTTCTTTCCTTTTGGTTGGTGCTTGATTTGTGATTGGAGTGGAGAAATTTGTGTTATCTTTTCTAGTATTCGACGGCCTAGATGTGGACATCATAGCTGGAGTGTTGTACATAGGATAGTAGCCTGAATAACAAATACGGAGATTATTATTCTACAGAAAACTATGAATTTACTACAAATTTCTGAAGCATTTCTCACATCTCAGACAACAACAAATCCAACAGATTTAGACTATTTGATGAAATATTCCAACTACTTCATTTCCTTGGTTCACTGCACAATTTGTTTAAGAACCTAAAAGCAGTTCAGATAACTTTGAAAATTGTGGATTTGTTCAGCCTATATCCCACGCCCAATTTTCAACATCAAAATTAACACGCAATACAATTTATAACAAATAGCACCCAAAATAAAGTCTCAATAAAGTAGGGTAAGATTGGTACCTGCCGGCCTCCCAACGGCGAATTCAGCCTGAGAAGCCACAGCCACAGATGATGTGGGCCGCGGCAGCTGTGGGAGAGGGTAACAACGTTACTTCCAGTGGTATTATAAGCGTTCATGGCCTCCTGCATTCCGCTCAGCAAGTTCTGAACTCGGAGCTTCTCCTGCTCCACTCGGAGACGCTCTTGATCCACCAACACCTTCTGTTCCTTCAATGTGATGTACTCGTCTAAAATCGCAGCCAAACTCAACAAGCTCTTCGGAGCCTTCAAAAAATTATCAAATTCATAAATCAATATAGCTAAACAACGACCATAAATCTTCAGCTAGAAACCCAACCGAAAAATAACACAATCAAAGTACTTCTTGAACGGGGGATTTGGCGATAAGGTGCGATGCTTCGGATCGGAAATTGGAGCGCGTCTCGATGTAATTGTTGTCCGACAGATATCGGTCGACGATGAAGGCGATCTGAACTGGGGTTACTTTCCCTTTTCCCACGTATTCTTCTTTCTTGTTTTTACATTGCTTCCCCATTTTTTTTCCTTCTCTCTCCCCCTCGACGGAGTAACTGAGCAAGTATGAGTCGAGCAGAGAGAGAAACTGAGAGGGTGGACGAAATGGAAGGAAAGAGAGAGGGGGAGGGAGGAGGGTGCTGAACAGTGTATTGGTGTGAGAGGGAAGTGAAAATGGAGGAGGGAGGCGATGGCGCGGGAGCATTTCAAAATATTTGGTGGTAAGTTTGGTTTCTTCGTGTTTATAATAGCGAGTTTTAGCGATTAAATTACTTTTGTTTCCCTCCAACTAGGGGGTGCGCATTCGAATTTCTGTTCGGATTTTTGTCTAATCCGAACTGATCCGAAAATCCAAATTTTGAGAGGAAAACAATTCGAACCGAACCGAAAATCCGAAATCCGAAAATTCTATAAAAATATCCGAACCAATCCAAAATCCAAATTATGAAAAATCCAAAACCCAAACCAATTTTGTTAATTTATATATATTTATATTAGATTTAAAAATATTTAAATAAAATATTATTATTATATATAATTCGGATTTTCGGATTTTTTCGGATTAAAAAAATCCAATCCGATCCGATCCCAAAATCCGAAATTTTGAAAAAATATCAATCCGATCCGAACCGAAAATCCGAATAATCCGAACCGAATTTTAAATTTCGATTTTGTTCGGATCGGATATTCGAATTTCGGGTATTTTGCTCACCCGTACCTCCAACTTGGATCCATGACCTGACGCGATTTCATCGGTGATCAACGCATTTAATTAATCTTACCAAAATGCAATTTATTTTCCAATGATATTATACTATTTACATTCGATTTTTTGTATAAATAATTCGCTTAGTCTTATCAAGTATCTTAATTAGTGCTTCTCTGCTAGTCAATATAGTCCCCGTTAAGTTTAATTTTCAATTCAATGCACTTCATTATGTCTCATTATTGTTGGAACGTTGATCTTTTTAGACCGTTTCATTTTTGTTGACTCATTTTTAAAAAATAATCATTTTTACACATAATATTATATTGAATTCTATGAATCGAATTACTTTGTATACAATGCACAAATCTCCTTAAATTATGTGTCCAAAAGTTTTGAACCAAAAATATTAGGAAAATGAAGTATATATTATTTTCTCTGTCCACTAAAAACTTGTATTATTTTTGGTTGCTTGAGTTTTAATAAATTATACTCAGTATAGAAAGATTCTCACATTGTAAATATAAAAAGATGTCCCAAAAAAAAATACAATCTTTTGATGGAAGAAAATAGTATATAATAATTTGGAAATAAAGTAAATTGACGATCGAAGACAGGAAAAGCTCAATACATTTTTTTACGCGAGAAAAATCGCAAATCTTAAAATAGCCGTTGTGCGAATTTCCTAAATTCAGCCGTAAATTTTATAATTTCCAATGGTAAGTCGGGTGCACTTAATAATGGAAAGGGTTCAAGTGATATTCATGACTTTTTATCTGATTTGGCTTATTGACCCTTTTTATAAGTTATTGCAACAATAGTAACATCTTTCTATTTACGTCGTCATGATAATTGATACATGATGTATATGTGTCACACATATATCACTCATTGAGAGTAGTTGTATAGGTATTGAGGTGAAATTATGTTATTTAATTAGGACTATGCCGATTATGAGAAAAATGCTATTCCAGACGTCATTTCAAATTCAATATATACGGAAACATTATCTATTGCAAGACATCTATACTTATTTTAAATATTTATTAAATAATTTTAAAATTAAACTTATTTATTTATTGAAAACGTGTTTAAAGTATATTTAATTATTTATAAGCACACGATCTCTTATATAAATCATTTTGAACTCTCTTAAAAAATAATTTGAAACAGTATAATTGAGTATTTATATTATCTTTTTATGTATTGATGCGAACTAAACATTATTGTATAATAAAATATTATAATAGTTAATACACGTAAAATTATATTATTAATAATAAAAATACATGATATCTTATAAAAATGTATATAATGACAATAAAAAAGATTTAAAAATTTGAGTGATTAAATCATCTAATTTTAAGTAGATCCAACCCAATTCCGAGCAAAAGCAACAACAAATACGGGCTGGGCCCGTAGATGAGTTTGAGGCCCAACAACACCAGCAGCATTATCCACAACCAAAATCTCAATCCGTTCAAAAAATAAAGGATCAACAGCTGCAAACGTCGACGGAGAAGATGAAGCAAGGACTTCTCTCATGGAGTCATACAACATTCCTCTCACTCCCCTTCCCGCGAACTCACAAACGCGCAGTTCCCAAACCCAAATTCCCAACAACTAGCGTGACGCTCAATTCGGTTGACGAAAGCCCGGCGACGGGCAGAGAGAGACGGCAGATGAGGAAGGAGAGAAGGGAGAGTAAGCCCGCCTACAACTGGAAGGAGGAGGTCGAGATGAGGCTCATAAAGAAGCCCAAGAAGCGCTACGTCTCTTGGATGGAGGAGCTGAATTTGGACAATCTCGCTTTGCTCGGGCCCCAGTGGTGGGTCGTCCGTGTTTCCAGAGTTTCGGGCCACGAAACGGCCGAAAGAGTGGCCCGCTTGATGGCCCGGACCTTCCCTGATATGGAATTCAAGGTAAATTTTGATTAGTTCGACTTTGTTATTGAGGTCGAAATTGAGGCTAAAATTTATGCTGCTCGTTGAACGATTCGAAATGAAATTAGTTTAAGCTTTGATTGCTAGTCTTTGAATTTGTTTGTGTGAGAGAGAATAAAAATTGCATTTGGTGGAGTTGCAGAATATGTTTATATCCCTTTAAGTTTATTGCAGCTGAAACTACAATGTGATAGTGTTGAACACGTGAATTTGGGTCCAAAAATCATCCTACTTCCTTCAGCGGTTAAAGAAAAATCATAATAATGAAAATTCAGTGTTACGGAGAGGAACATGTGCTAAATTAAGGTCAGCAAGTTTTATTTGTTGTTGTGATCAATCGAGCTTGTACCTAAGGATCAACAGCGAGTACAGTCGCTATAATCCATCTCGTTCTTAATGATGGGGATATTTATATTATTTAAATTTCCCTACTGCTAACAGAATTTGATGTAGAACTGCCCTTGTTGATCGTCTTTCTTTAATAGGAGCAATAAGGCTTAGTAGGTTTACTTAGTTCAATCAAATGAAAAATGTTTTGATCCTCCGTGTCTAGTATATATTTGTCCGTGATGTGCAAGGTCGCAACCAAAAAGATGTAGACAATGTTAAGAGTTGTGAATAGGTTTTTTGGCAGCCCGAAATCCCCTAATCTGCTGGTTGTATTAAGTTTGATTGGCTCCTAACATTACTGCTAACTTGTTTCTAAGCAAAGATTCATTTAGTGCTTTATTCTTGCATTTTCCTTGAAGAAAACTCGTCTAGAGTAGCTTTGAAGGATGTACACGACATACTTGAGCAGTGCTAAGTTTTTGAGTTTGGTTTTATGATTGCTGCCCTGTTACCTGTATGCTGATCTGCAGGTTTATAATCCATCCATCCAAATCAAAAGAAAATTGAAAAATGGCACACTCTCTGTCAAACCAAAACCAATCTTCCCTGGATGCATGTTTCTGAAGTGTGTAATGAACAAGGAGGTACACGACTTCATACGAGAATGTGACGGGGTTGGAGGGTTTATCGGATCAAAGGTTGGAAATATGTAAGAGTTCCTATTTATTCGTACTTTTCTATGGGTCTTTTCTTCCATTTATTTGATAAACTTGACTTGTGTTGGTACATACAAGCATATTAGAGGACTTTGGTGGATCCATAGTTTTGATTAATTTGAAATTATCTGAAATTTTTGGTTGAAATTTGCTAAATTTTATGCTTGTAGATCAATGACCAGTCTGAAGCTAGTTATAGTGTTAATTTCTTATAGCAGTTTTACTACTTTGCTGAGCTTTAAATTTCCATCACGAGGATAACTTATGCCCATTTTCTTGTTGCTCTATCCTATTTAAATTTGCATGTTCCGATATTAAACCAATAAAAAGTTACTCCATGCAGAAAACGCCAGATCAATAAACCTAGGCCAGTAGATGAAGATGACATGGAAGCAATATTCAAACAAGCAAAGGAAGAGCAGGGAAAAGTTGATCAAGCATTTGAAGAAGAGCGATTAAAGTATGAAGCTTCCAATCCTAAGAAACTTGGTGAAGATTCTCCTTTGGTCTCTCAAAATCTTACACAGACAAAGCCTTTGAAAAAGACCGGAGGCAGAGGTAGAAAAAGTGGGAAAGCGACAATAGAGGGAAAGACTATCTCCATAAAACTTGGTTCAACTGTACAAGTTACGTCTGGGGCATTTGCTGGATTTTCTGGCACCCTTAAGAAGTTTGACAGCAAGACGGGGCTGGTATATTCTCTTGCTCTGATCCTTTATTATGTCATGAATATAGGCTTCGGAAAATGGATTGTGTTTGCTTCTTTCCCACTTAAAGGAAAGTGAGTTTTTGGAAATATTAAATTAATTTTGGATAGATAAAAGCTCTTAACTTAACAAAAATAAGTTACTTGTTTGCATGCTCTTTGAACTCTTTCACTTTAACAAGTATACACATATGCTGTTTTGAACTGATTTTCAGAATGATTTGTTTCACTTTGCAAACATCACAAATTCTCTGTGATATCATAATGTTAATAATTTATCTTACAGGCGACTGTTGGATTTACACTTTTTGGGAAGGAAACTTTAGCAGATATTGACGCCAAGGAAATTGTTTCTGAGACGAGCTGACACAACTATTACAGATCTCTTAGACGGTAAATTACATTGATGAACAGGAGATAGTTCTGTCTAAAACTGATGGCGAGACCCCTTGACTGGCCAGGAAAGATTCAGTAACAATCATGCTACTGGATTAATCTCCCTCACCGGTAGGCTACCAATACAAAATCTACCACCAAATATCTAGGCCATCTGGGTGGGATGGTCTGGATTAATGTTGCATTTGCTCTTTCTAGTTACCTTTCCATAATCTTACGAGGAGAATATATCTTAGCACGATTGAAGTATCTCCATTGTGGTTGTTCTATAACAAGAAAAGAAGATAATTAACATGTTCTTCATAGGAGAACATATTTGTTAGTTAGAAGGAAATATTTGTGTGTAGATGTTATATTCTATAGTCATCTAAGTTCCCATATCATGCATTGATCTGTTAGAGTTGAAGTGGTGCAATTAAGCTTGCTTGTTTATTACTGTTCCTCTCCATTTCTTCCTTCCATTTGCAGAGGTATTTGCTCATTGGCTGTAGCCTGTAGTTGCTCACACTTTGCTTTTATCTAATGCTTAACAGCTACTTTGAATTTCTACCGTTGATATTTTCCTTTTCGGTAGATGGCTATCTATCTAGTTTGATGATTGATAGGTAGGTGGGTAAATGCTTACGACTGCTCTCAACAATAGATTTGGACATGCATTCTAGACATGTGAACCAATTCTCAGGAACTTGCTCTCTTACTGAACTACATCGAGTATAATATTTAATTGCGTTTATATATGTAATACTGTATCTTATGATAGATTATACAATGATTAATGGGTTAAGAATGAGTTTTAGAGGAAGTTTCTACTTGAGTCTGTCCCTAGATGCAATACTATTACCAGACGCCATAAAGTTTCCTACCAGCTAAGTGCACTATATACGTAAGTGGTCCAGATATTTTTCACTTAGCCGTAGCTACCTCATAAATGACGTTAATTGCTTGTGAGGGGAAAATATTCTAAATTAAAATTAGAATATTAGGACCATTTTTGGAGAAGTCGTACAACGGGAGTGAATTATTAAGGCCCATTTTAGGTTGTAGGTGGACCTCATAAATATATCGTGGAACTGATTAGTTTTTGTGTATTAGACTCGACGATTCTAAATTTCTAATACGAACACCTTCATAATTCTCTCACATGTGTTATGTTTCTCTTCATTTGCAATCAGTCTCTCTCTATATATATATAAGCAACGCTGTCCAAAACAATTGTGACAATTTCTTTTTCATGCGTAAAAAATAGTTACGAACAAGAATAAAAGTAGTCACTGACGATTACAAAATGATTATATTTCCTCTTTAACGATTAATGTACTATATGATCTTAATTTTATGTTATTACATTATTAGGCGGCATCTGGATTCTGATTGAACACTTAAAAAACCTACCCCTTTTGTTTTAATTTTTCTTCTTTGAATCTAAAGGAAAAACCCTCTAACAAAATACGGGTAGGGGTGAGTATTTTGATTTCGGTTCATATTTTTGCATAATCCGAGATCCGAAAATTCAAATTTTGAGAGAGAAAATCGATCCAACCGAAAATCAAAAAAATCTCAGATTTTTGTAATAAAATCCGAATCAAACCGAAAAATCTGAAATTATCAAAAAAATCCGAAATTCTGAAACCAATTTTTGTTAATTCTTATATATATATTTATATTAGATTTAAAATATTTAAATAAAATATTATTATTATATATATAATATATAATTCGGATTTTTGGATTTAAAAATCAATCGAAAATCCGAAAAATCCGGTCTAAATTTTAAATTTCGATTTGGTTCGGATCGAATATTCGATTTTCGGGTATTTTACTCATTCCTCAATACGGGACAATTCTATCATCTATATCCTATAATTCTCAAAAATTGCTAAAATATCCTTCGGAAAAAGAAACAGAAAATTCACTCCAATTCTCCAACCAATTTCATAATCATTCCATTGAGTATAAATTTAAATTTATCCATATATATGGGAGGTTGAGCAGAAATATGAGTATGAATGTACCAAACACCCTAAAATACGACATTGCTATCGACCCAATATATAAGATGTTTGGGGCATGCACATGACATGAGCATAATGCATAAGCAACACGCACATAAAGTTCGTTAAAACAAATCAGTGAGACGTCCTCTTCCAAACAAGGGCCCACTTGTCAAGCTGTCATCTCTGTACGTATTTTAGATACACAATATTCTGTACGTATACGTTGACTAGACCGTTGAATGTATCAAGAAAAAAATGGGCACGCAGTTATTACCACTAATATTTTTTATTAATTTATTTAATTTTGTTTTTTGAGGGGGGAATTTAAAGGTTAGTTTATGGGAAAAGAAGTGTAGAGTGACTAGAGTAGTCACGAAGGCCACAGCACTGCACATGTTTGTTTGCTGTCGGGATGAAGCACTGTCAAAGTGGGTGTAATCTTAATCTATGCTCACGAGGAATCTTCTTTTTCTTATTTTATTTTATTTTATTTTACATTTTGGGGCCCTAAGCTACTTTTAATTGTTGTATTGAATAAAGTCGAGTTAATGAAGATAATTATGTTTTAAAGACAATTTATTCACATGCCCATTAGAAAGTTAAGATCAGATATAGAATGGTGACATTTAAATGTGTAGCAGTTACAAGTATATTTTCAATGACATTGTGCCTCTCAACTATAGTAATTTTTGCATGCACTTCCATATATCCATTTAACTTGAATTAATTATGACGTTGACTAGTTACTCAACATACATGCACCATTATAAGATAAGATCATACGTCCTATTTACAAATATCTAACAAAAATATATCGGTTTGACCATAGAAATAGAAAATTTATTGGTAATGTTTATTAATCTGTATCAAAGCAAAACCTATATGATGTACAAAAATAAAATAAATAAAATGGAATAGAACATTTGGATTCTTTTATGGCGGGCAAAATTAATCTTTTCTAATCTTGCTCGCTGATCATTCTTTTGTATTATTTGGTGTCATAGAATAAAATCTGGCGTGACAAAAACTCAAAAGCCTACAAGCACTAAACAGCAAAAAATAGATGGGAAGAGGACCACTAGTGCAAATTTGGAAAACAGAAGGGCATAAACGTGAAGAATCTCATTATATTCCCTCGCTCAGCAACCACTGAGAAAGCAAGCAAATCGGACAGTGTAGCAGAAGCGAGTGAAACGTATTTAATTTTCACAACCTGCTCCACCACCATTCCCTTACCCATTTCCCCAAATTCTCCATAGCCTCCTTCTCAAACCCTAGAAATATTCACAATTTATTCTACATGGATTTTTCCAAGAAACCCTTGCAATAAAATCCTGAATAAAAGACAAAACCAAGCACCATAGCATTCCTTGCTTACAAAAGCCAGATCAAATATGGCTGCATTTTCTTCTCCCAGGTACTTATTAGCCTTCTTCTTGCTAAATCTTTACTTGAATGTTATGGATGCCGACCCCAATTTAACTTTCGATTTCAAGAATTTTGGTAAAGATTCAAACTTTGAGTCTCAACTTGCTCTGTTTGGGGATGCTAGCGTTGCTAAAGACAACTTTTCTGTTGAAATTTCTGGGTCTGGGGTTTCTACTTCTGGGAGGTTTGTTTGCAAGAAGCCCTTAATCTTGTTCATGGAAAATCAAGAAAATGGTGTCTTTACGAATTACTTTGTATTTTCCATGTCTGGGGTACATGGGGATGGGCTGGCTTTTGTGATGCTCCTTCTCAATTTCCTTTGAATATTTTTGATGGTGGGAGATGGGATTGTTAGGAGAGAGAAAATGAAGTTTCTTGCAGTTGAATTTGATACTTTCAAGAATGAGAAGCATGGAGATGTGAACGGTAACCATGTCGGGATAGATGTTGGTAGCCCTGTCTCTGTTAAAGTGAGCAATCTTTCATCCATCAAATTGGTGTTAAATGGTGGGGAGAAGCTGCAGTCTTGGATTGATTATGAAGCAAGTAGTAAAAGATTCGAGGTTAGGTTGAACAAATTTGGTGAAAGCAGGCCACTTGATCCATTGCTCACTTACCCTATTGATCTGTCGAAAATGTGGGGAGATGAGGATGTTGTTGTGGGATTGAGCTCTTCAAGTGCAAACTTGTCTCAGAAGAGCAACGTTTACTCGTGGAGTTTTAAATCAAGAAGCATGCCTCAACGGATGCATTCTGAGCCCTTGGATCCCCAGCATTTTGTGGGGAAGGAAGAAGAGATGAAAGTTCGCAAGAGAAGCGGCTGCACATTGAGAATTCTTTCTGCATTGGTATTTGGCACCGGATGTGGAGCTTTGGGGGCGTTCCTCGTGATGTTCCTATGGACTATCTTGGGGGATAGACGCCCTGTCGTGCCAGAGGAATTCGTCGGGCAACCTAAGGAGTTGGAGTACAAGAAGTTTGATGTTTCTGTAGAGAAAACCATCGAAGATGGTAAGGTTCTAGGTGCATGATTTGCAGAGTAGGGAATGGGGTGTTCTTGCCATTGTAAATCCTCTCTTTTTAGTACTTTAAATGCTGTGGTTGCCATGGTGCTGTAATTTAGTGATCAGTCATTTTTATGTAGTTTTGATCTAATATATGTTGTGATCATTGAAATACAGCTTCATTTGGGAAGATGTTCCTCCTAAGATTGCAGTGATTGCTAAAATCGTGGCAGTAAGTTGCCCAAGATTATGTGATTGCTAATATATCTAAGAATTCATAGTGATTTATATCTTTGAGCATTTGATTCATTCTTAGCCAAGATTTTTGATATCCATTTTACAGGTGACGATTGTGTTTACATAAATATTATGGACACCCCTTTTTGTTCTTTTGACAATAATTGGCTTAATACATTAATATATGATGCAATGATATATTATCAAATTACTTACTAAACATGATGATATTAATTATATAACATTTTGCAAATTTATAATGTGGAGTAAAGAAAAAAAAAACAAAAATTGTTAAACCTGGGACTATTTATAGCCCTACATTCTAAAAAATTAATAAAATATTAATAAAGGTAATATTTTATCTCTATAACCCTAATTCTAGATTAAATTCTTAAGCCCCCAAGAATTTCAAAATGTATAGCCCGTAAATTTGAGGAAATCGCAGGCTTCAACATATTAGTCGTCCATTCATCTCCTTCCTTATTGTGAGAGAGGGGGGAATTGGTTTTCGAGTTATGTCATTCTTTTGTTATATAGATTGAAAGCATCACATCTTGAAGGCGAACTCTTTTAATTTTTTGCAAATAAATTGAGGGAGGTTTTCCCCCTTTTCTTTTCGTGACAAAAATATGTCAATGGCATTAGCTTTCGCCTTTGAATATAGTGCAAATCGCCGTAGGATTGGTTGTTCACGCAGCAATCTACTAGTTAATATTTTCAAGCAATTTGGAAAAATTCCAGAAAATGGAGACTAGCAGCTTCCATGATCATAGCTCAGCCGGTCAGTTTCCTAAATCTCTATCCATATAAATGAAATATCATACAGAGCTAAACTAGATTGTAATTTAGTGTATGCTCCAACAGCCTTAACTTGGATAGAAACTCGATCGGGAGGTAATTGTTGAAAGGTGTTATTGGTCAGCCTAGATTATCGTTCGTTAAAACCTCGCCAAACTCAAGAATTTAGCCAAGTCTATCGAGTTGCATCTCAAGAATTTTTGGTTTTGGCAATCTCGAAATATATACCGCCGTGAATTCTATCATACTTTTTCGTAGAAATTTAAAGCAAAGCCAAGTCGAAACAACAAATTATTTACTAATTATTTGATTTTTGGGGGCATAGGAATAAAGTAGCCAATTATTGATTTATTTAATTTCAAGAAGGGGCTGTAATATTAAAATGGAAGCTATGTATAAAACCATACATATATATATATATATATATAACTTTCTGAATGTCTAATTAATCCCTGTTTTAATATTTCATTAATCTGTTTTCTAAATTCTTCTACATCTTCTGCACTATACTCTCCATTTTTTGTTCTAATTGTAATTTCAGGTAACTTTATTTTTATTTTACAAACATAATTCACTTTTGCTTTTGTAATATCGTCTCCTATTAATCCTAGTTTTTCTAATCTTAATATTATAGGATAATTTTTACTTGTTGTAATATCAGGCCCTTTTTCTAATTCTTGTGAAATAAATTGTGAGAATAATTTTATAGCTTCATTTTCAATGAAATTATTTTGTTTGTTTTGTACTTGTTTTAAAAAATCTAATTCTCCTAGTCCACCACGCATTTAAAGCAAACTCGATGTATGTGTATATCTATGTGTTGAAAAACTATAAACTTGTTTACTTAGTGTAATAAAATTTTTAGCAATTGTTAAATTACCATTTAAACTAGTAATAAAATTTAAACCTAATAAGAAATCTTTAGAATTAGTTTCTTTTGGGTTTATTATTACCTGAGGTAAATCATATTTTAAACTATAATTACCAACAAAATTTAAAATTGTATTCCAGTTGGTTCTAAACAGTGTGTAATTTTAATAATTCTTATTTCAACTGCTCGTTTCCATTTTATAATTTAATAATTTATGGAACTTAGGATCTACTAAACTATATCCTATTAAACTTTTAGTACTTCCAAGATCTAATATAGCATTTAAATCAATATGATTTTCATTATCTATCCATAATCTACATTGAATATTTATTAAAGTTCTTGTAATGGATTTTTGTATTATTACTATTATTTATTAATATTTTTCTTCTTCCTCTATTTGTTCGCCATTTGATTTAGTTCAATATTTTCAAATTTTTATAATCATTCAATGTATATTCTATAACTTCTATTCTTTTTGGAGTTCATTGTATTTATTTTCTAATTTTAAATATTTATGATTATATAGTTCAAACATTATTTCATGTTTTCCAATTTTTCTTTATAAATATCGATATTTTATTTTCTTCAATTTTAGCCTTTCCTTTAATTCAGCTTTTATTCCAAATAATTTTTCTAAACATAAAGAAGCATATTTCTTCAAAACATTTATTACATTGATATCTTCTTGTAATTTCGGATATAATTTACAATTAATACATGGAATATGGTTATTTCCTTTTCTTTAATCCAATAATGTAAACAATTATTTAATGTATTCATATATGTATATGTTACTCAGAGGATCTATTTCTTTTCCATTTTCATATTCTGTATAAATACTATATATTGATTCATTATCAGAATCTTCTGAGTTTATAACTTCTATATTATATTCTCCTATCTCTTCTATTAAATTTGTTCTTTCATAATTTTTATTTTTATTGGGACATTTATTAGCTAAGTGTTTTTCTGAATCACATATAAAACATCTACACTTTCTTTTGTAAGGTTTCTTAACATATCTATTTCTATCTTTATTCTTGTTATGTTTATAAGTAGTACTTTTTCTAATACCTTTTTTATATGATTTTTTATAACTCCATAAGCTTGAGGTGTATAAATAGCAGTTTTACAAAATGCTCATGCTTGTCTTTTTATTTGTTCTTTTATTACTGCATCTTTACATCTATCTTCTAAATATTTAAATGTAAAAGTTATTCTTGGTCCTATTCCTAAATTAGGAGTAGTCACTTCCCAGGCTTCATGTATTTGTTTTCCTAAATCTCCTGTAAGTTTTATAAAATATTTATTACATAATTCATCGTCCATTGCTCTACCAGTTTGTGATAATAATCTAACAAAGTCATTTGTAAATTCTCTTATATATTTAAAATCTGAAATACTTAATTGTTCTAAATTTCTTATTGTTGTATCTTGCAAAAATGTATTATCTTTTGCTGGATCAACACCTATTATTAATAATCTTATTGCACTTGTAAAGTTATAAGGATTATCTCCTAATGCTTTTAATTGATTTATTTCATCAGGAGCTTGAGATTTTTTACTTTGCCATAATCCTAAGGCTGTTGGACCTAAGGTTGTTTCTAAATAAGAAAACATATTCATATCTCCTCTTTTTTCTTTTTCCCAATTTCTTACTACCGTTTGTTCCCAAACTAAAACTTCATCTCCCCATAATTGCGGGCTTTGTTCTTATATATAACATATCTCTACTATATAATTTTCCTATTGGA
The DNA here is from genome assembly GCA_036937905.1 of Salvia rosmarinus. NCBI lineage: Eukaryota > Viridiplantae > Streptophyta > Magnoliopsida > Lamiales > Lamiaceae > Salvia > Salvia rosmarinus. Next base: position 153,857 of record JAODLM010000351.1, read on the forward strand.
GTTCTTTTTCTTTTCAATTATTCGAGATTCTCCTTCATATTGGGCTTGGTGGTATCCAATTTTGTCTACCTTGTCTGTTGTACTACCTTCTCTTGTTGTATAAATTCGGTTTAGGTCTTTTATTACTAGGAGAGTCATAGAAACGTCCATAAAATTAGTTTCTCTATTATTATTTTTATAGAAATCACTTATCATAATTTTCCTTGTTCAATTTCGAAACTAATGGTAGGTTAAAATATTTTTCTAATTCTTTATAAGCTTGATTAGAATCCATTCCTAATTCTGTAATACATTCTATTAACATATCATCTACTTGATCTTGCAAATTTATTTCAGTAAATTTTTTATTAATTATTTCATCTATAGTTGTTTTTGTTTCTTCAAACTTGAACCCTGTTTCAAATTCTATATTGCTTTCTAAATTGTTGTCATAATCTTCGTTATTAAATTGACAATATCCTATCATTTCTGTTTCAGTTAATTCTAATGTGTCTATTTCTTCATAATCTGTGTCATAAATAGGTTCTGTATCATAATATTCATTCATTAAGTTATAGTTTATTTCCATATCATCATTATCTTCACTTTCCTCATTTTTATTAATTCTTTTTATAAAATTTGTAAATCTTAAATTGGCTTGTTCATTATTATCATAAATAATACTTTTTTGTGGGACTAAAACTTCATTAGATTTCTTTTTTAAATCTTCTAAATTCCATTCTAATCCTGCTAATTCAGCAGGATCAATTTTTTGTGGTTCTATCATTTTAATTCATATTTGAAGCAATAACTTTTATCATTTTTTCAATATTAACTTTATATTTCATATTTGAAGATGTACTCATTTTTCCTAATACTCCAATACTTATTACTAAATTATTTCCTTCATAATTTGTATAACCTTTAGTTTGTATTGCAATTTTTATTTTACTTATATCTCTAGTATCCTTTAAAATATTAGAAGCACAATAAAATAATACTGAATTTTTGTTTAAATCTATTTCCATTCCTGATATAATAGCTCTTTTAACATCTTATTGCCATGATTGATCTGTAATTAGTAGGGGTGAGTATTCGGTTATTCGGTCGGTTTCGGACGAAAAAATAACCGAACCGAATTAACCGAAATTTTCAAAAAAATAACCGAACCGAATCGAATTTTATTCGAATTAAACCAAATAACCAAATATATTTCGTTATTTCGATTAAACCAATTTTAGCAAAAAAATTTTTTTTCAAATGAATAAATAAATAATATTATATATTGATATTATATATAAAAATAGTTTATTTTAGCAAAAAAAAATATTTTTCAAATGAATATATAATATATATATATTGATATTTATATATAAAAATACATTTTATATGTTATATGTAAAACTATTTTGCAAAAATAATAATTGATAGAATTATTTAATAAATAAATAATATATTTTATAAATATTATATATTGATATAATAGGGAGAGAGAGAGAAATAATAGGATTAAGGATATTGATATATTAAATTATAATTATAAATAAATAAATATTATATACATATATATAATTCGGTTTTCGGTTATTCGGTTAAAAAAATTTCGAACCGACCGAAAACCGAACTACCGAATTTTAATTCGGTTTTAACCGAATTAACCAAAATAACCGAATTAACCGAATCAAATTTGATTTTTCGGTTTGGTTCGGTTCGGTTATTCGATTTCCGGGTATTTTGCTCACCCCTAGTAATTAGCACTAAAGCTTTTGTTCCTACCTCTTGTCTTCCAAATGCTTTTATTCCTATTATTATTAATCCTATATGTGAAAATAGTTTATTACTTTTAATTAGTTTCTTTATAGTTTCCTATGATAGTAAATCTATAAATTCATTGTACCATAAACCACTCTAGTACTTACTTCTCTTTCCTCTAATAAAACTTGTATTTATATTTATTATTCTGCTTGATATAAAACCATTGGTTGTAAAATTTCAAAACTCTGATTATTGTAAATTTCTAAATTTCTATCAACATCTATTTCTTCTTCTAATTGCATAGTCTGTTGAGAACTATTACTTCCGCATCCTCTTCTAGAATTTAGCATCCTATGTAAAATGTATCCAAGTAACAATTTCATTTATATTACTTGTAGAATTTCTATTTTGTCAGATAGTTTGTGAATGTCCGTAAAATGGTCTAAAATTACTCATTTTTAGGCTTCCAATAATTATATATTGTAGGAGTTATTTTCTAGGTCTTTCTTGTGAACCTAAGCTTAAATTATTTATGGCTTGTGTAATGTTATCTATATCTTGATCTATTGGTTTATTATTTATTTTTGTTTCTAATTTATTAAAAGTTTCACTAATTTGTAATTCAATTTCTCCTAATAGTTTTTAGTTTCTAATTCAACTTTCTTTGGTTTTAAATTTTCTATTAAGTAACTTAACGATTAATATCGATTTACTAGGTAAATTTTATTTAATTGTTTAATTTCGAGATTATTTGATTATTTTATTCTTTAATATAATCAAAGTTTTCACCGACTGCTTAATTAATTTATTCTTTTCTTGATTACTTTGTATTATTTCTTTAAGTAGATTATTACTATCGCTTTTATTCTTTTCAAAATTACGGTTTAAATTTATAATTAAATCTATAATACGTTTAAATGACTATTTTCAATGTAATATATGTTTAAATTTTCGATCAAATTGACAAATAAAATTATAATTATCGCAAGATATTTTATGCTTATCTCTAAGATTCTCAAGATCTCGAAAAATCGATTGAACAAACGAGTTTTGATCAATGATTAAAAATTTCTTACTCTAATACTTCTCATAAATTCAAACACCATCCTTATTCTTATGATTAAACATATCCCAGTTTTTATTTAACAACATAATATACATATATATATTGTTTAAGAGTTTCTCAAAAATCAACTCTACACGTCAATATAATATCATTACTAAAAAACATCTTAATCCTGCACCTAGGCGGGTTATTAACAACAAAGAGGACTTACAACATCATGTTTGCCTAACACGTTAAGCCTGTCCTAGTCTTTTAGGCCTCAGAAGTTTTTGTAGCTCTGATACCAAATGGGGGTTAGGGTGTGTTTTTTCGGGTTACACATTAAACCACACAAACAAGATAGAAAATATATACCAGATAGAGCTCACACAGAACTCTTATGATAAAGAAGCAGGGACGGAGCCTTCGTTTCCAGACAATATGTTCAGCGGAATTGAAGGATTTTTTTTTATATTTTTTTTTAATTATTATGGAATGAGATATATTATGTAGCTCTAAGGATTGGTATAGAATTATGATCGGTAGAAGAGTAAGAAAGCTGAAAACTTAACAACACATGTTTTTGTTTTCAGAAAGCTCAAAGGTTTATTGCTTCTCGGAGTACTTAGGATGATTTTTACAACAGAAAGAATGTCTATTTATAGGCAAATATATCGGACAACAAATGGTGCCACACCTATCCACCAACTAATAATGCATTTTACTATTCACACCACTAAAATAATGCCTATTACTATTTACACCACTAAAATAATGCCTATCTATCAACTAAGGCGTAACATATGTGTAACACCTGTTATCCTATATAATTCTTTTAAAACTAGAATTCTTGATATTCCTTGGAGAGAAACAATGGAACCAGTCCTGAAAATTGTTCCTGACCTTGAGGAAATTATTTGTACAAAAGTTTTACAAGGATTTCCTCAAAACCTTGTTGATTTACAAAAGAAAATTGTTGAAATTTATTTCAATGAATCAAAATTCAAGGGCGTAAAAATCATACAAAGGCCTGATGTTTATAAAATTATACAGAAAGAAGGGATACTAATTGATGAACAGATCAGAATTCCTGGCCTTCTACTTCTACAGATTGATTTAAACAAGACTGACATGCCAGATGAAATGACAATCAATTTTTACCACAATGGTATGATTGATTTCATGGAATTCAGTTATACAGAAAAAACAGAAGACCTAATGAACAAATTGGGAGAAAAATTTCTATTGACAGCTGGCAATATTTCATCCTTATCTTCCAAATCAAAGGTTCATCAGAAAATTCTAGCTTCTCTTCCAGAAGCTACATCTCACAGTTATCGCCCAGCTAGAAAAAGAATTTATTTGACAGACATTGAATATTCTGGTCGATATCTTCAAACCAGATGTAAAAAGAGGGAACCAGATCATTTTACATTTCAGTATTCTGAAGAACAAATTAACATATTTCAGAAGTCTGAAAACATCCCTAAACTCGAATTATGGATGAATTATAACTTGCAAATGAAGGACATTATTTACAAATATGGGTTACACCAAATTGAAATATGTTCCTTCCTTTCAGCGGAGAAGGTGATAGTCTTGCAGATGAAGAAATTACTATCATCAATACAGATAAAGAAGAATAAGACATTGAAGATTCTCAAAGTCATGACACAATTCCGTAAACTCATAGAGATTTCAAGATTAGATGATGGGCAACAATTATTAAATTGTAAATCGTTCTTCTTTGTAATTTTCTTCTTTTCCTGTTTTCTTTTACACGATAGGATATAACGTAATGTATTATTAAAAGAATTATATAGGATAACAAGTGTTACACATATGTTACGCCTTAGTTGATAGATAGGCATTATTTTAGTGGTGTAAATAATAATAGGCATTATTTTAGTGGTGTGAATAGTAATATGCATTACTAGTTGGTGGATAGGTGTAGGCACCATTTGTTGTCCGATATATTTGCCTATAAATAGTCATTCTTTCTGTTGTAAAAATCATCCTAAGTACTCCGAGAAGCAATAAACCTTTGAGCTTTTTGAAAACAAAAACATGTGTTGTTAAGTTTTCAGCTTTCTTACTCTTCTACCGATCATAATTCTATACCAATCCTTAGAGCTACATAATATATCCCATTCCATAATAATTAAAAAAATATAAAAAATCCTTCAATTCCGCTGAACATATTGTCTGGAAACGAAGGCTCCGTCCCTGCTTCTTCATCATAAGAGTTCTGTGTGAGCTCTATCTGGTATATATTTTCTTATATTTTCTATCTTGTTTGTGTGGTTTAATGTGTAACCCGAAAAAACACACCCTACCTCCCATTTGGTATCAGAGCTACAAAAACTTCTGAGGCCTAAAAGACTAGGACAGGCTTAACGTGTTAGGAAAACATGATGTTGTAAGTCCTCTTTGTTGTTAATAACCCTCCTAGGTGCAGGATTAAGATGTTTTTTAGTAATGATATTATATTGACGTGTAGAGTTGATTTTTGAGAAACTCTTAAACAATATATATATGTATATTATGTTGTTAAATAAAAACTGGGATATGTTTAATCATATGAATAAGGATGGTATTTGAATTTATGAGAAGTATTAGAGTAAGAAATTTTAATCATTGATCAAAACTCGCTTGTTCAATCGATTTTCAGATCTTGAGAATCTTAGAGATAAGCATAAAATATCTTGCGATAATTATAATTTTATTTGTCAATTTGATCGAAAATTTAAACATATATTACATTCGAAAATAGTCATTTAAACTGATTATAGATTTAATTATAAATTTAAGCCGTAATTTTGAAAAGAATAAAACGATAGTAATAATCTACTTAAAGAAATAATACAAAGTAATCAAGAAAAGAATAAATTAATTAAACAGTCGTTGAAAACTTTGATTATATTAAAGAACAAAATAATCAAATAATCTCGAAATTAAACAATTAAATAAAAATTTACCTAGTAAATCTGATATTAATCGCTTAAGTTACTTAATAGAAAATTTAAAACCAAAGAAAGTTGAATTAGAAACTAAAAACTATTAAGAGAAATTGAATTACAAATTAGTGAAACTTTTAATAAATTAGAAATAAAAATAAATAATAAACCAATAGATCAAGATATAGATAACATTACACAAGCCATAAATAATTTAAGCTTAGGTTCACAATAAAGACCTAGAAAAATAACTCCTACAATATATAATTATTGGAAGCCTAAAAAATGAATAATTTTAGACCATTTTCTGGACATTCACAAACTATACAGCAAAATAGAAATTCTACAAGTAATATAAATGAAATTGTTACTTGAGATACATTTTACATAGGATGCTAAATTCTAGAAGAGGATCCGAAGTAATAGTTCTCAATGACTATACAATTAGAAGAAGAAATAGATGTTGATAGAAATTTAGAAATTTACAATAATCGTAGTTTTGAAATTTTACAACCAAGGGTTTTATATCAAGGAGAATAATAAATATAAATACAAGTTTTATTAGAGAAAGTAGAGAAGTAAGTACTAGAATGGTTGATGGTACAATGTAATTTATAGATTTATTATCACCGAAAACTATAAAGAAACTAATTAAAAGTAATAAACTATTTTCACATATAGGATTAATAATAATAGGAATAAAAGCATTTGAAAGACAAGAGGTAGGAACAAAAGCTTTAGTGCTAATTACGATCAATCATGGCAACAAGATGTTAAAAGAGCTATTATATCGTGAATGGAAGTAGATTTAAACAAAATTCAAAGATTATTTTATTGTGCTCCTAATATTTTAAAGGATACTAGAGATGTAAGTAAAATAAAATTACAATACAAACTAAAGGATATACAAATTATGAAGGAAATAATTTAGTAATAAGTATTGGAGTATTAGGAAAAATGAGTACATCTTCAAGTATGAAATATAAAGTTAATATTGAAAAAATGATAAAAGTTATTGCTTCAAAAGGAATTAAAATGATAGAACCACAAAAAATTGATCCTGCTGAATTAACAGGATTAGAAAGGAATTTAGAAGATTTAAAAAAGAAATCTAATGAAATTTTAGTCCCACAAAAAAATATTATTTATGATAATAATGAACAAGCCAATTTAAGATTTACAAATTTTATAAAAAGAATTAATAAAATGAGGAAAGTGAAGATGATGATGATATGGAAATAAACTATAACTTAATGAATGAATATTATGATACGTAACCTATTTATGACACGATTCAAGAAATAGACACATTAGAATTAATCAAACAGAAATGATAGGATATTGCCAATTTAATAACGAAGATTATGACAACAATTTAGAAAGCAATATAGAATTTGAAATAGGTTCAAGTTTGAAGAAACAAAACAACTATAGATGAAATAATTAATAAAAATTTATCAAATAAATTTGCAAGATCAAGTAGATGATATGTTAATAGAATGTATTACGAATTAGGAATGGATTCTAATCAAGCTTATAAAGAATTAGAAAATATTTTAACCTACCATTAGTTTCGAAATTGAACAAGGAAAATTATGATAAGTGATTTCTATAAAATAATAATAGATAAACTAATTTTATGGACGTTTCTATGACTCCTAGTAATAAAAGACCTAAACCAGAATTTATACAATAAGGAGAAGGTAGTACCACAGACAAGGTAGACAAAATTGGATACCACCCCAAGCCCAATATGAAGGAGAATCTCGAATAATTGAAAAGGAAAAGAACTCCAATAGGAAAATTATATAGTGGAGATATGTTATATATAGAAGAACAAAGCCCGCAATTATGGGGAGATGAAGTTTTAGTTTGGGAACAAACGGTAGTAAGAAATTGGGAAAAGAAAAAGAGAGATATGGATATGTTTTCTTATTTAGAAACAACCTTAGGTCCAACAAATTTTGGATTATGGCAAAGAAAAATCTCAAGCTCCCGATGAAATAAATCAATTAAAAGCATTAGAGATAATCCTTATAACTTTACAAGTGCAATAAGATTATTATTATTAGGTGTTGATCCAAAGAAAAGATAATACATTTTTGCAAGATACAACAATAAGAAATTTAGAACAATTAAGTATTTCAGATTTTAAATATATAAAAGAATTTACAAATGACTTTGTTAGATTATTATCACAAACCCAGAGAGCAATGGACAATGAATTATGTAATAAATATTTTATAAACTTCCGGAGATTTAGGAAAACAAATACATGAAGCTCGGAAGTGACTACTCCTAATTTAGGAATAGGACCAAGAATAACTTTTACATTTAAATATTTAGAAGATAGATGTAAAGATGCAGAATAAAAGAACAAATAAAAAGACAAGCATGGGCATTTTGTAAACTGCTATTTATACACCTCAAGCTTATGGATATTATAAAAACCATATAAAAAGGTATTAGAAAAGTACTACTTACAAACATAACAAGAATAAAGATAGAAATAGATATGTTAAGAAACCTTACAAAAGAAAATGTAGATGTTTTATATGTGATTCAGAAAAACACTTAGCTAATAAATGTCCCAATAAAAATAAAAATTATGAAAGAACAAATTTAATAGAAGAGATAGGAGAATATAATATAGAAGTTATAAACTCGTAAGATTCGATAATGAATCAATCTATAGTATTTATACGAATATGAAAATGAAAAGAAATAGATCCTACAAGTAGTAACATATACATATATGAATACATTAAATAATTGTTTACATTATTGGATTAAAGAAAATGAAATAACCATATTTCATGTATTAATTGTAAATTATATCCCTAAATTACAAGAAGATATCAATGTAATAAATGTTTTGAAGAAATATACTTTATATTTAGAAAATTATTTGGAATAAAACCTAATTAAAAGGAAAGGCTAAAATTGAAGAAAATAAAATACCGATATTTATAAAGAAAAATTGAAAAACATGAAATAATGTTTGAACTATATAATCATAAATATTTAAAATTAGAAAATAAATACAATGAACTCCAAAAAGAATAGAAGTTATAGAATATACATTGAATGATTATAAAAATTTGAAAATATTGAACTAAATCAAATGGCGTAACAAATAGAGGAAGAAGAAAAATATTAATAAATAATAGTAATAATACAAAAATCCAAATACAAAGAACTTTAATAAATATTCAATGTAGATTATGGATAGATAATGAAAATCATATTGATTTAAATGCTATATTAGATATCGGAAATACTAAAAGTTTAATAGGATATAGTTTAGTAGATCCTAAGTTCCATAAATTATTAAATTATAAAATGGAAACCGAATGCAGTTGAAAATAGAATTATGAAAATTATACACTGTTTAGAACCAACTGGATTACAATTTTTAAATTTTGCTGGTAATTATAGTTTAAAATATGATTTACCTCAGGTAATAATAAACCTAAAAGAAACTAATTCTAAAGATTTCTTATTAGGTTTAAATTTTATTACTAGTTTAAATGGTAATTTAACAATTGCTAAAAATTTTATTACACTAAGTAAACAAGTTTATAGTTTTCCAACACATAGATATACACATACATCAGAGTTTGCCCGAAAGCGTGGTGGACTAGGAGAATTAGATTTTTTAAAACAAGTACAAAACAAACAAAATAATTTCATTGAAAATGAAACTATAAAATTATTCTCACAATTTATTTCACAAGAATTAGAAAAAGGACCTGATATTACAACAATTAAAAATTATCCTATAATATTAAGATTAGAAAAACTAGGATTAATAGGAGACAATATTACAAAAGCAAAAGTGAATTATGTTTGTAAAATAAAAATAAAGTTACCTGAAATTACAATTAGAACAAAAAATGGAGAGTATAGTGCAGAAGATGTAGAAGAATTTAGAAAACAGATTAATGAAATGTTAAAACAGGGATTAATTAGACATTCAGAAAGTTCTCATAGATCTACAGCTTTTATAGTAAGAAATCATTCAGAAATAAAAAGAGGAAAACCTATGATAGTATACAATTATAAAAGATTAAATGATAATTGTGAAGATGATGGTTATAACATACCAAATAAAGAAACTTTAATAGCACTTATACAAAATAAAAAGATATTTAGTAAATTTGATTTAAAAGTGGATATAATCGCTTAAAATTAGAAGAATGATTTAAACCATGGATCGCTTTTACTTGTCCGTATGACAATTGAATGGAATGTATTAAGTTTTGGGTTAAAAATGTATCTGCTATCTTTCAAAGATTTATGGATAATATATTTTAAAATATAAATTTTGTCTAGTATATATTGATGATATTCTTGTAGCAAGTAATAATTTAAAAGAACATGAAGAACATTTAAACATTATATTTAAGGAAATTGAAAAGAATCGTATAGTAATTAGTAAAAGGAAAATGGAATTATTTAAAAGAAAATTTTCATTTTAGGATTAGAAATTGAAATGGAAAAATAGAATTACAACCTCATATTGCTACTAAAATTTTAGAATTTTCAAATAAATTAACAAATTTAAAACAAATACAATCATTTTAGGATTAGTAAATTATGCTAGAAAGTTTGTTCCAAATCTTAGTAAATTAGTGGATCCATTATATAGTAAAACTACTAAAATGGTCAACGACATTTTAATATAGAAGATGAAAACTTATTCAAAAATTAAAAATGAAATAAAAATATTAAACCTTTAGAATTACCTACAAGTGATAGTTATATAATTATTCAATGTGATGGATGTAAAGAAGGATGAGGAGCAATATTAATTTGTAAACCCCAAAATTCAAATCCAAAAATGAAGAAAGAATAGTCACTTATGCTAGTGGAAACTTTAATAAAACAGTTTAAATTGGACATCTTTAGATTATGAAATACAAGCATTAATAAATTCTTTAGAAAAATTTAAAATATGGTTAAAAATGAATTCAATTGTTAGAACAGATTGTGAAGCCATTGTAAAATTTATTAATAATGCTAATAGTAAAAAGTTAATAAGACAAGATGGATAAATTTACAACAAATAACTCAAGGAAATAATTATAGAGTAAAATTTGAACATATAAAAGGTAAAGATAATAATATTGTCGACCTCTTATCTAGAAAGATAAATCATCTTTTTATGCAGAAATGGATAGAAAATTATAAAGCCTTCAAAAGGAAAAGAAAGTTACACACCGTAAGTCTCTAAGACCGTAAGGAAGAAAAATTATACGATTCGTGTTCGAAGACATTATCCAATGATATCTCTTCGAGACGAGAAAACTAAAAGTGTTACAGCTTCTCCGACTAAGAGAATCCAAAGATTAAAAGATGAAATTCAATTTGGAACAAGAACTTTACAAAATGCTCAAATCACCTACGCAGCTTTTAGAGCAATTACAAAGGTTACACGAGACAACAGTTATACTTGATAATCTATGGCATATTCAAACATTGCCAAAAGCTACAGCTTTCAAAGTTCAAGTTTTAAATGCTCTGACATTTTATTTTTCTGACCAAAATCAAAAACCAGAGCAACCCCAAAAGAAGTTTACACATTATGTTATTTTCAGAGGAGCAAAAATTGGAGTTTTTCATAACTTTAATACTGTTCGAAAATATATTAATTGTCATAAACCTCTTTGGAAAGGTTACTACAGTTTTTCAGAAGCATTGTCAAATGCTAGAGAAGCCTTTGGTATACAAGAATTTTTTATTGAACCAGAGGAAATCAAAAGTTTTGCTCAGATTGCACAAGAAAACCCAAGTAATGTGATTCAACATCAGTCTTCTTTGCTAAAAAATTATGAATCACAACTTGTGGATTTTGAAAAGAAAATTTCTGATCTAAACAATCAATTGAAAAGTTTACAAAATGATTGTAATTACAAAGATCAGACGATCTCGGTCATGATATATATATATATATATATATATATATATATATATATATATATATATAATGGAAGTGGTTATTGTAAAAACCATCTTTAACCTATAAATCTAATATTATGAATTCGTCATGTAAGTGTCTGAATTCAAAAAAATAAAAATTTATCTTGAGATTTGAATCCAGATATTTGAATTTATCAAGTAAAATGATTAAGTCATCATAGATCTTCATATATCAAGGGCTAAAATGATTCATATTGTCATATTCCTACGCATATAACAGTAACACCTCATCATCATGAGTCCAATACTAGTTAAGAAGCCCGGCGGAACTATTTCCACTTTAACGGCCCAATTACAAGAAATACTGGGCTTAAAACACCCAATACCAACGTCGTTCACAGCCTTCTAGGTTTCCTTCATCACTCCCTTAAAATCTCAAATTCACTTTGACATGGCTCTCATATTTTCCATTGAACCCTATTCATATTCGTCGCAGTTCAGTCCCGAAACATCCCATCTCATCTTTTATTGAGTTCTTCTGGTTCACGATTTCTTCGTCTGAATGCTGTTTTTCTTTAATTTTATTGTGTTACAATGTCTGAGAAGGATTGATGATGCATTGAAGAAAACTGCGTTATCTATCTGATATTTCCAATTCGGAATTGAAGATACTTTTCTATCTTCTGAGATCCTCTCTTTTCAATAAAAGTTTTATGTTCTCGAATTCAGTCGGAGTAGAAGATGAGCATCTGAGATGAGAAAACATTATTTGTCATCCTTGCACTTTGATTCAGAAATGAAGAAATCTAATGGGGATATTTTACTCTGAGATGCTCACCACGTTGCCTCCTTTCCAGATTCTCTTATTCTTTTACTTGGTTTTCAAAAAAATAACTGCAAATTCTTTTTAAGGACTGAAGATATTTAGAGTTGATCTAATTTAATCATTTTTGAGGAATTCAGTGGCTTTTCCCTTTATTGTTTTTAGAGTATTATTTTTTTATGAATTCCTTCTGCTTTGATTTACAACTTTTTTTGGATCAGTGATGTATAATACTGCGTTATCTATCTGTAATAAATTCTTTTTTGAAGATAACTACTTATCCTGAGGTCCAATATTCCAATGTTTTATCTTGATATGATATACAGGGAAGATCCGTTTCTCAAAGCATCTTATCAGTTTCATCTCTTAACACATCTTCATACAAGTTTTATCCGATCTGAATTCATTTTATCGTCAATTTACTGACAACAGAGAATTTGATTTGGGCTTTTTGTCTTCTTAATGCCCAAAGAACTTACATTTAGGCGTCAGAAGTTGGGCCGAACCAATACAATCCAATGGGCTCTGTTTTAAACTTTTCATAATTCAATTCAATTTAGAAACACTTTTTTCAAGGGGTTCCATTAAATAAATTATTTATATATTTATTTGGTACTAGTATAGTAGGTGATGATGTGATCGAAGATTAGAGTCGAATTATATTTACTTATATGAGTGGTCTTTCGTCGTCGCCGCCTTCTTTAGGTTTAACTAATTTGAATATGTGATTACTTGTATGACAACGAATGACATCTTAAGAAGAGTGGAAAGTGATCTGACCCAAAAAATGATGCAACTTATATTTATATAAAACACGCAGCCTATATAGAAATAAAATTTGCGAAAATTAGAAGGAAAAACCTCTCCAACAACGTGAAAGGAGGGAAATTAACAAGTATGGTGACCAGGTGTCTCGTATTAATTAGTGGTTGTTTGCATTGTTAATCGATCATCGAATAATATCACTAAAAAACTTTTCAATCTCAACTTAATTACTAAAAACAATTGAGCTTGGTCCATATTCTTTTATTTAATTACGTCTAATATGTAAATTTGATTATATCTGATATCCTACCGTTAATTTGCATATGTAGAAATATACATATCGGTAGAATAAATGTTTTCAACTACTATAATTAGTCAAGGATCATGGTTGGACGGTAGACTTACCGAATATTCGTGCATAACCCTAAAATGTATATTGTGGTACGCCAAAAAAAAAAAACAAGAAACAGAAGGTAGACAATAGTCCCTCTTTTCATGTTCCTCTGTAAATTAGTCCTTAGATCATTTTTTTAATTTAAGTATATATTATATGATATTGATGTGTATTTTCCATATACAAGGAACATGATCAAGTAAAAACATTTATTCTTGTCGATTAGTCATATCGTAAAAAAGCATACTTTTTAAACATACAATATATAATACATTTATATCTATAATAATCCATTTTTGTGATGAAATTTGTTATATACAGACTACAGTATTGATCCGCTTAGCATTTCGCGTTTTGTTTGAGAAGTGGTTATTTACAACAGAATAAAAAGAAATAATCAAATTTTATGAAGAATAATGGTTTAGAAACCAAATTTACACATGAAGTTCAAAATTATGGACCAATTTATGCAAAAATAAATAAAAAAAATCCAATGACAATTAGCTGGAAGTCAACAAATTTCCCGTTCGTGGACAACCATACTTCACCAGGAGTAAAGTTTATTCCCAATTGTTGCAACAGGAATAATCTATAGAGTACTTGAACTTTCACATTTTTTATATTTAGGACTATAATTAAACTCTCATATTTTTACTTGGACTTTAATATGATTCGGTTGAGTTATTAAAATTTGCACTATTTGTGACTTGTGAGGACTCTCAAGTTTTTCATTTGTCTTAATTTGATTTTTAAACCTTATGTTATTAGTTATTATCGTATCCTCAAGTGAGGGCTACTCACAATTCCACTCAAATGGAACATAATATAAAATTCAAGAGTTATTTTTGAACCAAACAAACATTCAGTTATACATGATTCAGTTAACATATTAGTACCTTAGTTTTGGTCCTTTTATGGATGTCGAAGCAATTGACAACTCAATATATTACATTATACTGTTCCACTTATTCATTTTTATTTCAATAAATATAATTATGTTGGTTTTGCTTCCCACTTCCACCCCAACGCAAATTAATTAATATATATAGACTCGCATTTCAATTTCATAATAACGTAATTTGTATATCCTACATTACAAAGTAAAATGCAATTCATCAATAAAAAAATAAACGATATTCAGATTTGATTATTCATAATCAAACTCATGACTTACTGTGACAGCTGGGTCAGAAATTCTTATTTATTTGATTGACACCACATAGATTTTTATACTTAAGTCCTATTATTTCAATATTTCTATTAGATAATCTAATCTCTTCTCAAGCAGAAAAACTATACTTATATTTCATTTAATAAAAAATTCTATCGGAGAATTCTAAGTGAAAATCAGGAAGTATTAGTTTAGGCCATGTAGGGCCAAATTCGATCAGATTTTCTGAGATTCGTTGTTGCAGGAAAATTTATATATATATATATGGGAGTGGATCAAATGAGAACCACATCTTTTTTGCGAACTCTGCGAACCATGCATAAGAAACTAAAGATGATGCACAAAACGGCATAAAGTTGTGCATAACGAAAACTTTCTAAAATTATTTTGTTGTGCAACAATTTTAGAATGTTTTCTTTGTGCACAACTTTATAGATTTTATTCATCGACTTTATACATATGTGCATAGTTCTCAAGTTCTCAAAAAAGATGAGTTTTCACTGGATCCAACCCCTATATATGGGAGGTTAACGTAAAATCATTTTTATTGTGAAAACCAAAAATGATGAATTCATGAAATTTGATGAATTATTGGGAAAGTTATCAATCCAAAAATAAAATTTTCGCCTCATGGATTCGAACCACGGTGAAAATTCAATTTTGATTCAAGAACTTTCCCGCAGATTCATTAACTTTCATAGCAAATTCATTTTGTGCGTAAAGAATTTCCGTGGTTCTTAGTTCTCATGTTAAAATTGGTTCTTATTTGAACCCCACTATATATATATATATATATAGGGATTGGATCAAATGAGAATCACATTTTTTTGAACTCTACGAACCATGCATAAGACGTTGAAAATGATGCACAAACAAGATAAAATTGTATAACGAAAACTTTCTAAAATTATTTTGTTGTGCAACAATTTTAGAATGTTTTCGTTGCACAACTTTATAGGTTTTATTCATCAACTTTATACGCTTGTGCATAGTTCTCAAGTTCTCAAAAAAAATAAATTCTTACTTGATCCAACCCCTATATATATATATTGTTCAATCGAACTTCGACAATTGTGAGGAACTATAATCAACAAGAAAAATGTTGTATCCGACAAATGGAGAATCCAAAGATCCTAACGATGTCGTAAGGCAGATTCACGATAGAATCATAATTGATTAAAACTATTTACGAAGGAATCGATAAATTTACATACTATGTATGTACATAATGAGGGTTTTGGTCATTTGATAATAAATTTTACATACTATTAATTAATTCGTTTATTTCGGTTTGTAATTTACATATTTAACCCCATCGTTAATTTAGGAATGAATATGTTCAAATCCTCGATTTTGAATCCCTTGATTTTCGAAATATGATACATACAATATTTTTCAAATTATCTACAAAATAATTATCAACAGTTAATACAATTATTTTTATCTATTTCTTGTGTATTTACGTTATCTATTTCTTGTTTATTTACTTTAATAATAAAATATGATACATACAATATTTATCTATTTCTTGTGTATTTACTTTAATATTTAATTATTTTGACATTAAATGAATATTCAATTAATCATTAAATTTAAATATTATTAAATAATCAATAAATTGAAATAAGTACACGTGTAACAACCTTTTTAATTGAAATATTGGAAGATAAATATGATTATGCTGAAAATATGATTAAACTTCATCAATATGGTAATTGAAATACACGCATCTTATCTTATTCAAAACTTGGATAAATATGAATCTAATTTGGAGATGGAAAGATATAAAATCGTATCTTACAAGATTATAGCAAATTTTCGGCTACTCCATGATAGCCCATGCATATGAGGCTTTGAATTTTCGAACCACTATAAATGAGGATTTCTGTACCATGATAGTCACAATTATAACACATTACATTCGAATCATATGGCACCAAACACACCAATGAAATCCTCACCAAGAGGATCCACGCCGAAACCATACCCTCTACGACGTAGACTATCAACTGAATGGTCCAGCCCTCCATCGGCGCCTTGCCTAGAGATGCTGTACATGGGCATACGAGACGAGAATGACGACTTGAAGAAAGAAATTGACGATCTCTTTGTGAGAATGCTTAACAAAATGGATGAGGACAAAGTGCAAGAGCTGTTGCTGGAGGTATATCCACTTCGAAAACTTTACGAGTTATATCGTGCGATGAAGCCGGACGATCCATTTAAAATTCCAAGAGCTGTTTTTGGAGATATATCATTGAATGAGGGAACGTCTAAACCTATGATACCTATCATAGACTTAGAGTCAAGTTCAAATGAGGATTCCAAATCTTGAACGTAGACCTAATAAAATATGATTTTTTTTCATGGCTTAGTAATTCTAGTTTGCTGTCTTTACTCCTAGTTTTTTTGTTTTTCAATTTTCGTCTTAGTTCATTGTAAACTAGGACTTAGTTTGATGTCTTGTTTATTTGAATGCATTTCGTTTTTATGTACTGAATTTTCCAGTTGCTTTGATAATACTTCTTGTTTGAATGAAAAAATGAATCAAAATTCTATAAACAAGTCAAATTGAACAATCAACTAACAAAACAAAGCAAGAGGAAAACTAACACGTTTAAAACCACTAGTCTACAATCAACTAAGACGAAAATTGGAAAACCAAACAAATTAAGAGGAAAACTAACAAGTTTAAATCCACTCGAATAAAAATAAAAATAAAAATTAGCGGCAATAACAAGTTATAAAAAAAGGACTAGGGGCTGGGCTTAAGAGGATTCGAACTTGTGACCTATGCATTAAAACCCTAGTCCTTTGCCACCTTGTCCGGCAGTGGCAGCCGCATAAACTTTGTAACAAAAAATGTATTTATACGTTCCAAACAATTTGAGAGAGCCGAAAAACAAAGTAAACAAAAAATTATAGCTATCTTTTTGTGTGCCTATTAAGTAGTACAATATTAAAAATCTTCATATAATTTTTACTAAAAAAACTTTAATCATTATGTTGTCTAATGATTAGATTTATTGGAAAATGTTTAATATTTTAACTTTTAATTTCAACAATCGAGATTGCATGAACCACAATTGAACTTAACGGTGAATAACATTAAAAGAAACTGAAATTAACGATTTAATATATATTAGAGTAGAGTAGTCATCGTTGTTACAAATGATCCATCAAACAAAAAAAAACAATGTTCAACTAACATTGTTTTAAAAAGACGATGACAACATTAAAGGAGCATTCATCCGACCCAAGCATCCTCCCCACCGCCGCCACCATAGCAAGATATTGAAGTCCATTTGTTCAATCCACAATCAAGAAGATTTCATTAAGATATTTGATATGCCTTGTCCAAAGACAAATGGTCATTGTTGGTGGACTTTCATCCTATAAAAAAATTAATACAATCTACATACATATGTAATAAATGAAGTAATTAAGAACAACTTACGGATACATGAATGAGGATGTTAGCCTCGATGCATATGTGACAATGGATTATGGACGAACCAACGAAAGTTGTTTACACGCTCACGTAGATCATAAATCTTCAACACAACGTCGAGGTTATGTAAACGGGCGAGAACACGACGAGTAAAACATTAAGTTTCGCCGTTGTCTCGCATAAAATATTCATAACCTCACGCTTGTTTGCATGCATGAAATCGAGACGACGGTTGTGGAGGATTGCGATGAGACAATCCTCATCTTGGGTGTTCCATCGGGCGTAGGGATGGGGAATATTGGTCAAAGGTGGAAAGTAAGACATTTTGTTGGTGGTGAAGATATTGATTAGTTGTGATTGTAATACTATTAGGATCTCATATTTATAGATAGGAAAATGGAGGCAAAGTACGTATCGTTTTCCTTCTAATATTACAAGTGATGGAAAATTATTTTATTTAATAATTACACCACTTGATGGACATGTAAATCAAGTGTAACATTTTTCAATAAGTTATAATGATTACTTGTATCTACACCAATGCATGTGTATCTCTTGAGTGATCAATCGACATATATGTCAATTGATCACTAAAAATGAGTACTGAATCTCAAGCAAGAAATAATGAGATTTCTTCACCATATTTTGGGGTTTCAAATTGATGTGTTTGTGTCAATTGATCTCATATTTATCCATTTTGGCAAAATATAATTTTGATTGCAAAAGAGCCAATCATAGTCATTTTCTAAAATTATAAACAAAAGAAAAAACGTCAACATTAGAAAAAAAACCGTAAACATGTTTCAAGAGAAACAGTTAATATTAAAAAAGATGTAAAACTAATTAGAGGAAATTCATTAAACAAAATTGAAATAAAAAAGCTAAACAATAGAAATGGAATCCAAGCTAAATAGATTTACACGTCTCCAACTGATTGTGTAAATCAAGTATAAATCTTCAACAAGTTATAATGATTACAAATAAGAAACAATGCATGTATATCTCTTGAGTCCAAGTGTCAAATGTAATTGATGTGGTTATATCAATTGATATCTTAATTTTATTGGAAAGCTAAATCAAAATCAATGATAATCATTACACCACAAATTTAATAAAATATCATATCAATATAATTTATGGATTATTTTTTGGCTTTGAACGATCTATATATTTTCCGGACTAAGTGCAAGCTCAACATTTTCTAAATTTTTCAAAGTTTACACGTTAGTATTTCTTGTGAAAACAAAACAAAGATATGTAACCCATAAATAGAATTTTGTTGGAAAGTTTATGCGGTACGCCATCGCCGGACAAGGTGGCAAAGGACTAGGGTTATAATGCATGTGTCACATGTTCGAATCCTCTTGAGCTCATTCACTAGTCCTTTTTAACTTGTTGAAGATTTGCTTCATGATTTTGTTTGAAAATGTCATCTTATTAATTATTTCTCGATTTTTGCATGTATGGCTAGAATTTTGATTTTGTTACCTTATACATATTAATGATAAATAATTAAAATGGAAAAATCGTAAATACAATTAAAACACTCGATCCATAATAGTAACAAGTAACAATTAGAAATAACAAAACACTAAATCCAAATCCAAATCCAAAATGCAAGTTAAAATTAACTAATAACGAAAACGGGCATAGATATATTATACACCACTTTCTTGTGTTCCTATGTTACTCACAGCACGAGGCCGATTCCTTCGACAAGACTTTTAAATCGGTGTTGCCTTGGTCTACCTCTCGGACGACTCACATTCGGATCAAGGACTACAACCTCGCCAGATGCATCGAAATAGGTTCTCGCCCAAGTCCAATTAGTGAGCGATTCTTCATTTCTCTACACTTTGCTTGATAAACTCCATCCTTTCATTAGACGAGTAGGCCAAATCATGCACTCTTGAAATTCTCGCCCACTTCTTGGAACGATTTGTACTCCTTCGTCATATGAGGATATCCACCAAAAAAACAATACTAGCATGTGGTCCAGTAAACATCCTTACGCCATCTTCTTAATATGTATCTTTCATTAACATGATCAATGTCTTTGTAAGCTATAACTTTCAAGACATGAACACATAAAATTCCTTTAAATTCAAACTTACAAATTGCAACAAATATATTCTCCAATAGGCCGATACTCCACATTGAAAGTGTAGCGAATGGTATTCATTACCAAAATGCATGTTTCAATACTTCATACCTCTCAATACCTCCTACACCGCCTAATCCATCGAAGATACCTCTTTGACATTGCAATTGCAAATCTTGATAATTTCTTCACGAATATATTGTACACGCTCAATGTGTAAGCATTTGAAAATTGCGAATCCCATCCGTAGTGAATGGTCGCTTTTACCGCCAACACTTTGACCGTAATCGCCTTCCATCTCTTTTTGAATTTTATCAGTCAAAGCTATCTCATATTGTTCCACAAACATCTTCAAACTACTTCTCGAATTGATATAACCATCAAAAAACGCATGCATTGACTCACTTCTTTGTGTCGACACCATTCCAGCCCAAAATATGTGATTCAAGTAAATAGGGGCCCAACTCTCACGTTCTTCATAGAGATCTTTAAGCCACCTGTTAGTCTGTAGACCATACTTGACGAGGAAATCAGCCCACTTCAATTCGAATTCTATAATGCTGAGACTATCATATATAATCGAGTAGAACTCTGCCGAACATTTTCTCCTATCAGCAACACCTTTGAACTTTAGAGGGATCTTCTGGCAAATATGCCATAAGCAAAAACGGTGGACAGTGTGGGGCATAACTTCTCTCACAGCAATTTTGATACTCTCGCATTGATCGGTCAATATTGCAGTAGGATGAACCCCTTCCATTGCCTCTAACCAATTACTAAAAAACCATTTAAACGAGTCTGCATGCTCATGTGTTAACAATGCGCATCCTAGTAAAATAGATTGATGATGGTGATTAACTCCGATCACAGTAAGCCAAAGGCATCTGATATTGGTTAACGGGTATGTGGTATCGAAACTAATAACATCATGGAAATCATGATATGTCATATGCTTCAAGATGAATCCACATCACATTCAAGTCTCGATTCATCACCAATATCCATCAAATGGAAAAATCTAGCATCGCTTGAATGCAATTTGATAAATAACTTACGGATAGCGTCGCATCTCCGTCACCGAGTCTCAATCTTCTTCTCATTGATAAAGTTCCTACAATCCCTTGGAGTTGCTCCCACATTCGAAGGACCTCCACTGACTTCAATCAACTTTAGGTTTTACAAACTTTGATGCCTACAATGTCGTTAGCCTCTAATCGCCTCTTCATATTCAATGACAAACCCTATGACTCGGCATGAAATTTGACATAGTTGGATACAGATTCGTGATTGTGGTCTACATGTACCAAGACACCTCCCACTTTGCAAAATCACGCTTTATCACATTAATATGCGCACGACAATCCATTTTTTCGTATGTTTCTTAAAATTCATCTTTCCGCACGATCACAAGAAATAACATGTACTTGCTTGTACTAGAAATACTTCTACAATACACACCAAATCCTAGTAATTTTGCGTATGAATTGTATGCCATATAAAGTCTTTCTATAGAACCAAAATCATACCCGATTTCGGACCTTCATGCACCAACTCGTCGAATGCATCTTCGGGCGATTCATCTTCATGTGAATCGTGCAACTGATTGTGCCACTCATCTTCGGGCGGGACGTCCAATTCATCTTCGTCATCGGATCCAAATAACTCATTCAAAATTTCGTTGGCGTTGCTGGCCATCGAAGATGCACGATTTCTTACTTGTTACTAAGATATTTTTGCTTTGAAGTTTTTTGTCTACGTATGTTTTTTCGTGTATGAATGTTAATCACGATTATCTTATCAAATATTCATTGTTGCGATTTATAAGGAAAATAGTTAAGTAATAGGTAAAGATATGGCTATACAAATCAAATGAGATATGGTGTACAAATCAAATGAGATATGATTTATAAGGAAACAATAAAACCCTAAAAAACACAAAACAAAAAAAAGGACTAGGGATTGGGCATAATGAGATTCGAACTTGAGACCTATGGTTCGACACCCTAGTCCTTTGCACACCTTGTCCCAAGCAGGCGGCGGTAGCGTTAGGATATTGAAAATAATTGAACTTATCAATTTGTGAAAGGATTTACGGGTTTGAGGGTTTAGGGTTTAGAGTCTAGGGTTTAGGGTTTAGGGTTTAGGGTTTAGGGGTATACCAATTTCCGAAAAAATACCATCAATCACACTATTATCTTACAATTTTGATACTATAATATAGTATTGTACCAAATGATCAAACAATGTTGTCACTATTATCTTATAATTTAAAAACTATAGTATATCAATTTCCGAATAAATACTATCAATCACACTATTATCTTACAATTTTGATACTATAATATAGTATTATATCAAATGATCAAACAATGTTGTCACTATTATCTTATAATTTAAAAACTATAGTATATCAATTTCCAAAAAATACCATCAATCACACTATTATCTTACAATTTTGATACTATAATATAGTATTATACCAAATGATCAAACAATGTTGTCACTATTGTGACTATTATACAAATTCATTATGTTTGTTTGTTGTTAATTTATGTTTTATAATTGAACAATTTTTACTATGTAACTACATTTATTAATTAATGGAAGATTGTGGTAAACGATTATATTACTTAGTTCATACTTTAACTAAGATTTATATTTTTTAAAGGAAATCACCCACTTTAATTCGATTCAAAATAAGAAACTAAAATTTATTACGAAAGAAACTAAAAAGGGAGAAAAAATAAGAAATAAAATTAAAGAAACAATAAAATATAAAAACACAAAATAAAACTAACGAAATAATAAAATATAAAAACACAAAACAAAAAAAAGGACTAGGATTGAGCATAATGAGATTCGAACTTGAGACCTATGGTTCGACACCTAGTCCTTTGCCACCTTGTCCAAAGAAGGGCGGTAGCGTTAGGATATTGAAAATAATTGAACTTATCAATTTGTGAAGGGATTTACGGGTTTGAGGGTTTAGGGTCTAGGGTTTAGGGTTTAGGGTTTAGGGTTTAGGTTTTAGGGGTTTTCGAAGCTTAATGGTTTAGGTGTTTAGGGTTTATGGATTTGTTACAAATTTCATAATTCTCATTTCATTTCTTAAATTCTTTCAAAAAACTTAAATGAATTATAAATACATATTTTCAAATTATGAACAATATGTGACATGATTCTCACAATATAGAATTCAATCAATTATCTAATTTTAAGGTACATTACACTATTATCTTATAATTTAAATACTATAGTATAATTTAAACAATGTTGTCACTATTACATGGTGGTTTTTATCAAATTTTCTAATTCCTTCAAACGCTTTAAATGAATTAATAGTTATTAATTTAAACTAGCGATCGAGACTGTTCAAATCCATCTTAGATAAAATAATCAAACAATGTGATCAACGTGTGGTACTATTCACATTATTTTGTAATTTTATACTACAATATACTTTTATTCGAATAATGTGGTCAACAAGTGACACTATTCTTACAATTATTTTTAGCATCAATTTCACTAATATCTTATAATTTTATACTACAATATACTTTTATGAAATAATAGAATATGTGGTCAACATATGACAATATTCTTACAATTATAGTTCTTTCTAATCAATTTCTAACTTTTAACATCAATTTCAACAATATCTTATAATTTTATACTATATGACACTATTATCAAATAAACGAACAATATTGTCACTATGTCACACTATTCACACTAATAGTGATATGTTACACAATTCTTAATATTAATTTAGATTAATTGTCAATAATTTATAATTTTATAATTCAAATTAATTGTCAATAATTTATAATTTTATAATTTAGATTAATTGTCAATAATATATAATTTTATAATTTTAAACTCGCTTTACAAAGTGAAATCAAATTAAAATCTTATAACAATCTTTAATATAAGATGCATATTGCATATTTTATTATAAATCACATGTCCAATTATGAAAGAAAACTAGAAAAGGAGAAGAAATAAATAATAAAATAAATAAAACACTATTATTAGTGAAAATAATGTTTTTTTCACTATCTTTTCGTTGGAATTATCAAGAAGTAAAGAATTAGCACCCCTCCAATATGTGAAATCCATATTATGTTCAATCCTATAAATTAAGGAATGAAATATATGAATAAAAAATGTTTAAAATGAAAATAAAAATTGAGACTCAAAATTAGTGGACGTGAAATCCATGATTTATCATGTTCAATTCTTGAAATTATGTTCAATGATTGGAATATGTTCAATCCTAAAAATGAGACAAAAAAAACGCTGCACAAAATTTGAAATATTTGAAAATCCATATATTCCATCTTTGAAATAATAATGCACCTATTTTCGTGGAGTAGTGCCTATTATTAAGGAAAGAAATCGATGACTAATTTTAGTGACTAATTTGTAGGAGGGACAAATTAGTCATAAGATTAAATATTAAAAATCGAACCGGTTTAAAAAAACGATCCGATCCGGTTTATATTTGAGGGGTACTATGTATATACATAGTATGTAATAATATCATTTTCCTTACAGAAATTAGGATGTTCATATGTCAGTTTCTAATGTGAGATTCCAAATTCGGCTAATAAGGAAAATGCTATTTAGACATAGATATCTCAAGACATAGATTGATATTTAATGTAAAATATATTATTTATAGAAATTAATTATTTAATGTATTAATACAAGATTGCTAATAGACTCATATACTCTTACATCTATTTTTGTAATAGTTGACCTTTTGAATTCAAATATCTTTTTCATATCTTTTCAAATTAATTAAATATTTGTATTCCATAATTTAGTAAGTCACACTATTATTAAGAATCGTTTCTGATAATTGATTTTATTCTCTCTACCTTTGGAAACGCATCCAAATCACTATAAACTCATGAATTCATAATCTATTATTTTCCTTCCAGTTTCCTACTAAGTATGAAAGAATGATTTGTTTATGATTTATACAGAGATTCCCGATGAAGCATTGCATATGGTCATGATTAGAATCGTTGAACATATGATCTGAATCGTTTGGCATGGTTGTATAATCATCGTAACTGTGTTCAAAAATCATCAAAACAACTTCTAAGTTATCGCCAAGAAAACAGCTTTGAGGGGTTATTTGAATTGTAAATGTGTTCACTACAAAAAAACAGGCGAATAGCGACGGAAAATTCCGTCGCTAATCATGTCGGATCCGTCGTTAGTTTGGATTAGCGACGGAATAAAGGGGTCGCTGGAAACCTGGTTGGCAATCTTTTAACGATGGATATACGTCCATCGCTAATAATTAGTGACGGATTAGCGACGGAAGTTTCAGTCCCTAATCGACAACCTCCGAACGGTCGTCTGATATACAATCCGTTGTTAATACGATTCTAAGTCGTCGTTAATATCGACGGATTAACGACGAAACGACGTCGTAGTTAAAAAAACCGTCGCAAATCCGCCGTTAATTGATGACAACCGTCCGATCCGTCGTTATATAGCGACGGACACGATCCGTCGTTAAAATTATGATTTTTATTTCACGTAACCAATCCGTCGTAGAAACGTCTCCAGTCCGTCGCTAAATGTGTAAATCCGTCGTTGAAATGTCGCCAGTCCGTCGCTAAATGTACAAACCGTATAGAGATTCAATTTTATTTTAACGGCCGTTTACAACAAACAACAAACCTGTTTTCAAACAAGCACAATCCAAACAAACCAATTCTAAATGATAAACATTATCATTCTAAATCAGCGACACAATTAAAACAAAACAATTTCACGTCATAATATCAAACAAACCAAATAATTCTAAATCATACGATAAGTTTACAAACAAAATGTTTTGTTTCTTCATAAATTCATAATACAACCCAAATATGACGATGGTGGGGAAACGGAGTCGATATCACGAGGGGGGGAAACGGAGGCGACCATGAAGCGCCCGAGGCCTCCTGCCGAGCGCGAAACTAAGCTCGAATCGTGGCAGAACGTCATCTCGCCTCACCAACTTGCAATCTGCTCAGATTGCTCGCGCCACTTGCAATCGACCTCGTATGCCTCGCCTGCTGCTGCTTTCGCCTATCAATCGCCTCGTATGCCTCGCGCCGCCTTGCAATCGGCCTCAGATGCCTCGCGCCGCCGCCGCCGTCACTATCAATCGGCCTCGATTGCTCGCGCCGCCTTGCAATCGGCCTCCATCTCCAATAGCTATTGATGATAAGCTATCGTAGAGTCAACCGCTCGGATGAACTCCTTTATGTGTATTTTGCAATCAAAATAAGGATAAAATGAAAATTTTGACATTATTTTACTATAAAATCAGAATGGGTCTAGTCTCTGCATCGGCATCGATACGAAATCCATCTTTTGTTTCCGTTTTCTCTAGATTCTTGACTACACTCGTATGCGAACTCAAAGCTCCTTCGTGATGAATGACAACACTCAAACCATCTTCTCAGATTCATTGCATACGAGTTGTCATGTTCCTTCAATTTTCTAAGATAAGCATATAATGTGGATCATCCCTCCTCATCGAACAGATTGTAATGATAGTCTTCATTATTGTATCTTAGCTTTTCATTCGACTTAGTCCTCTTATCACATCACATATTCTTAGCATATGACACGTGTATTGCTTGTCCATGCCGTGAACAAGCGACATTCTTTTGATATTACCGATTCATCGCAGGATAATGATTGTGATTATGAAGCAAGATCAAACTCATCCTTACCGCTTGAACAAGAAGTAAGGATGCTCGACCGCTTGAAAAGAAGTGAGGATGCTCTTAATGCTGCTCATAATCACAATCATTATCCTGCGATGAATCGATAATATAAAAAAATGTCGCTGACAACAAGATGGACAAGGAGTACACGTGCTATCCGCCAAGAATATGTGATGAGCGTAAGAGACGAAGTCGAATGAAAAGCTAAGATACAATAATGAAGACTATCATTACAATTTCTATTTCCGAGGAGGAGGAGGATGATCCTCATCATATGCGTGTCTTAGCAAAATTGAAGGAACATGACAACTCGTATGTAATGAATACGAGGAAGATGGTTTGAGTGTCATTCAATACGAATGAGCTGAGTTCGTATACGAGTGTAGTCAAGAATCTAGAGAAAACGAGGAAACAAAAGGATGGACCTTCAGACGATGCCTCGTCGCAGACTAGACCCATTCTCGATTTTATAGTAAAATAATGTCAAAATTTTCATTTTATCCTTATTTTGATTGCTATTTTATTTTCTACGCAATATTAGAAATGAAATGATCAAGATCAAGATCATGACATTTTTATCAAACACCACATATGCCTAATTATACACTTAATAACTCAAAACATCTTAATTCACGAAATGATGAATTTATCATCTCAATTCACATCCAAGCTAAACATATTCACACCAAGCTTATCAATTTCTCGCAAACATTTTTATCAAACACCACATATGCGTACAGTTAACTCACGAAACGATGAATTTATCATCCCAATTCACATCCAAGCTTATCAATTTCACAAGCCCAAATCACAAGACTAACATTCAATGCATCATTTTCACTATCAATTCGGTAAACTCAATTCAATTTTCACTATCAATTCAATGCATCATATACAATATTTTCACTATCAATTCAATACATCATATAACAATTTTCACTATCAATTCAATGCATCTTATAAAATATTTTCAACAAAATCAACAAATATATAACAAAATAAAAAAAAATTGAAATATTTTGATCCCAACCTGACTGGACGACGGCGAGAGGCGGGCGGGCGGGGCGGGCAAGGCATGGCGGGAGGCGGCGATGGCGGGACGGCGGCAATGGGCGACAAGGGTCAGGTGGGGCAATGGGTGGGAGGGCTAGGCGCGGGCTGGGGTCGGGGTGGGCGACATGGAGAGCGGCGATCAGCGATCGGGCACGGGAGCGGGCGTGGGGTGGGGCGTGGTGGTCAGGGTGGGTGTCATGAGGCAGGCGCGGCGCGACGACGGGGTTGGGGTGGGAGGAGGGTGGAGGGTTTTAGATTCAGATATGAAATTGGGAAGAAAGCCCGTCATTATTAAACTTTTTAGCGGCGGATTAGCGACGGAAATATCCGTCGTTATATTTAAAACCTTATAACGACGGATTAACGACGGAATCAAGGTCTTAACGACGGAATGACTTTAACGACGGACACATATCCGTCGTTAATTTACGTACAGAATATAAAAAAATAAAAATATTTTAATATAACGACGGACTACAGTCCGTCGTTAAACTTAGCGACTACTTTACGACGGAAATTCCGTCGCTAAAATTAACGACGGATGTTGTCCGTCGTTAAAATAATAAAAAAAAAACTAAAAATAATCTGATTATTTAACGACGGATTAGCGACGGACTATGGTTAATCCAATAAAAAAATAACAAAAAAAATTAATTTTAACGACGGATAGTGTCCGTCGTTAAATATAACGACGGAATAGCGACGGGTATGCCGTCGTTACCAGTTCGCGCGAGAAATTCCCGCCATGTTACGTCGCTGATCCGTCGCAAAAAAAATTCCTTTCCGCGACCCGTATTTTGGCCGTCGCTGATCGGCTGTATTTTTGTACTGGTTTAAGGTACTGTTATATGATAATGCTTTGAGTAATGATAAAATATTACTCAAATGAGATGATTTGTTATATATATGTTATTCATATAAAAATATATACTATGAGCTGATATGATAAAAGAAAATTAATCTTTTATAGTTTGGCAAGAAAATTAATAATAACCATGTTCGTTCAAGATATATGCATGTATTATTTAGGTGAATGATTTGGTGAATAATTTGATATCTATTAATTAGGTATTTTTTTTATATAGACGTTATGTATAATTTTTATAAATAATATCTAAAATATTAATAGTTCAAACATTAAAATCCATAAATTAAAAAAAATTGATTCAACTAAAACCGATTCAATCAAATTATAAGAGTATTATATCTGGATATCTATTAATATATAAATCCATTACATATTGGAGACAACATATTCATTTAGAATGTATGTGACGTTTCCATGATTTTTCATTCTCATTTTTCTAAAATAACACAAGTTTCCTTATTTGACCGCTTATCATTTAATATATTGATTAATTGATTTATGTTAATATTATATATGTTATTATAAATACACACACACACACACACACACACACACACATATATATATATATATATATATGGGAGGTTAACGTGAGAACCATTTTATTGTGAGAACGTGAGAACCAAAATTGATGATTACGGTGAAAGTTGATGAATCATTTGGGAAAATTATCGAATCTACAAAATAGAATTTTCGCCTCATGGGATTCGAACCGGGTAAAATTCAATTTTGAATTCATTAACTTTCTCAACTGATTCATCAACTTTCATAACTAATTCATTTGGTTCTTAGTTTTTGGATAAGAATGATTCTTATTTGAACCAAACTCTATATATATATATATATATATATATATATATATGTATGTATGTATGTATGTATGTATTGATTATCCATGATTACTAATGATTTCCAAAAAATAATCTATTTGTATATTTACATTTATATATTTATTACTTTTATTTAATTTTAATTTATAATCTTATAAGAAAATCTTTAATTTCAATTTGATTTAAAATCGTTGTATTGTTAATTATCATCTAATGCGCCTTATCAAATTATTTATTTATTTTACTCCTTCCACAAAAATATTTTTAAATTTAATATTTATTTCTAGAAATAAACTTTAAAAGATTAATATTTGAACTTTGGCAAGATTGTTAAGAAATCAGACGTCATATTTCGATAGCTAACTTGAACTTTATTTGCAATATTAATATTTAAACTCTATTTTGATTTAATTTAAATACTCATTTATTTCATTTTTAATCCATATATTCTAATTTTATATATTTTAGTATTCTGAAAATTTCTTTAACTAAAAGTACAAAGTTTTCTTATTTATTTTCACTATTTTTTAAAAAATTACCCGTATAATTTTTTCACTAGATTTCATAGATCGAATATCTAAATAAAATGGTATTTACATGTTTGAGTGATCATGGTATTAATATATGACTTTGGAACGAAAACATATAATAAAATCAATTTCTAATCAGGTTAATTTGAGACATGTACAGATATATGTATACATCCTAGGCGAGTAATCAATTACTCTAACATCTTATATTTATAAAATTGTACGAGTTCAGTTAATTAACGAAATTAATATATTTATAATGAGAAATTTAAAAATTATTTATATAGTCATATGAAAAATTATGCACGATTCCAAATAAAAATGCATACATATGTGTGTGTGTGCACTCACGTTTTATGATGTAACATGTTTAATATTAACATAAATCAATTAATTAATATATTAAATGATAAGTGGTCAGATAAGGAAACTTGTGTTATTTTAGAAAAATGAGAATGAAAAATCATGGAAACATCACATGAAATTCTAAATGAATATGTTGTCTCCAATATGTAATGAATTTATATATTAATAGATTTTATACATCTAAATATTTTCTTAATTAAAGAGTATGTAATTTGCTTAATTACTTCTCATTCATTTTTTATTTGGAATCGTGCATAATTTTTTCATGAGACTTCATCAATTGAAAATCTAAATAAAATTACATTTATGTGCTTGAATAATTAGTTGGTATTAATATACTAATTTGAGATGAAAAAAGTAATAAAATTAATTTTTAATTGATTTAGGACAAGTATGAGTTTATAAATTCTAAACAAGTCTAAACATTAATCAACATGCCCAAGGGAATTCTTTTATTTTTAAATTTTTATTATTTATACTATTTATTATTAATGTTTAGTTACTATTCAAGTTTTTATTTAGATAAATAACAAATAATTGTAACAATTTATAAAATTGTATGAGTTTAAAATAAGAACAAGTAATTTTTTTTAATCAGGTTTGTTGTGAGTACGAGCATATAGATCAACCTTCTAAACATATAAGTGGAAAAAATCAAGAACATCCCTTAACCTATTTTTATTATAATTTTATTTGATTTTGATTCTTCCGATGAGTTGTTGAAATACTATCACTTAAAAAAGTATAGACTTATTTTAAATTTATACTTTTAACTTATAATTTGTAATTTAATGATTTTCCGTCGAAACTCGACGGATTACACACTAGTATATGTCTGAATAGTACCACATTTTTACTAAGCCATTCATTAAGTTCCATCTCTACAAATGTATCCCCTGGATGGACTAATCAATGGAGTTAAATCTGGTTTTATGTTAAAACCTCACAGGCCGAAGTCAACCCAATTAAGTTAAACTTACTAATTAAATTATAAAAGTCACAGGTTTTCGGCGTATGGATATAGTTAAACCAGGTTTTACATTAAACAACATAAGTCAACCCAATTAAGTTAATCTAATCGCACGTCTTTTGCGTGTGAGTAGAGTAGAAAAGGAAACTCGGATAACTTATTCATCAAAAAGTGAATTCAATTTCTTACGATAAAAGAGATTTTTAATTATTATTTTAATATTTTCGTTACACGTTTAATGAATCCACCGTATTTATATATGGTGTATTTAACGATAAGTAGAAGTCAGTAACAACGGCACCGAGTCGTAAAAGTTTGATAGCGAAACGAAAATGAGAAGATGGACTCATGGACTCCTATTTATTATTAAAAGGGTGTTTGGCTAAGTTTATTTTAAAGAGTTTATAAGCTCCAACATTTTACATTTTATAAGATATGTTAATAGTTTATAAGATCTAATATTTGAAAAACTTATAAGTTATTAAAGTATTTGGATAATTAAATTTATAAGTTAAAGAGAATCATGTTGTGAAGTCTTAATATATCTATTAAGACTATTTTGGGTAAATCAATGTTGCTTATATACCTATAAAAAAATAAATTAGGGTTGAGATCCTTATTTAAATTTATTTAGATAGCTTAAATTATTAAGAAACTTATTTTATCAAACACTTCTTACAAATTTATAAATTCTTAAAAAATTTACATATTATTTTGAGAAACTTATAAACTCAGCAAAACATCCTAAATTATTTTATTAGTCAAATTTGGAAAAGGAAAATAAGTTATCATATCATCATTTGGGTTTACTGACTGTACATTCCTTTATTCGATATGTTTATTTTATGATGTAATAATCGACCATCCAGCCCACCAATTCGTGGACCCAAATCACAAGTTTGAAATAGAAGTAATAATTTGATACTGATTAGTAGGCTATATAATACATTTATTATCTCTAGCATTTTGTTACTTCAAAATATAAAGTTTTTATAAAATAAAGAATCAATATATATCATATAGTTATATGTGATTCAGTGTATACAATCTTAGATGATATACATAATATAGAACATAATAATAATATATATTAATTTATTATGAAACTAAATTCCCTCGAATTATATCAATTAATTATATAACTTATAAATTTATATGAATGTTTTGAGAATTTAAAATATGTATATAATTTTAATACTTTCTACAAATAACATATTTTTCCATACATACTATCAAACATGGTATTAATATCTTACATAATAAAATATATTTCAATGAAATATATCACTTATTATCTCATACAACATAATAATAAACGGACTGTAATAGCATAGAGTAAAACTCCACATACTTAGTTCAGTTAATTAGAAGCTAATAGATTTCGAATAAGTACTATGGATCGAATTTAAGTAGACAGGGAGTGGAAGTTTCATTCTTATAAAAGTTGACTCATTATGAATATTAGACAATGATCTTTTAATTTTTTAATTATTAAGTCATCGTAATTTATTCTTTTATATTTTTATGGGGTTGGATCGTAAGGACTCTCGAAATAAGAAATTTTCCTTCTTAAGCATGCAATAATAATGAGTACACGACGTAGCTTTATCTATTATAGTTCCCACTTCTAATTAAGTATACAAGATATTGAAAAAACGCTTATTTGTTTGCTAAGAGGTCTGGCCCAGTATCCAGCTGCACAAAATATTCTGTCCGTGTTGAAAAAATCAGAAATGGAAAAAACAATCAATTAAATATGGGTCAGTCACCGACTTGATCTGAGCCAATAATGGTGCGACATATAATGGTTGTGATGCGCGCGACGCGTGGCTAACTTGTAAGAATAATTGATTGTCGTTATTGGGTTTTAGGTGGCCGTAAATCTACAGCTTAGCACGCGCTTTATGCCCACTATTCCAACTCCGACCAACCATACTTTATACACCGTCGACACATCCTCCACGACCCGTTCAGTTGGCCGAGGGAATAAATTTGTATTTGATAATTTATGAATTTAAAATTCATAAGTTTTCTCAAAAGTTAAATTCATTACATAATATTTATCTAATATAATTATATACATTTTCTTCGTATTATAAACGAAGTTATAAGAGTTAAAAGTACTCTTAAAAAGAAAGACCAATATTAGGGATGAGCAAAACTGAACCCAAACCGAATGGACTGAGTCGATGTAATTTGATCGGTTCGTTTTTAATAAATTCAGTTTGGATCAAATTTTTTGAAATCGAAGTTCTTTGGTTTGGTTAGATTCGGTTCGATTTGATCTTTCAAAACTTCGGTTCAAACCGAATCGATCGAAGTTTCGATATTTATTTTTTATAAAATTGTATTTAATCATTAATCTATTTTTTCTAATGCCATTAGTAGTCTATTAAATAATTAATTTGTAGAACCTACACAACTAAAATATAGATGAGATTTTTTTTAAAAATACACAATTTCGGTAAATTTTACGAGATTTTTTTTTAAAAATACACAATTTCAATTAACCAAAATCGAAGTTTGAACTTCGGATCGGTTCAATTCGGTTTTATCAAAAAGTTTGATCGGATCGATTAACATTTTTGAAAACTTCGATTTATTCGATTTTGAATGTTCGGTTCGGTTGAAAATCGAACCGACCGAATGCTCACCCATAACCAATATAAAGTACGTGTATTGATTTAGTGACATAATGATTAATGTTTAGAGTTAAATATCTCATGTTTGAATCCACCATCGTCATCTTTAAAAATTTATTTATCTTCAAAAATAACCAACATATATATTAGGAATCATTTTAATAAATGAATTCATAAATATGAGTTCGATCGATAAAGGGTAAAATCTAATTTTTTTAATTCATTAACTCCACAAAAATTAATATAAATTCAATAATTCATAGTATAAATATTAGAAATGGTTTATATGTACCACACACATACACACACACAAATATATATATAAATTGGTTCATGTTCATGCAATCCTTAATATACATAAATGAGAACAAATCATGTCCATTAGATTTGGAAATCTAATGGTTATTTCTAAATGTACATATGAATTAGTTATATGCACATTTATGTACTACAAAGATAATTTGTGCATTGAATCTAAAACGCTCATATTGATTTATCAAGGGTTGATTTTGTCATTGTGTTTATACTATAAGGAGAATCCATACGATAACCATTAACATATATATATATATACACACACACACACACACATATATATATATATATATATATATATATATATATATATATATATACTCTTGTTTCAATTTTCTTTCTAGTTTTTCATTTGGGTATATGTCGGAGTTCACTAGTAATCGAGAAGGAGGCTGCAGAGTGGCAGTATGATTGGGGATGGGCGTTCTATCTAGGGCAGTGCAACGATCGGTTTCGATCGAAAATCGAACCGAACCGATAAACTGAAAACCGAAAAAAATATTTTTTGGACCGAACCGAACCAAAATGACAAGCTCAACCGAACCGAAACCGACCGAACCCGAATGGTTTCAGTTCGGTCGGTTTCGATCCAAACCCCAAACTGAATTCTCCATCCATCAAACAAGTAGCTATGAAGATAGAATCTCCGAGGCCTCAAAAACTAATGCAATCATCTCCATCAATTCAAGTTTTCATCTAACCATCGTTACTTTTGGTCTAAGTGACTCTCAGGAAGAGTAAAAATTAACAAAGCTCTAATATCAGCTGGTTCAGGAAGTACCTCTCAAACTAACAGAATACTAGAATATAAAAACCTTAAAAGAGGTATGCTTTCACAAGATTCACCTATCCTTTAATTCAAGCTGGTAGATACAGAGAAGATGGCATTGCGGTCGCGCCGTCGGTAGGTTGCAGAAGAGGACCTCCGGCAATGACGACGGCGAGATAGAGGAGAGCGCCGATGCGCTGGTGTCGAGAGAGATAGAGAAGAGACGTTGCCGCGTTGCGCCGGTAGAGACAGAGATGGCGTGGCGTCATCGCAGGTTGCAGAGAGAGGAGGACCTCCGACAAGGCGAGATAGACGAGAGGAGAGAAAAGGGGATGAGAGTTGATTAGTTTTTGCACTTGCAGAGAGAATAGATTTTTAGTTTTCTAATTTGCGGCTGCGGGAGGGGGAAAGAGAAGAGAACTAATCCAAATATCCAAACCCTAAAGCCTAAACAGTAAACACTATAAACCGAACCATTCGGTCGGTTCGGTTTTGACCGAACCTGAAACCCCATAAACCGTGAACCGACCGAATCATGTTTCAATTTTAGCATTTCTAACCGAACCGAAACCGAAACCCGTATACGACCGACCGAAATCGACTAAAACCCATCGGTTCGGTTTTTCAGCTTCGGTTCGGTTATGCTCACCCTAGTTCTATGTGGTAGAGGAATATGTATACTAAACAACGAAACATGCATCTTGCAAAAGCGAAATATACATATCTTGAAACATAAACATGCATATTTACAAATAGAAACATACATATTACAAAACAAAATATGCAAACTACAAAACAAAACATACATTACAAAACATAAACATGCATTTTACAAAACAAAAATATGCAAACTACAAAACAAAAACATACATTACAAAACATAAACATGCATTTTACAAACAATAACCCTACATACGCTTAACGAAAGAAGAAAGTTTGGAGCAATCAATTTCATAGGCATATATTTGTTCAATCGTATGTATATTTCTGTTTAATAATATGCATGCTTTTTTTCTTAATTACACAACAAATCAAATTACGATTATACTCTTATTGTAGTGAAATCATCGTCCATTAACTTTAAAAAATTCAAAAGAATCTCTATTATAAAATCTATGAGATAAATGAATGAGATTGAGATTATATACTATCTAAAACTTTGATATCATATGATCTATCCTCCTTCGTGATACATATGGTGCGCACGCAGATACACTATCACCGGATAAATCATATGGTATTGGAAAATACGATAATGATTCCAAATAAGTTTCTATTATTATGTGGAGAAATGAAAATAAACATAAAATTTATCATGAATTGGAGAAACGCCGGTGAAACACAACTAAAATCTAAGAAGCCATTTAATAGCTACTAAATTTAAAACCTATAATAAAACAACATATTCTAATAGTATATTAGACAAATTCAACGCTGCAAATTCAAAAGGAACTTATACAAGTAATGAACGTCCGTACACCACCAATTTAGACAGTTTGCATTTCATGTTTTGAATTGTCCAAGATATATTTAGAACAAGCCATGGATGACATTGTCTTCCCAAAATTTGTCCTGCTAACGAAAGATGAAAACAAAGACCAAGAAGGTTCGTGATGTGGATTGTGGAACTGACCAGCACCGAGCGGACACCAGCTAGCCACACCTAATTTATTTGGACTTTTATGCAGCTAAATCTTAATTTAGAGGATCATTAAAAAAATACATTTTTTTAATAAAAAAGTTTAGGTGATGTAAAAATAAGAAAGTTCACTAATTTTTAATTTAGATTAAGCAATTTAGTTTGATGAAGAAAGGGGTAAAAGTAAAGGTGTCGCGGTGGGAGGCGAGGGGTAAACAACGCATTATATCCGTGAAAGAAGAATTTCAACTCCCTTTTGGTGATTAATTGGTTTCATTAGTCAAATTAATATAGACTAATAGTTGCCTACTTAATAACCTCTGCTACAATTCTCATAAATATAGAATTTTGATATTTTAGTTTTGGTAAAAGTGAGATTGTTATTAATATTTTGCCTTCAATACTAATAAGTATTTGAATGCGTAGGTATTTTGGCTTCAAAAAATTATCTAGGTAGGGTGATATTCTACTATATTTAATCATGTGCTATATTTAAGTTCAAGAGACTAAGAGAATTACTAATGTAATGGAGTTATATTAAAGTCTTGGTTACGTAGTAAAACATTATTCAGAAATCAATTATTGCCTTTATGTGCAAATGATAAATATAAATATGCATATATAGTACAATAAATCTACTTAAAGAATAATATGTAGGGTTACGATCAAAATTACTGTTGAACGTTATTTATTTATTTTTTGCTGAAATTCCTTTTCATACTTAAACTAACCTTGTATTTTTATTTTATTTTTCCATTACATAGAATTTTCAATTAGGAAGTTGTACTTAGTCCTAGGTTAGTAAGTAATCAAAAGTAGTTTAAATTAATTAATTATCCAAGAGTCAAGACACCATCATGAAAATGGATAATTTATCATAAATTGTGCCCTTAGTAGTTAGTCTTACGCCACAACAGAATTTCCACCGCTATACAGCAACATATTTGTTCTTTTTGTGAGTGAATCTATGAAAAACAAATCAAATCGATCGTGCTTATTGACTTGTATAGTGATTTTGAGTATCATGTTTCTCACGAATTACATTTACTTCATGAGTGGATATATCACGTCATAATATATATATATAACCATCTCCTATATATATATATATATATATATATATATATATATATATACGATTAATGTTTCTGTTTCTTAGTTTTAGATTCTATTTTTATTTTAAAAAGAACATTTTTTTGAAAAGTACTAATTAATTGTACAATAATAAGCCTTAGATGTCCATTAATTTAAAAATAATATTTGAAGAGTTAAAAAAAGTTAATAACTTATAGCTAAAATCAACATTTGAAAATGCATATCCTAACTTTCGAGTGAAAATATCCAAGTCAATATTAACTAAATCTTGAAAATATCCAAGTCAATATCTCCGTTATCCATCCAAAATGTTGTCGAATTTTCAATTGGATAACGTATATATCTTAATTTTCCGGTTCACCCTTTATGTTAAATTTCCATTAATAATTTCATCATTATTCCTTTTAATATCTGTTTTAGGGTCTTTTGTGAAACAATATTTATGAATAGTTCACAAAATAAATGTACGAGAAACAATAGTATTTTCAATTATTCATGCCTACGACTACAAGATGTTATTTATTTATTCTTTGGAACTAACTAATTAAGTTGACAATATGCTGATTGTTGAACATGATTTTACTTCAATCCCCCAATGACTTTAAATACATAGTTTTTCTTGAGCATTCGGTTTAGCTCATATAATCTACTCATTTTAAAAGATCGATACATTCCATCTTACCTAATAGAGAAAATTCATTACGCGCTAATTAATTAAACCACATTACCACACTCAATACAGGAAATAGATACTATTAGATATATATATATATATATATATATATATATATATATGGGAGGTTAACGTGAACCATTTTATCATGAGAATGTGAGAACCAAAAATGATGAATTTACGGTGAAAGTTGATGAATCCATTAGGAAAGTTATCAATCCAAAAAATAGAATTTTCGCCTCATGGGATTCGAACCGGGTGAAAAATTCAATTTTTGAATTCATTAACTTTCTCAACGGATTCATCAACTTCATAACTAATCATTTTTCTTGGTTTTAGGATAAGAATGGTTCTTATTTAAACCTAAATATATATATATATATATATATATATATATATATATATAGAAGAAATATTGAAAACATATACGCTGTTATCTTTGAAGTATTTGGGCTAGTAGAATCAACTAAATCTTGAAGCGCAACGTGATGAACAAGTCGATAATGATAAATCCCAAGATTCTTTCTATAATTTGGGTTAGATTTTTTTTTGATTATTCAAACACAATTAAAGAAACTCATATCGTACGTTTATTCCATTGAGAAAGTGTTGTCTGTTTGTCATTGATACGATAAAAATCGTAATAATCCATATAATTTTAATATCTATATAATTGAATTATTTATGCATATATTAGCTAAATTTGATACGTGCCACAATTAATATAGTATTACAATATTAGAGTGTAACTAGTAATTTATATAATTAATATTCTAGAATAATTAAAAGACTAAATTTATCACTTATAGTTAATTAATATTATGATATATAATGTTTTATATGTAAATAATTTAAAACAGAATTTGCATGTAAACCTAAATTCTAAAATAATATAAATAACCAATATTAAAAAGTATTATATGTATTCCCGTACATATTTTATAAAATTCACACATATGTAGAATTTTATAATGTTGTGAACTGATTTAGGAATATCTAAAAAAATGATTTTATACCATAAACTACACAAAAAATGGCTAGCCTTTTAAAATTAAATATCTTTGTTATGATTAAAAAATAAATTTGTCTTATTTAACACCTACTCTAGAACGGAAAAAAAAAACGGTGACTTAATATTCATACATTTATACATGGGTTGTGTTTACATACACGTATATGCAAGCTAACACGGACTTTTTTTAAAGAAAATAATATGTAATAATTGAAAATCCATTTCATGTGCACACTGCACTTTTATAAATTCGTTCTTCAAATCCATCTTTAATTCAAGTTTCAACCTAGTGGAGTCATAAATTATCAAATTCATGAATCTTGGTAGTCAAACAAACACAAGACAAACAGTCGCACAAAAATCGGAAGAGAACATTACAAAAAAGTTATATAATACATTATACTTTAAACTATTTAATGAAAGTTTTCCATTTGCAAACAAATAAAAGAAAGAAAACAATAAATAAAAAGAAATCTAAAAGAAGAGTTCCAAATTCCATGCATGTGATCGACATTTAATTAAATCCATTCTTATGACAATATTCTTCCCCCAACAGCTAACCGAAAATCCTAAAAAGGAAGAGACGCTTCACAAGTATTTCTGCAATTAAAGTATAATTCATATTTTAACAGTCAAGCCAATTTCATCCCTACATTATTAGCCTTGTAAATCTATATTTTGGAATTTCCAAATTGTTACATGTATTAACACTTTCAATATCCAATCTAATTTAATAGCTAGTCAAAGTTCACTAGACTAAATTTATGTAGAGGATCAAATAAATTTGTGAGCTGAAAGTATGCTAATGCTGAATCTTGTAATACTTTCCTACATTAAATCAAAGGCTAATTTATCCTCCAATTTTTTTTATGACAAAAATCAGCCGATTGATTTTTATTAACTTTTGGAAGCAAAAGTACCAAAATTTCGTTTATAATAAATTACCCAATAATAAATAAATGAATAACACAAGAGACAAGAACCATTGGACAACCAACGTAGATTTACCAAATTCAGAAACGCTAAAACGGCAAATGTATTTCTTCAACTTATCAACCGTACATGAACATAAATTTTTTCAGTGCTTTTAAAATTTTAATTAATAATAAACAAAATGCCCAATCACATTCTCTCTCCCCCTCACTCATTCACCAACACACACACACACACAGAGTTGTTTCTTTTGGCCCCATCGATTTCGGTCCCTCTTCCAATGTAAGGCAAAAAAAAAGCAAAACATAAACAAAACAAAAACATTTTTTTTGGGTTTACTCCGTAGAATGAAATTATATAAATACTTATATAAGAAAACAAAGCAACCGTTCATCGTTCATGGCCACTGCCCTCCCCTCCTTTCTCTCTCTAACCCCATAACTCAATTTCCATTCTTTTTCCTGATTTTATTGACTAGATTCCATCCTATGAGTATCTTCCGAGCAATGTCAAGCGGCGGAGCCACCACAAATTCACCCACCGCCACCACCGCCCAAATCTCCACCGTCACCCACCACCGCCGCCGCCTCGCCGACGCGACGAGCGCCGATCAGGAGAAGGAGAAGCCCGCCGTCGATCAGGCGCAGATCGCCGCCGCCGTGGACCACTTGAAGAGAGACGCCGACGAAGAGGCTGTGTTCAGCAACTGCAGCGGCCACGGCGGCGGAGGAGGTGGCGGCTCTTACCACCACCACCACCACCCGTGGATACGGTATCTGCGGAAAAGGGTGCCGGAGAATTGGGTTTTGTGCGGGGAGGAATGCGTGTTGAGTGCGTGTGCGGTTTTCAATTCTCTGACCTCAAGGAAGAACATGGGCCGCACGGTCTTCCTGTTCCTTTTAGTACTGGCGATGGTCTCCGCCTTCATGAAGTTCTCCTTCGGCGGCGGGAAAATTGTTAGAACGGAGAAGGAGATTTTGTTTATTCACAATTTTAAGAATGATTTATCGTCGAATGCGCACATGGCTGTGTTTGATTCCGAAGCATCGAACGGCGCTGCTTTGCAGAAGCGGCAGATGAAGGAATTTCCGGTGAGCAGTTTCTATCTCCTCTCTCTAGAAAGAGAAACTTTCCTTTTTCTATTTTTAACTTAACTTTGGAATCGGTGAGAGTTAATTTTGATTCATCTTAGATTTTGTGTTCTTCACCAATGACTAAAATTTCGCATTTTCCAGCTCAAATTGTGAAAACATTTAATTAAAGTCTGAGAATTATCTGCACATTCCATGTTTTTACACGAGTGGTGTTTGCATTATGTCTGAGCAATCAGCAATTATTAAAGAATGGGAAAATTTAATATATTTTTTTCTGGGGATCATCATTTCATTAATGTTGCACTCATTTTTTTAATTATTTGTGTGAATAAAATTTAAGGAATGGTATATTTGTTTGTTTGTTTACAACAAGAACTTAGTGGGCGGCAACAAATTGAGCGTTGAAGTTTCCCTTAGTTTGCCTTTGACCCGTTTTGTCTATTATTATTATCCATGTGGAATTCTGCTCTGGTTATTTGACCGTTGCGCTGCCAAAAGCTAACCCCCACCAAAATTTATAAATAAA
Organism: Salvia rosmarinus; assembly: GCA_036937905.1. NCBI lineage: Eukaryota > Viridiplantae > Streptophyta > Magnoliopsida > Lamiales > Lamiaceae > Salvia > Salvia rosmarinus. The sequence goes on from JAODLM010000351.1 coordinate 196,275, forward strand.
AACGTATAATAACAACAACAAAAAAACCTAGCTAAACTATCATTTTTCCCTCTATATCACACACGTTTGCATTGAAGAAACAGTACAGTTTGTTCTGTTCTTGAATTTTCTGGATTCCAGTCGCTTTCGATATTTCAATCTCGAGTTTTATTTTACTTTCTTAGTGGTCCAATACAAAATCTTGTGTGCTTTTGAGGAACTCCTTTTTTTCTCCTTCGAAAGCCGCCTTTTCTACATGCAAATAGCTATTTTATTCTGATTAAATACTTTTACACGAAACTTTCAGTTACATATCATCATTTTGACTATTAAACAATGAATTTGACTAGAGCTAAATATTGGATTATTTCATACAGATCCCAGAAATATGGATGAAACCCAATAGTGACAACTACTACAGATGCATAACTCGACCACGAAATTGGATAAGTATGGCTTATTTCTCAGCTGTTTTCACCCCTTGATATCTACCAACTTTTGTTATGATATATTAAGGCTTTAAAATTTCTGCAGGGACGAATAAGACGAACGGATACATCTTAGTTCACGCGAATGGAGGATTGAATCAGATGAGAACGGGAGTAAGTTGTTGATCGCGTTGCAGTTCTTAGCTAGCCGGTCGAGTGCTGTAGTAATAATCTAATACTGCACATGAAATATTTGAATGCAGATATGTGATATGGTTGCAGTAGCAAAGATCATGAATGCCACTTTAGTGCTTCCTTCCCTTGATCATCAGAGCTTTTGGACAGATCCTAGGTGATTATTTTTTGTTAAGTTTAAGGTCATCTGTTGTAATAATAGTTCCATTCCTTAGCTTTTTGTAATAATCTGTATTTTCCTTTTCTTCGTTTTGGCAGTGATTTTAAGGATGTCTTCGATTGGAGGCATTTTATCGAGGCTTTGAAAGAGGACATCGACATAGTTGAGACGTTGCCATCGCAATATGCATCCGTGCATCCCTGATCAAAGCACCCGTGTCGGGGTCGAAGGTACAACGACATTCTTGCTGCAATGTACTGCAGTCGGTGGATCGACATCTGAGCTAACGTCGTTTTTGTTGCTGCACAGGCTAGTTACTACAGAGGAGAAATTCTTCACTTGTTGAAGAAGCACAAAGTCATCAAGTTCACACATACAGACTCGCCTCGCCAACAACGGCCTACCCATCTCTGTACAGAAGCTGAGGTGCCGTGCCAACTATGAGGCGCTTCGCTACACGCCTGAGATTGAAGAGCTCGGGAAGAAACTGGTGGAGCGAATCAGAGACGAAGATGAGCCTTACATTGCTCTTCACTTGAGGTAAACAAACATAAAAGCGGTGGAGCCAGAGAAATTTATTGATTAGCCCCTTCCCGGACCCTTTCTAGTACTTTTTTACCTTCTTGGTTGAAGAAGATGAATTCTTAACTCAAGTTGGCCTAATCCGATTCGATCAGGTACGAGAAAGACATGCTTGCCTTCACTGGGTGCAACCACAATCTGAGTGCCTCGGAGGCTGAGGAACTTCGTGAGATGAGGTACAACGTGAAGCATTGGAAGGAGAAGGAGATTGACAGCAGAGAGAGGCGGCTGCAGGGGGGCTGCCCCATGTCTCCGAGGGAGGCGGCATTCCTTCTCAAGGCCATGGGATACCCTTCTTCGACGAAAATCTACATCGTCGCAGGAGAAATCTACGGCAACAACAGCATGGACGCGCTAAGGAAGGTCTATCCGAATGTCTTCTCTCACTCAACCCTCGCAACAGCGCAAGAGCTGGAGCCTTTCAAGCCTTACCAGAACCGGCTCGCTGCCTTGGACTACATCATAGCCTTGGAGAGTGACGTGTTCGTGTACACCTACGACGGGAACATGGCCAAAGCCGTGCAGGGCCACCGAAGGTTCGAGGGATTTAGAAGGACCATAAATCCTGATAGGTATGGTTAACACTTAGCTATGATTTACTTGCTCATCAGTCATCACCATACTACAACAACTCTAGATTTCAATACTATATATATGTTTTCTTGTCACAGGTTGAATTTTGTGAGACTGATTGATTCTTTGGACGAGGGGGTGATTTCTTGGGAGAGTTTCGCCTCTGAGGTGAAACGTATACACAATGACAGAATTGGGGCGCCTTACCCGAGGCAGGCGGGGGAGATTCCAAGACTAGAGGAGAATTTCTACGCGAATCCTTTCCCCGGTTGTGTATGCAACAGAACAATCGAAGGAAAGAAGCGTAAGCAGCAACAGCCGCCGCAGATCAATCAAAGACAAGACAGTAGTAGTTCAGGAGTTGCTTCGCAATGACGACGTTGTGGGTTAGGTACAAGTGTCTAAAGCTCTATACTGTACAGCAGACGGTGGCGTTTGAGTTTGGTTCGTTTATTACGGAGGAAAAGAGGTGTTTGGAGAGAGCAGTGCACAGACACCCTTCCAAGAGCGCGTCGCACAAGATAGATGCCCTCTGCGTATACCTTAGAAAATGTGAAGAATCTGTGCACTTACGCTTTGCCGTGCTTGTACATTCATTAGCCGGGTCGTGAGCTGACGAGTTGGTCGAATTTTGGTGGTACGCTCGGCGCAGGGATTCTAACCTGCGCAGAAATATATATACATGCATTCAATTTATTGTTTCATAATTTATTCGGCAGCAGTTCGATTGCGAGCACAGGATGTAACTGTTGACATTTGACAACAAATGTGATAGTAAAATATTATGAAGGAATCATTCTTACACAGTTGTACTTGCCTTGTGTTTATACCATTTCATGTTCTTGCACTTTATTTGAATCAATTGGGATGTAGTCCATGTGTTACGGTAATCACTTTTCCTCTTTTTCTAAAAAATAATAAAAATAAATCCTCTTAATCATTAAAAGTAGGTCTGATGAAATATTATCATGCAATATAGGATTCTTCTCGCATTTAGAGACTTACACCTTCTTCTTCTTCGGAATAAGTGCTTTATCAAAAGTAAATTTTATCCCGAATAAACAAGTACAACTTTTCAGAATCTTATGGTAAATAATACAATTTTTTCATTTTATCTTTAATCACCAATACGAACACTTTACTCATGCAATAATTAAGAAGAAAAAAAGGAATAGAAATGTCTATATAATTGATACGACGGTTGAAAACACTTGTTTAGAAAATGAAATAATATTTGCTAAAGAACACCTTGAATCGTCTTTTATTTATTTATGTGGAACCCTAACATTATTTTCGGCTTGCACTAGGTAAACTCTATGTTCTTATATGTAGCATGTAAATCACACAGGACAAATAAAATATATTTAAAAAATCAGATGTGACAGTTTAGACATGTAGAGGCGTTATTGAAATTCGAACCTACTTTGAATTGTTTTTAGGTATATTAAATGTTGGCAATTCTCAAATGTGACATTTTATAATCAGATTTATGTAGTTTGGTACTTTGATTTTGGTGCCGTTTGGACTTCCTCGTCTTGAAAACGAAATTATTAAATGATTGGGCAATATCATGGCGTGAAGGGCAGGGAAAACAGCCATGAATAGGAATCACAGTTGGAACGTGAAGGGGGAGTGTGTGACGTGTTGATACAGTTAGGGAATGACAAGTGGACATTCAAAAGAATAAGCCAATACAAGAAAGAAAAGGAGACCTCCAACGCATTCACCATTCTTTATTTAAATCAAGCAAAAAAACTGGCACGACGGCGAACTGGGATCCTAAAACGTCACCTTTTTTTATGCAAACTAATCGTGATATAATAATTAACTAGGAAAACAGCCTGCTAAAACTGAACTTGGACGCGATTTTTGTGCTAATTTTTTATTTTAGTTTTTGAAAATATGATTTTCTTGTTTTTTTAATCTTCATAGAATGGTATCTCATTGTATTAATAATGATGCCATAATGGGATAAAGCTATGTAAATTAATAGATGAGAAAAACGAATTAAATGAGATCAGATGAGTTGAATCGTTATAGGTTTTGTATAGCTTGGCTTGATTCAATTGTTAGTCAAGCCTTAATTGGAGTCAAATTTCATTGATCGAATGGGATCTTACGATTATACTTAAGTTTATTATTTTCAATTTGTATTTGTTGCAAGTATGTTAAAAAATTGCAGCCGTGATTTACCCAGTTCAATTTAACCTGTAAATAATGATGGAAAATATGGGCCTATTAAAGTATAAGCACAAATAATTTAGGGCAGTCCACCAACCTTTGGTACTTTTGGAGCTTGTGATTGATGTCGAACAGATGTTTCAATTTGGGTGTTAGTATTTTCCTTCGATATTACATATAAAATTTGATATGGGTCATCGCTCGCTAGCATCTACTAATTAATTATATAATCCAATACACAATGGAGAGTATTCTACATGACACTTCAAAATAATTCTATTTCTAATTATCTAAATCCTTCATTTGTTAGCATTAGGTAGCGTATTTTATCGCATATTTTGGATGTTTTTGATGAGTTTAAATGCTTAATATCTACTTAATCATATTTTATGAAGCTAATTGCATATTTTGTGGATTTTGTAGGTGTTGATATTATTTTGGAAGAAAAGCAAGATTTTGAAAGGATTTTGAAGACAAAGATTGAATGAATATTATTGTGGGAGCTTATTATTTATTATGGAAGCTTTTATTTTTAATTGGATTTTATTTTATTTATTAGCCTTTTTTTTTGGCCTTTTTTCGGCCCATATAGTTAGGTTAGCTTATATTTAAATATTTGTTTAGTTGTTTGGAATTAGTCAACTCTAATTCACGCCTCCGTTCAACTTTGAATTTATTATCACGCCTCCATTTTATTGGAGGCAGAATAGAGCGTGAATTGGAATTTGGGAGGCTATCAACCATTTTTTCTCGTTCTTTATCATTCCATTGGCGTTCTTTTTATTTTTATTTTAATTATTGTTTGCTTTTTATTTTATATGAGTTCTAGCTAATCTCTTTTATTACGGTAACGATTAAGGAAGCCTAGCATGATTCTATGTGAGATCTAATTTGTTATTTATCCTTTAATTCTTATGCAAGTATTTGTTGTTCTCTATTTTCTCTGTGATTTAATTGTTTCAATTTGCTAGGTAGTCGCGAATATTTAGTGAGTTGGAATTAATTAATAGCCAATTAAATCGGCCATACGTAATCGTGGTTTAGGTTTGATTAGTGGTAAATTGACCTTGGTCGAGGAATAACAATCTTAATTAGGTAATCTGCGTCGAGTTTATCGGTTTTGAATCGGGTCTCTCTAGTTCTTAATGCCGTTGGCTCATTAAACCTATAGAACGTCTCTACGGTTGTCGATCGATTAGAGAAATAGTTAGTGAGCGTCTTCCTAATTATCGAGAAGCTAAGGAGAGATAAGATCGCGTCGAGCGTCTTGGTGGTCATAACTGGTTTATTTGCATGAGTTAAAGTTATCTTTGCATCGATGAACAAAAGATCAAGCTAGGGTGGAATTAATTGGTTCTTAGGAATATCTTCACGCATTTGTTACATTTCTCAATATTATTCTCTTTAATCATAATTCAATTCCTCTTTCTATTTATTGTTTATTTAATTATGCCTAGTTCCTAGTAATCCCAATTTATTCGTGGTTACGTTGCAGGTCGAAAGTTTAGGAGAATTCTCGCCGATCCCTTGGGAGACGATTTTGCTTACTGCTGTCTGCGCAGTTTGGGCATACCGACTGTCTGTCAGTCGAATATTTTGCCTACTGCTGTCTGTACGGTTTGGGCATACCGACTGTCTGTCAGTCGATTATTTTTGGTGAAAAGCGACGCACCAAATTTTGGCGCCGTTGCCGGGGATCGGTTTAAGCAGTGATTCTGTCTAATTTTCGGTTTGCCATTTTTATTTATGTTATTTTCTTTTAGTTTATGCCTCGTTCTTCTCGTACAGGTGAATTAATTTTTAATCCAGAGATCGAGAAGATCGCACGGAGATTGAAAAAAAGAACCAAGGAGTTAAAGAAGGGTGCTAGATCAAATTCACTAGACTCTGAAGTTGAACATATAGTTGAAGTTCCAATGGGTGACGAGAGGCACATTGTGAATCTAATCATGAGCTCAACTGATAAAGGAATTAGGCCGCCATAGGAGCAATCGCCCGTTGTGCATCGTTACGCCAACTATCAATGGAAATCTTTGAAATACGACTGGTTTCATTCAAGTGCTACCTAAGTTTGAGGATTTACACGAAGAGTGCACAAAGCACCTTCTTGAGTTTGATTTAGTTTGCGCGACTTTACGTCTAATGGTTTTAGAAGATAATTTGAAATTGCTAACTTTTTCTCACACATTGCGAGGCAAAGCTCGAGATTGGCTTTTGATCTTCCTCCTAGTTCGATTCGAACTTGGGATGATTGGAAGAGCAATTTTGAGAAATTCTTCCACTGAATCAAGAGTGCAAATTTGAGAATGGCTATCGGTAGCATTAAGCAAAAGAAAATGTAGAGCTTGTCGACTATTGGGGCGGTTTCGACAATTGTGTCGTAAATGCCACGATCATGGATTTTTGAATATCAATTGCTTACTAACTACTTTTATCGTGGTATGTCTCCTCTTGATAGGAAGATTGTTGATCTTTGCTTGTGGGGAAGTTTAACTAACAAAACATTGGAGGAAGCCACACAACTCATTCTTGACATGGTTTCCAATGGACAACAATATGAAGATGAGGATGATGATCGTTACAGACCAGTTCACATGGCAGAAAACTCAGGAGTGAACGAGAAAATTGATGCTCTAACTTCCTTAGTTAGAGGCTTTGCCGTAGCTCAAACTCAGAAGATGAAATGTGAGATTTGTCTTGAAAATACTCATTATACTGATTCTTGTCCTACTTTGCAGGAAAATCGTGCTGAGCAAGCATGCATGGGATCTGGAGATGAGCAACATATGAATGCACAAAGGTATAAGAGAAACGATCCTTTCTCCAACACATACAATCCAGGATGGAGAAACCACCCAAATTTCAGATGGAATCAGCAAGAGCCTGGAACGTATGTGCAGAATCCTACACAAGCTGGTCAGTATGTCCATCCCGCCCGTGCAGATCCGAATATGAGTGATATCATGAAGAGTCTCGCCCAGAATAGTGAGATTGTCAAGAACTTGGTGCAAAGTCAGCAAGCATTCCAGCAAGAGACACAAGCCGCGTTGGGAAGTATGGGCACACAGATTACTCAGTTGGCCACTTCAAATGAATCGCATACAAAATAACCAAGGCAAACTTCCATCTCAAACGGAGTTGAATCCCAAGGAGAACGTGTCTTCTGTTATTCTAAGGGTGGAAAGATGTTAGTTGAACGAGCCTAAAAGAAAGATGAGGAAGTAAAACATGAAGAAGTGAGAAAACCCGAGGCCATGAGGGCTACGAGACTTCCACAGATCAACCCCTCAAGGTAAGTGGAGAACCTAAAGTTTCAAATTCTCAATCATTGATTACACCTCCATTTCCTTCCGGTTGTACGAAACAAGAAAGAGGAGGATGACAAAGACATTTTGGAAGTTTTCAAGAAGGTGAGATAAACTTGCCTCGATTGATGCAATTAAACAAGTTCCAGTGCATAAAATTCTTGAAGGAGCTTTGCTCTAAAAAATGAAGTTTGGGAATGATGCAAAATTAGAGTAAGTGAGAATGTGTCTGCTTGTTATTCAAAGAAAATTGCCGCAAAAGTGTAAGGATCTGGTATGTTTACTATTCCATGCATAATTGGCAATCGGAGGATCGAGAAAGTCGTATTAGATCTAGGTGCATCAATAAATGTCATGCCATACTACGTGTATAAGGATTTAAATTTAGGGCCTTTGAAGCAAGCGGTGTTGTAATTCAATTAGCAGATAGGTCTAATGCATATCCAAAAGGTGTTGTTGAGAATATTCTTGTGAAAGTAAATGATATGTATTTTCCTGCAGATTTTTATGTTGTTGACATGGATGATTCTGCTTCTTTAAGAAGATCTTTGATTTTATTAGGAAGACCATTCATGAAAACTGCTAGAGCAAAAATTGATGTGGATAAGGGTCTTTTGAGCCTCGAATTTGATGGAGACATAGTCACATTTAATGTATTTGAAGCTATGAAGCATGTTGAAGATCATGAATCTGTTTACATGATTGATATTATTGACCCTTTGGTTGATAACTTTGTTGAGAATTTCAGGGATGATGAACTAGAGCACGTTCTTGTTAGTGCATTGAGTGAAGAAGATGGAAAAACAGAGGAGAATGACGCCATTAAAGAGATTATCAGGCTGATGTACTCTGCGGAAGAAGTTCCAATTCGGCACCTGTCGAGCAGGATGCCCATCCCGACCAGTACAGAACGGATTTTTCCATCTATTGAGAAACCACCCAAGTTGGAATTGAAAATATTACCTCAACATTTGAAGTATGTGTTCTTGGGGGAGCACGACACACTGCCGGTCATAATAAGCAAAGACCTTCGTGAAGAACAAGAGGAATTTGACTTGGAAATCAAGGATAAGAAGGGAGCCGAGAATTTAGTTGCTGATCATCTCAACAGACTGCCGAATGACCCAGCTGGTATGCCCATACCGCACGATCCTCCAGATAGACAACAGTTTGCAATTGAAGAGATGAAGATAGTCGAGTTTCAAGAGATGAACTTGGCTACTTCCGTAGTCAACTCCTGATCGTACCACCATGATGTCTAACCTTGGACCTTAAACAAAGGCGCTGCTTGGGAGCTTACCCAAGATTTTTTTTTCTCACCTTTATCTTTATTTCATGTTTGTTTTATTTTTCAGTTTATTAAAAAAAAAAAAAAAATTGAAAAGCATAAAAAAAATGGGGGCTGATTTGGATTTCTTTTGGCAGGTTTTGCAGGAATAGGGGTGTATCCATTAATCACTGGAAAATGAGGACCATATTGCTCTGGACCACCGCCTCACACAGATGGAGCAACGCTTTGACCATCCCCACCCACCACCTTCGACTGAGCATTGAGCACTTCAGGGAAGTCTCTTTTTGCTTTTGTTTTTCTTATCCTATTGCAGGTTTTTACACATTGAGGACAATGTGTAGTTTAAGTGTGGGGGGATTTTTGGAGTCGTATATCTATCTGTGATATCTTTCGCCGAGTATGATATTTTGTGCGTGTTTTGGCCATTGTGAAAGAATAACATGAATGAGATAGATTAGAATACTGTGTTGGGATTGCTTGGTTGATTTCCTTGATGAAAATAATTTTGTGAAAGCCTTTATGTGTCTAAGGATGAGAAAATGTGCTTAATTGATCAAATTTTTGAAAACCTACTCAAATATGTGAGGATTGAGCTTATGAGCAAAATTATGAAATGCTCCTTACTTCTTTGTTGAGAGGTTATGTATTCTTGATATCTTGATGTCTGGTTTGCCTTGTTGTCATAGTCGAACTTATGAAGTTGAATTCTTGCATGAACATGATTTAGGCATTTATTTTGGATTGATAATTGTTAACCATCTTATATTTTCCTAGAGAGCCCACTTGAGCTTTTACCTTTTTCTTGATGAATGAAAGCCACAAAATAATGAACCATAGCCTTTTTAGCCTTCTTTTGTCCCACCAACAATTTGCAAGTAGTTGAGGAAGATGAGGTGATAATGATAAGTGATTTGTTGAATTCTAGCTATTTGGGAAAGTTGGTGTATTTTGTTACGATTGAAAGGTGGTTGGGTTTGTGAAATGATGAGAATTAAAACAGCGATGTGGGTGTGGTTACATATTGATAAATGTGTTATTGCCAAATTTTGGTTACTTGTTGGTTGTTGCTTCTAAGTAAAAAAAAAAAAAGAAAAAAAAAAAAAAAAGAAAAAAAAAAAAGGAAAAGAAAAAGGAAAGAGTTGGTAGAAGAAGTCGATGAGGAGAAAGAATTATGGGGAATAAAGTAGAATATTTGGGGTTTGTTTTGGGAGTACACATGTGGTGAGCTGCTTGCATTTTGTTGGATTTAATAGTCATTTTCAATACTTTTGTTTCTTCTACCTATGCACCTAGCCCATTACAACCTATGAAAGTCCTAATGATTTGTGCTTGAATTTCATTTCATTTTGTTAGAGATAGTGACATATTGGCAAACTTGTGATGGATAGAGTCGAGATGCTTTAGTGTGAATTTATCTTGTCCTTGATTTTGAGCGATCTTGAGTGAATCTTGTGAAATTGGATTGATTGCACTATTTTGACTTGGACGAAGGGTGTATACATGAAGTTGTTGGAATCAAGGAATGGTTTGTGGTATGAAAGGTGGTTATATTTTGATCTTGACTATGATTGTTGTTTCTTGATCAATGGCCAAGTGGTGTTTTTCTTGAATCGAGTCCCTACCTAGTTTGTTCTTTTATCTTTTGTTTTGTTTATGCTCGAGGGCGAGCATTATTCAAGTGTGGGGGATTTGATTAGGCGTATTTTATACGCATATTTTGGATGTTTTTGATGAGTTTAAATGCTTAATATCTACTTAATCATATTTTATGAAGCTAATTGCATATTTTGTGGATTTTGTAGGTGTTGATATTATTTTGGAAGAAAAGCAAGATTTTGAAAGGAATTTGAAGATAAAGTTGAAGGAATATTATTGTGGGAGCTTTTATTTATTATGGAAGCTTTTATTTGTTATTGGATTTTATTTTATTAGCTTTTTTTGTTGGCCTTGTTTGACCCATAGTAGTTAGGTTAGCTTAAATATTAGTTTAGTTGTTTGGAATTAGTCAATTCACGACACTAATCCCCACGCCTCCATTCGATTTTTGACAGAATAGGCGTGAATTGGAATTTGGGAGGCTATCAACCATTTTCTTCTTTCTTTATTGTTCCAGTGGCTGTGACTTTCTTTATTTTTATTTTAATTATTGTTTGCTTTTTATTTTATATGAGTTCTAGCTAATCTCTTTTATTACGGCAACGATTAAGGAAGCCTAGCATGATTCTTATGTGAGATCTAATTTGTTATTTATCCTTTAATTAGTATGCAAGTATTTGTTGTTCTCTATTTTCTCTGTGATTTAATTGTTTCAATCCGCTAGGTAGTCGCGAATATTTAGTGAGTTGGAATTAATTAATAGCCATTAAATCGGCCATACGTAATCGTGGTTTAGGTTTGATTAGTGGTAAATTGACCTTGGTCGAGGAATAACAATCTTAATTCGGTAATCTGCGTCGAGTTTATCGGTTTTGAATCGGGTCTCTCTAGTTCTTAATGCTGTCGATTCATTAAACATATAGGCGTCTCTACGGTTGTCGATCGATTAGAGAAATAGTTAGTGAGCGTCTTCCTAATTATCGAGAAGCTAAGGAGAGATAAGATCGCGTCGAGCGTCTTGGTGGTCATAACTGGTTTATTTGCATGAGTTAAAGTTATCTTTGCATCGATGAACAAAAGATCAAGCTAGGGTGGAATTAATTGGTTCTTGGAATATCTTCACGCATTTGTTACCTTTCTCGATATTTATTCTCTTTAATCATAATTCAATTCCTCTTTCTATTTATTGTTTATTTAATTATGCCTAGTTCCTAGTAATCCCAATTTATTCGTGGTTACGTTGCAGGTCGAAAGTTTAGGAGAATTCTCGCGATCCCTTGGGAGCGATTTTGCTTACTGCTGTCTGCGCAGTTTGGGCATACCGACTGTCTGTCAGTCGAATATTTTGCCTACTGCTGTCTGTACGGTTTGGGCATACCGACTGTCTGTCAGTCGATTATTTTTGAAGAGGGTTAGCTACAAGAGCAACAAGAACTAGCTACTATATAGCGTTCATGTCCTATAACTAGTAGGTCACCACCGCCAAGAGCTCATTAGAGTTGAGTTACACATCCGTTTGATAAAGGAACAAGTAAAAGTTTTCATAGCTTAGTTTCTACCCTCTTCTTAGCTTCATTCTTCTATATAGCGTTCTGGCCTATCACCCGATAGTCCATCACTTGCCAATGAGGGAGTTATAGTTACGTTGGAAATATCTTAAGTGGTCACCGAACCTCTTTGTAGGCACTTGGAGGAAAGAATTGTATGGGTTGAGATAGTTGCAACTTCCTTTAAGCAAGAGTAAACTTGAAGACCTCATAGAGATAAGAAGGCATTAATTGCTAAGCGGGAACAGAACGTGAAAGTAGCGGGTTTCGGGATAGCGTAAACGTGAGAATCTCTGCTATCTTGGAGCCGGCTCACACCGAGTCTCATTCTTCCCGAAAGTATATATATATATATATATATATATATATATATATATATATATATATATATATATATATTAGAAGGTGCAGATCAATGTTAGAAATCCATTTTAATTACCTAAATGTATGTGATTGCATAAGTCATATGTTCTTATATTTTTCTATGTTAAATATAGTATTTTATCTATCTATCTATTAATCTATATATATATATATATATATATATATATATATATATTTCAAGTAGGATCATTAAGCGGTTCGATTTCGGTTAACCGAATGAATTTATCCAAAAGAGGAACCAAACCGAACCGTTTAAATTTTCGATTAACCGAAAACCGATCGGTTCCGACGGATCGGTTTTCGATTAATCGAAAAACCGAATTAAAATTAATTAATAATTAAAATAAATAAAATAATAATTAAAAAACTGAAACTTATTAAAAATAAATAAAATATTTAACAAATCATTAGAATAATTAATAAAATAATAATTAAAAAATGATTTTCAGAATTTTTAATTAATTAATAATTGAAATACTAAATTAAAATAAAAAAATAGTTTTCGGTTCCGAATCATTCGATTATCGGTTAACCAATAACCGAAAAAAATTCAACTCTAGAACCGAAACCGAACCGATAACCGAATTTGTCGGTTTTCGGTTAACCATATTTATCGGTTTCGGTTCGATTCCGATTCTAATCGAAAACCGTTTAGACACTCCTAATTCCAAGTACCATATTCATCCACAATCTTATGTGGCATTACTAAGAATTTTTTAAATCTTAATTCTTTTAAATCTTCAAATTGCGTACTCCTAAATTCCATTATGATAATACATTATTTTAATGATATTAATATCATCTTAAATGCAACAACGAGACAATGAAAATTTTAGCAACCTAATTAAGATGGGCTAAATTTTAGCTGAATTATATATGGAGTTAAAGTATTATGCAATTTCCTTAAGTTATAAACTTGCACTACTAAGAAAAACTTATGAAAATTAATAGACAACAACATGATTACCAATCGTAACCCAACACAGAGTTTGTGGTCATTTTGACTTGAAAGGAATAATCAAATTTGTGAGGAGCACGAAGAATCCTTAGAGGAGACATGATATATGGTTAAGTTTAGAAAAGCTTGGTGGCTTTCACACTATGAAGACATTATTTTGTTTCAAATGTAGCTAAGGACTGGGGTTGTATTAATAGGTAGGATGCTATCACTTGATTGATATAACATCTCTTTGTAATATTGATTATTATGATCATATCTACCTATTTTTATTATGTTGGGTTACAATTTTTTCTTCCTTAACAACAAATTCCTTTGTCTAGGTTGTTTTTGGAGTATTATATAATTTGCGTGACTTGATGATGAGTATTTATGGATGTTATCATTGATACAAATTAAATGAATTTTGAAGTATCATTTTTAGATATTTGATTGAATTTCACAGAACTTATAATTGCTGAATCTGAACTTAAAATCTATTATTGTTTCTAAATTTTTTACTGAAGCATCATTGGTCATAGCAAATCTTATTTTTGCTTGAGAAACCTTGATGAAGCTTTGTCATTAGCAACCTTGTGCTATACAGTTTTTTAATCTAGCACGTCCCACAATTGTTTGAAGTATTTCTTATCTTTACATTGATTTTGCTTATTAATTTGTGTACTATGTGTTTGGGATCATCCTATATATACACACACATATATATATATATATATATATATATATATATATATATATATATGGGATGGTTCCAGTGAGAATGAAAATAAGTGTAGGAAATAGGAATACATATGTAAGTCTAACATATCTTTCATATTTGTGTAGCACAATCAGAATTAATATGTTGCACATATTAGTTTAGCACATGTTTCATCATTTCGTAACACATATGTTAAATATATTAGTTTAGAACATCTTTATTGCAACAGTAGCACAAGAAGGGTTCTAGTGATGCACAATAATCCGCGTAGCACACACAACACAAAATTGTAGCACAACCGAAATTAAATCTCAACCATTGATCCAGTGAATCAAAGGCCCGGATTCATTCCTATTTCCTACCAAATTATTCATTCCTACCGATCCATCTCATATATATATATATATATATATATAGAGTTTAGTTCAATGAGAACAATTTTATCCTAAAACTAAGAACCAAATGAATTCATTATGAAAGTTGATGAATCCGTTGAGAAAGTTAATGAATTGAAATTGAAATTTTCACCCGGTTCGAATCCCATGAGGGCAAAATTCTATTTTTTGGATTCATAACTTTCCCATGATTCATCAACTTTCATCGTGAATTCATCATTTTTGGTTCTCACGTTCTCACAATAAAAATGGTTCTCACGTTAACCATCCCCTATATATATATATATGTGTGTGTGTGTGTGTCACATTAACAACTATAAATATGCAATGCACGTAAATTTAAGAATATACAATTAATTTATAAGATTGTGTGTCAGTTACATATTTTTTAGTTATAAATTATACTTCCAATTTCACATTTTCCTCACCAATATTGTAGCAGAAATTCTGTTAAAATGAAGCTTACTTAGTTTTATTATTTTATTATAATGAGTTATTAAAGACCTCAGTATTGTATATTTTATTTTTTGTAGATCAAAATAGAAGAAATTTCCAGTAGAATTCCAACATCGTCTTTCATAAGAGAAATTTAATCAGCTTGGACACTACAATTAGTTTCCCGGGTGGACATGGGCGAAGATGATACCTTCGACCAGTTTGTACAGTACCTCCTTCCCCATAGCAGTGTCACCAGCATTAACTATCAGTTTGGGATGTTAATGGGTGAGTTTTACCCGGACCAGAACCAATAAATAAGTAATGGTTCTGGTTCTTGAACCGATACTGGATCCAGATCGGACCCGGACCATCAACTATGAGTCTTAAGCGGTCCGGATCTGAGCGATTCTGGAACCAGAACCGAACAAGAACCAGAACTAGAACCGAAACCGTTGCTTTATAATTTAATGTGTTATGAGTGATTTTGAATCGATATGGATAAAACTAGCTCATTGACAAGCCTATTTAAACTTAGGTTTATCAATAGACGGGTTTTACGCGGACCAGAACTAATAAATAAGTATTGGTTTTGGTTCTTGAACCAGAACCAGACCCGGGTCAGACCCAACCATCAAACTATGGATCTAAACGGTCCGGATCTAAAGTGGGTCTGGAACCGAAATCGAAACCAGAACCGCTACTTTAAAATTTAATGAGTTTTGAACGGTTCCGAATCGATCTGGATAAAATCCACCCATTGACATCTCTACTAGCAGTTTGTGTTTGATTACCGTCATTCGGCTTCCAGATTCTTTAATTGGCCTAACATTGGGGAGTATTTCATGGGCTCCATACAAGCTCAGTGTTTGTTTTTTATTTTTATTTTATTTTCCTTAGTTTTATATATATATGATCGTAATGAATAAGTTAACAGTTTAGCTCATTTGAGATTAACACTTTTCTTTGGCTGAATGAATATAATGTTGCACGGTCGAGGCTGGATGTGTATATATATATATATATATATATATATATATATATATATATATATATATATATATAATTATGATTATTATTATGTTTTAAATTATATTTGTCAGAATATATTCATTTTCATTTGAGTTATTGTGAGAAATTCAAAATTATTAAATATTGTGTAAAATTCAGATATTCATCTAAACTAACATACTCATTTCTTTGTTAAATTAAAGATTTGTTGAGACTAATTGTTGGGAAATTTCATCCAATTGAGTGTTTTGATTAAATCCCAAAATCTAGTGATGATTGTCTTGCTGATGTAACATTGTTTAACTCACATGTTAGGGAGTTAGTCTTCATGTTTACAGATTTGAACAGAAGAACTACCAGTTTGAACGGATCAAATACTGATAGAGTTCAAGCACTACCAAACCAGTTGTACTGAAAGAAGTTTCAATATCAGCGCAAATGAAGAGAAGCACTACTAAAGATCGTAGAGTGAAGACTGAAGATTGAAGTTAAGTAAACTGAAGACTGAAGTATAACGATACTGATGAATAGTGTTAAATGAAGAGTAAAGTCGAAGAATGGTGACTAAAGTCAGAAGATCTAAAACTTAAGATCAGAGACCGAAGACTCAGTGCTATTGAAAACAAAAAAGTCAAAAATATGACTAAGTTTCATACCAGCAACTGATAAGTCAAAGCTGCTAAGATCTATGTCAAGCTGAAGCATCATATTAACTCAGGATCACCAAACTAATAAAAGACAGAGTCTAGCCTGCTAATAAAACACGAAACAAACTCGACTGGTACGACCTGAAGTCAACGTACTGAAAAGACACGGAGTCAATCCAACTGAAGAAATGCGGAGCTATTTAAACCTTGAGTGTTTGACTAGCCATGTATCATAGCATATCTGCGGAAGATCTTACATATCAGACCACTGTTTAGAGTCGTAGAGCTACAGTGTATAATTATGAGGACCCCGACAATGACGTATGAGGATTCAAATGGACAGATTTCAAATAACAAATGGAATAGATATGATTGGTGTCCCCTCCAACGAAACTATTAATTGTTCACTCTATAGATACGCCCACACGCACAATCCATCCTTTGAAGGTAACCGAAACGTTACACATTTAAATATTCTAAAGTACCCATATCTTATGTCTCAAGAACATTTACCCAATGATTTCAAGAAGGAGTTCCAAAGTATTATCGAGAAAATCTTCAAAGCTAAAATATACTTATCACCGAGATTTTAGCATACATTTTCTTACGTCTAGATTCTTTCTTTGTAAAATTCTAAACCTAGATATATTGAGTTTATTACTGTGATGACTCAAATTTTAGTTGAAAATCATTTACTCAAAACCCCAAAGTTTAAATAGAAGTTGGGCAGTAAGTAAAGTGTTAGTTCTTGAAAACTTCATTGTCTTGCACTGTAATTAATATTTATTTTGTGATGTTCAAATTTATTATTGATGTAGAGAATCGATTATTGTAACAAATTATATTTATAAGTTTAAACACGTTTGAGTAATTAGCGGATAGTACTATACAGGTTTGAGATGACAACATGTTGTAAAATTACTTAAGAAAATTATTTTTTAGTTGGATATGTACATTTGGGATGAGAATTGATTGTAAAACATCATTTTTAATTGAGATTGGGACAAATATAGCTATGTAAATTCTAAATGAATATTAAATCAATTGATATGCATGTCTAAAATTATTAATGCTTACTTTGTATTGATTAGGTTTTCATTCAAACAGATAATCAATTGTTGTATATATATTTATAAATTGAAAAAGGTTCGAGTAATTAATGAGTATTACTGTACAGATTTGAAACGAGAACGGATAGTAAAATTTATATATCTGATCCAAACACAACGATCTGATACAAATATCTTTTGCTTTGATATGACCATAAACAATGGACATGATAATATTTTTTGAACACATGATTGTACCTACCAAAATCTATGTCCAGTTAGAATTAATTCATTAAATTGTATATTACAATCTCACATGTCATTAGCACAAGAGAGGACTCAAAAATTTAATCTGTGACAAATAACAGGCGCACAAGACAACAACTAATGTGATATACGATATTAATTTTTTTCTACTAGTTATGAGGTAATTACAAAATTAAATGTTTATATTTTGATAAATATTTTATTTAAATTAGTCTTCACCTTTTATATTTAAAGAAATATTTTATTTATTAAATTTCGAAACATATGTTAAGTTTTAATTTTTATTGGATTCTTAAATCCTGAAAGTTGATAATGATCAAAGAAACATCTTCCTCCGCCTATTTTCTATTATATAATTTTATTATTTTTTAAAACTTCTCAATGAATTATCGAAATACCAATACTTTAAAATAGAAATATTATCGTACTTATAAATTACAATGTAAGGTGATTTTTCATAAAAATCCGACCGGTTATATAACTTTGTATCATTAGGAAAGTTAATTACTATCCACTTTTTTTGAATTAATGAAAATCTCACCAGCTATCAAAGGGTATCACGTTCTTGTACAATAACCTACAGATCACATATGACAGATAAATCATATTTGAAAAATCATGTATGATATGTGAAGACCTATAAAATCATGTATGATAGTTTTAGACTTATAGAGACTATTTACGTACTGATAGCGCAAATCATACAAAAAACTTGTATTTTTCTCTTTTGAACATAGCCCTACATAAATTTCACAATTTTTACTATCAATATCTATTTATTTACAAGAATACCATTACACTTATAGTTTGTAATCCTTTCATTTTGCATCTATTATAATTTATTAAAACTTGTATCACTGTTACAATGCAAACTTTTAGCAGATGAAATATATATATATTTTTTAACGAAATCTAATACTTGATAGTTTAATCGAGATTTTTAGCTAGTTCTGAGTTCAAATTGGTAGCACTTTTCTCGAATATACAACTGCCATCGATGTAACCTTCCAATCAAATCCAAATATCTCAATTTGTCCAGCTTCGTGAGAATAAACCACTTTAATAAAATCCAAACACATTTATATAATAAATCAGATGTACAAGAAACATAGATTTATTTATTTATTTATTTATTTATACAAACACCAAAACAAAATGCCTCCTAAAATCTCATAAATCACTCAACGGGAATCATAACCTCATTGGTCCGGAGCGGCGGCAGAGTCCACGGTGGATTATACCTCGCCAGCACAAAATCCCCCGCCACTTTATACCCATCCCTCTCCAAACACTTCCTCAACCCCTCCACCTTCTCCGCCACCACTCCATCACGCGCCACCCCGCTGAACTTCACCACGCCGTACTTCTTCTCCCCCTCCTCCCTTATCACCACCCTCTCATCCACCGGCCGCGGCGCCTCCTCCGCCCTAGCATACTTCGACGGCAGTATAAAACCCATCGTCACCAGCTCCCCCCCGCCCTTGGTCACGACGGGTGCGGTCATGGCTATCTTCTCCGACGCCGTTTTGGTGATTACCGGCGCCGTCATCGCGATCTTCTCCGGCTTCGTGTTCTGCGGATTGCCGAGGGCGCCGATGTAGTTGGCGAGGATCGTGAAACCGCCATCCTTGTCGGAATTGAACTGTGCGGGGTCGTAGGTGACCTCGGCGACGACCGACGGCGGGTATTTTCGGATTTCGTAGTCGCTCGCAGCGGCGACCACCTCGTGTTTCGGAGTTTCGACGGTGATTTTACCTAATATCATCCCCATCGTGAGCAGGTTCCTGGAGAATTTGGAGGTAATTGGGTGAATGGATGATGGACAGATGAATTGTTGATGAAATTCGAACGAATTAGGGTTTGCATATATAAGGGATAGATTGAGCGTGTGATGCTTGGGAAGGAGAAAGTAGAAATGAAACAGCAGTAGAAATTGTGGATTCTGTAACGCCACGATTTTCGCAGTCCACCACGTAGCTCTACAACAGTGTGACTCAAAATCAAATTTGTATTCTTCGGGTATCGCCGTGTAAATACAAATTTTTATATTATTTACTAAAACAAATTAATTATCGTATAACATATTTTTATTCGAATTTGCAATTTTTATTAGAATTTTAAAATGTTGTCATTACAAAATCACTTTTTAATTTTTCGTAATTACATAATCAAGCGTCTTTGGACAATTTATGTGACGTTATCAATATATAATAGAGGATCCTATAATCACAAAACATTAAAATATGACCGTTTGTAATATTTTTAATAATATGAAAAAATTGAATTTTATATAAAATCTGAAGAGCTCATTAATGAGGAAGGGAGAACAGATTCCTAATAAAAAAACTCACTAGTCAAAGTAATTGTGAAATAGTTAGTGCAGTATGAGTTCAACGATAAATTCGTACAACGATAAATTCGTATGAGTTTATTGTATCATACAAGATGATCATTAAACGCGTACGAATTTATTACGACATGGGTGTGGTTTTCAATATAAGTGCACGCATGGGAGACCTATACATCATAAATGCTTACAAGATAAAAAATGTTGTATAATATTAAATAAATACGTTTAAAAAATAAAAATAGTACATCTCAAAAGATAATTCGACTACTTAAAATAAAATTTATTCAATTTATGTATATCCATAAATCATTATCTTCTGCTATACAGTGACCGAGGGTGAAACGGTGAAACCTGAGTCCTGACTCCTGACCATCAAAATTTTAAGCGTTAGGTTAAATACAGTGGCAGAGCCGAAATTTTATATCCGGGTGTACGATAAATAATTGAATAATGGCTTTCGCCCTAAGGCTTCATAAGAGCCTGATACATGTAAAAAATATTTAATATTTTTTCTATTCATTAAAAATTCATATTTAATTCATTTTTATTTCATCCACCAAAATATTTTATTTTTTTATTTTGAATATTAACTCCATAATTTTTACTATCACTCTGTATACTTATTTACAAAAGATAATACATGACACACATTTTTACTCATACTATCCATTAATATATTCACTTATTATTTTCATAGCCCACCTTTTAATTTTTACTATCCATTAATCTATTCATTTATTATATCTATTCACTAGGGCTGATAATTTTCGACACGACACGATCACGCACGAAATTAACGGGTTAGTGTTCAGCCTTATCGTGTCGACACGATAAGGACACGATAATTTCGTTTCGTGTTCGTGTAACCCGATAATTTTCGTGTTGTATTCGTGTTCGTGTCGGATCGTGTCGTTTTCGTATAATTCAATAATATTTATATATATTTAATATTAATTTAATTATATTTTATATATTTTTATTTATTTATTTTCTAATTTTGATTTAAATTTATTATTTCGTGTCGTGTCGTGTCGTGTCAACACGAAAAAAAATCGTGTCATATTCGTGTTCGTGTCATGCCCGAGTACATTTCGTGTCGTGTCGTGTCGTGTTCGTGTTCGTGTCGGACAGATCCTTAACGGGTCGTGTTCGTGTTTGACCTTATCAGACCGTGTCGTTATCATGTCGACACGATAACGACCCGACACGCACGAATTGTCAGCCCTACTATTCACTATGCACACTTTACAATTTATTAAAACTCGTGCTATCCAAAACTTGCAAACTTTACACTCTTTATAATTTATTAAAACTCGTGTTACAAAAAAAGGATGGCTTTTTAGGAGACGGATGAAGTATTAGAACTAGTACATCTTTGAATATTGTTCAATTTTTAAAACATAAATAATAAAGAAAAAACTTTTGTATGTGTCTTGAGAAGAAAGAAAAGTTTCAGTTTGACTTAACCATGAGAAGAAAGATTTCTCACGTCTCAGTTCTATAAGTTTCTCTGTTCTGTCTGCGTTTCTTCGTTCAGCTATAAAGGAGTACATATAACTTATTAATTTTACATAAAAATAAATATCACTTTAAATTTTAAATTATATCCATTTTATAAAAAATATCTCAAATTATTAAAAATATTTATTTGAACCACCAACTATCAATATTGCATTAAAATATTCTATGTTCATTAATATTGCATTAAAATATTCTATATTCATTTTTCGATCTTGATGTGGCTAGATTCCACATGGAAAAAATAAAAAATAAAATAACATAGACAACATATGGAATTATATGACATTTTCATAGACATTGGGCAAATCACGTCAACATTACAGAGGTCGAAAATTGATTCAAAATATTTTTAATACAATACCTAATTGTTAGGATATATATATATATATATAATTTAGTACAGTGTTAGGATATAAATATATATAACTTAGGACAATTTTGATAAAATAGATATAGTTTTAAATTTAAAATGATATTTATTCTTAATATTTTTTAGAGGTACAGCTGGCCCATACTGGATTCACTTGCTGGTTAGATGCGTTGGTGCAGTGCATGGTAGTGATATTTGGACAAAATCCCAAATCATGAAAAAACAGTGCATGTTAAAAATGACAAATCAACATATACAGAGAAACTTCAAAACCTCATAGACAATACAACACAGCAACAAAACTCAATTCTTAACTCCATAACTGTTCATCGTATAGTAACACACTTCACCTTGTAATTCATCTTCTGCATCTCTTGTCACTTCAATCAAACCATGTCCAATAACACATTACACTACAGCTTCAGCCACTCGAGGCACGGGCAAAGCCCCCAGCAAAACGTCGAAGGATAAGAATCCTTCAAGTACACCTCTCTGGCAGTTCCGATGATATAGAAAGTGAAGGAGCCACGTCGCTGAGCCATGGTTACTCGAGTTACAGGGATGACAGAGATGGTATGCCTCTCACAGATCACTCTTGCAGTTGGAGATACTTGAGCCCTCTCAGAAATTACCTCCGATGAAAACTTGTTGAGGAAATACGAGTCAGCGAAATAGGCCGGGGTACACTGGTGGGCTTGTGTGTTGCACAGCTGCACTCCTTTCGCCCTGTGGAAGACTTCGTCCGGGACAGATGCGGCCCCACTTGTTGCGCTCACTTTTCTTGCTTGCAACGTTTCCCTATTGAGGAAAAACATAGAATCATAATAGAATCAAGCAACTTGAAGCAGTCATATTCATAAGCAAAAGCATGTTTTATACAATCCGCATCTTTGCTCTTTGATATCTTACTCCCGTTTCCTGGTTCTTTTTTTCTTCATTCTGCTTCTGTATTTGTAAAAGGGGGACTAAATAGATAACATATTTTAAGTGATTTATACATACCATCTTACAACGGCAACTTTATGTATCAAAAGATAGCCACTGCCTTGACATGTCTCACATTTGATTAATCCTCGAGATCCACATGTTGCACAAGGTAACATCCTTACCTTTACAGTTTTACATCTGCAAATGGAATTTTGGGTCCACGAGCACTTAATAAGCATGCGTGGGAGTTAGAACACGAAGCCACAAACAGCTATGAACAAAATTTCTAGTGATTTCTCTTCATTAGATAGCCCTGTTAATAGTGAGTTATCCTTCATGAACTAAAAAATGTTAAAACCATTTACATCATTTACCAGAAGACTACATAAATAGTTCAAAATAAATTCTCACATTGAATCAGATCCATCCATATGTGCCAGCAAACCTCTCCATGACAATTTGAGCACTGAAACATCTGATTCTCCTTGTATAAACCAGGTTCTTTATCTGCATTACAAGTCAGGCATACAACATCTCCTCTTCCCCCACAACCTACAGAAATGAAATGTTATAATCAAGTTAAGCGATGTTTTGGTCTAAAATTCGATTTTGAAACCAGGGAAACCTCTATTCTTGAGCTTGTACCTGAGCATTTCTCAACGACTTCTGAATGAGGAACTATGATGCGCGAATCTTTTTCAGGAATAAATAGCGGAGGAAACTCGGACCTCAGATCCAGTTCCCATATTCCAAGTTCAGGACCCTTAGCTTTTCCAAACGCATCACCTCCAAGATATGGCTCCTTCTCAGTTATTATTTCTCTATCTTCAACAAAAGTTTCCAGGGTTCCCACATAAACATTGCAATCCTCCACTGCTCGAATACTCCATGTTCGAGCTGGCAGGCTACCCCAACAGCAGCGATGACCAACATGATCTAAGAGTAGTTCTCGTATTTCTACCTCGTCTAGTACTTGTCTGTGTAGATATTTAAAGGAATAAAATGAAACATAATGCATAAAATATGAAGTACATCAAGGGATTTGAGATAAGGCAAGACAAGCAGCATAAGGATCCAAGAGAGTGATTTGGCTTCATAATTGCCTCTACATATTACTTTCAAATGGTGCAACAATGAGTAATCTTTCCAAGCTACCAACTGCTTTCAGATGGAAGCATAACTCAATCTTAAAATCAAATAAAGAGTTTAATATCTGGAAATTCATCCCAACAAACTCTAGAATATACTATGCAATTACCATTCCTTTTCCATCTATAATACAATGTAGGCTATGTAGCAACCAGAGGATTCAATACTAACCTTTGTCCATCTATAGCATTTTCTCTAAATGCCCGTAATAAGCGTCCTGGGGATGACCAACTTGTACTGCAACAAGATTACCAACATAGCTAATTAGAGAAGAATAGCACATACTTCAGAAAATCCACATATATTGGATTAACGATATAAGCAATTGGATTTGAACATAAAGCAAGCAATATTATACATGATAACATAACAGTGAGACTGCATCTTGCTTCTCTCTCTCTCTCTCTCTGACCTATGTGTGTGTGTATGTGTGTAAGCCATTAATCAAGAGAGTAAGGATAAGTTATTTCTTTGACGTGATCAATGCCATATGTTCAAACATCAGAGGACATGTCTTCGGAATATTATTTGTGTGTGTGTGTTGGCCTAGTGGTAGAGTGGTTAATGCCCGAGGCCAAAGGTCTCGGGTTCGAGTCCACCGTGACGCAGCCTTTAAAATTTCTGTATTAATTGACCAAAAAAAAAAAAAAAAAAAGAGGACATGTCTTCAGGAAAGTATTGCATGTAGATTCTAAGAGCTTGGAGTTAAACTGCATGAATTAGTTTAAATGTGTTCCACTAAGTAGAACAAATGCAGCTTAAAAGCTTCTTTTATAAACATAAAATTGATGCACCCGAAGTGGAAAAACGATGGGAATTTTCTAGATAGATTCTTATATCCCACAAAAGACAACACCACCGATCAGCAATTTTAAATAACACACACAGAAGAAAGTAAAATTGATCGTAGTTCCCAATTATCCACAAACCTATACTAAACGAAATTTAACAGACACATAATCTCATAATTAGCTTCTCTTAAAACCCAAACAGAAGCTCCAGTATAGAAATAGTTCACTCAAATGATCAGATTACCATTGGGATAGTGAGGTTGTGGAGAAGTAAGGAGAGGGCATGAAGAGATGGCGGGTAGATGTCGGAAGAAGCCGCCGCCGATCGAATTTCGTCGACGCTGACTCCGCTTCCAGCGAAGGACGCCGTCGGGACGGCGGAGCCCGCTCCGCCTACGTGCTCGTAACAACTCCATCTTTCGCTCTCTCTTTTCTCTGCTCCAATTCATCGCAAAAATAAGTATGACTTTGCTAAGAAAAAGAAAAATTGGAGGAATTCGATAACGAAACTGGGGAATTACCAGCTGACAGTAACGGCTGCTCCATTTTTGCTGCTTTGAGAATGCAATTGATGATGAGATAATCAAAGGGGAATGAGCGTATTCTAAGAATTTGAAGGGTTTGCCTTAATCAAGAAGGCAGAGAAGCGAGATTTCTAACGAGGCGAGGTCAGCGCTTGAGCTGGCAATTTTGGTAGGTAACATTTTGTTCATACTTTGAGCTAAATTTTAATATCATTTTAGTATTTTACAATAGTAGATATTAATTAGTTTTAGTATACCACTTGGAATTTTAGCTACCGGTGTAAATTCCTCAGAGACTAAAAACTTTTCAGATAAAGGAACAAAGAGATATGTGAAAATCAGAAAATATATCACGGATACGAGAATGACACGATAATAAAATATATAGCAAATAATTGTAATAAAAGTATATAGAAAATACTTATTAGGATTGGGATTGTTGGAATTGGAGGAATTGAACTTGTGCACAATTATAACTTGTATTTGTACAGTTTTTAAAGGGAAGGCCTTTGGTCAAATAATCGAATGTCTATGCAATATATGAGTAATTCATTTTCATGACGAATTCGCAAAATTATTTGGAACAAGAAATATGATTTCTTGTATATTCTTTTGGGGTTTTCTCCCTTATAATTAAGGTTAGAGGAAGATGGGTATCTTTCGATATTGATCACATGAAACCTTAACATTTGAATTAACAATATATTCAAATGAAATTTATGACGCATTGTTATTCAATTTCATTTTAAACTACTTCTTACCAAATTGCTGTCGTATATGGGGATATTAATTTAATCCAAAACTGACAGGTAAGATTAAGATCGAAAATTTCAAACCTGAATTTTTGTAAACCCAAATTGACCCAAACTAAAAATAGCCCATCGAGTGGGCTTGACCAACCGAAATTTTCATTATCATAATTGATTATCAAACTTCATTACTTTATTTTGAATTTGATAATAAAGTTTTAATGTGTGTAGAATGTATTTTGCATTTTCTCAACATCTAATAAAAAACTTTCTGACATGAAAATTGAAGAAAAATAATCATTAATGTAAAATGTGTATCCAATCATTACCTCTCATGAATTAATCTATTAGTAATTATGTAAGTTGATGTTGGAATTATGCTATTTAATACGAAGTTAAATACTTTGATTGATAAAACATGATCTAATTTCTTGTTACAAGAAAAGAGTTTTCGAGAAAAGTCATACATGTTAAAAAAAATCCTTAAACATCCTGGCCCGACGAACTAGTCTGTCAGACGAATGAATTAGTGTTTGGCATAAATATTTTAGTCTGAAAGGAAAAAAAAATCCGTAGGCCCGAAGAAAAGCCTGAAATTGAATGAATTGAGCCTATTCACATCTCTAATCATATCTATAGTCCAACGATCCCTTGGGCAATTCAATGAGGCTAAGTTATTATTTTTCGGAAGGTAGAAATATATTTTTTGGATGAATAATACTCCCCGCCCATCCAAGAAGGCAGTTCATTCTTTTCAAGACGATTATTTAGGAGAAGGGATAAAGTGGTTAAAGTAATAAAAAATAAGTAGGACCCACAACTTTTGATGAGATAATTATTTCCTAAAAATGAAACATACCATCTTGGATGAGACAACCCAAAATGGAATACGGGTCATCTTGGATGGGATGGAGGGAGTATATAAGAAGCCAAATGCTTCAATATACACGTAGATTTATGTATACCCCATAAAATATACCATATACACCTTCTAGAAACACGAAGGCGATCAACACTAAATTGGAAAAACGTAATAGCGGGCCACTCCAGCCAGTTCAAAAACCAGAATTTGGGCTTCTATATTAGCCCAAATCACGTCACTAAACCCCGCAGTAAAATTAGGGTTTCTGCGCTTCTTCTCAGAGCATTTGGGAATTTGGAGCAGCAGCAATGGTGAAGGGGAGGCAAGGTGAGCGCGTGAGACTCTACGTCCGCGGTACAATCCTTGGTTACAAAAGGTAAACAGAAAAACTCCGTGTTTTTGCTCCCTCCTAGCTCCAGCTGGGCCTTGTTTGGCATAACGAAAAACGGTAAACCGATGACAGGTCGAAGTCGAACCAGTATCCAAACACGTCATTGGTTCAGGTGGAGGGCGTGAACACGCAGGGGGAGGTGGCTTGGTACCTTGGGAAGAAATTGGCGTACATTTACAAAGCCAAAGTTAAGAAGAACGGCTCTCATTACCGCTGCATTTGGGGCAAAGTCGCGCGCCCCCACGGCAACAGCGGCGTCGTTCGCGCCAAATTCAAATCCAATCTCCCTCCCAAATCCATGGTATGTTTCGTCTGTTCATTAATTGTTTAAGCGCTTCGGAAATCTGTTGACATCAATTTCGAACTGCCGTATAAATTTGTAACGAGAATTTTTACGTTTCATGTTTTACTGTGTTGGATGTTAGATATTATGTGTCTGTATTAAATTTGTATATCATGCATTTGTACCTGTAGATATAAACCATCTTGTTGAGTTTTGTAGATTTCTTTTATTCTTGTTTTCTCCAGAGCTTTTGAAAGTTATATGTGCTTTTACCCAGAAACAATTTTGGGTTTTTTTTCTTTTAAAAAGTTTGTAAAAATAAATAAATGTCAATGTTAAACATGGACTAAGCGATATAATGTTCTAATGTCTCTATTCTGAAGGAGACAGAGTTTAGCAAATGATATTTCAATGTATTTATGCTCTAGATGTAGAAAAAAACTTATAGTAGTATATCAAGCTATGCCAAATTAATTCTCTTGCATATTTATCTTTAAAGTTATCAATCAATCTCTCGAATGAAGCTTCTTTTATTTATCTATATAAACTCACTCTCAATTGTAATGAAAGCAATATTGCATTCTCAGTTTATTATTAAATGTATGCAGTGTTTCTTTTGTAATCTTTTTTTTTTTTTTTTCTGAATTGTTTCATTGTGAACAGGGAGCTAGAGTCAGGGTTTTTATGTATCCGAGCAACATCTGAAGTGATCGCAGCTCAAACTTTTTTGCTGCATATGTCAGTGAAATGTTCGTTGTTATCTGATGCATGAATTTGAGCTTGTTTTGTGATTACAAATACTTTTTTTATGGAATGTTAAACCAATTCTGCGACTTATAATTTTGTTCTTGTTTGAATCTGCTTCCCGCTGTGATCTAATTAGTAATGGTTGTTAAATGTAGCTTTACTTGTGACTGTTTGCTATAATTCCAATCAAGTTTGATAGCCTTACCTTTCAAATTAGAATATGATAATTTGGTTATTTATCTTTCTAACTCCCACCATCTCAATCCGAAGGTCAACAAGTTTCAAAAGCAAATTATCAAAAAGTAAACTCCTTTCTCCGCAAAGCTAAATTTGAACAAAATCTAGGTTGGTTGGTAGCCAGTTGTATAGTAAGATAACATCTGAATTATGAACTTCTTTGGAATAAGGTATGGTATAATTATAAGAAATAGCAGTTTTATTGTGTATGGTGATCTCCTTTTATCATTTCAAAATTACCACAGAATACATATAGTCACACATATGGTAATCGACGAGCTTATGTTTTCCGGTTATATTTTTAAATCAGAATGTAAATAGTCCTTAAGCGTAACAGATTGTTTTTCTTATCATCATATAATAACTTAATTTTGTCCTGATATAAATGGAATTCAAATACTCAATACAATAGGACGGCCAATTAAATTTTCAAGTATTGACGATAAACTCCGACAGAAGGCCGAGGTACAAACTTATCAATATATTTTATTAAACTATTAACCTATTTTTGGTGGTCTATCAACTTTGCCGGAGGAATCGATGAAGATTCGAACCCGATCAGTGCGGAAATCCATTGTCACAAACGAATCGGACGGTACCACGTGTACTTGAGCGCCGGCGGCGACCTCTTCCTTTATCTTCTTTTCTGCTTCTTCACTTGTAAGCCCGACAACTTCCGGCCATGATGTTTTTTCCGGTTGATATCCGGATCCTCCTTAACCCATATCACCAACAAACAATTTAAAATAAAACAAAAATAGATCTACTTACAAATTAATACACACAAATAAATCATCACCTTGATTAACCTCCTTGGGTTGGTTGTGTTTCTCAGCCATTAGCAGCTATTGATGAGCGATCTTATTACAAGACTTTGACAATATTTGTAGGATGTAGTGGTATATATAGTAGTATAGGTCCATATTTTCCACTAAAAATATATATCCTTGACTTAGACGAGGAACTAAGTAAAATGTGTGTCGTGTTGTGGCATACGTACGTTGGATGCCGGCCAAGCAAATTGGGTTATATAACAATATATACTAGTTTATTACCCACACAATGCGTGGAGACCATTTTATATTGACGAAAACTTGTGTGAGCACGCGCTCACCATAGGCGCTCACAATGCAGCAGTAAATTTAACCGTGATTAAATATTAATTAGAGAGTTAAGGATAATTAATTTTATTAATTATTAATTAGGATACATTAATTATCAATTATAATTATTTTTAATTAAAAATTATTACTTTCAATTAGGTTTTATTAATTCAAAATTAGTATATATTAATTCATAATTAAAGTTTACTAATTCTAATCAGGATTTATTAATTTCAATTAGGGTTTATTAATTCAAAATTAGGGTTTACTAATTTTAGTTAAGGTTTATTAATTTCAATTATGGATTATTAATTCAAAATCAGGGTTCTTAATTTACAATTTGGACTTATTAATTTAAAATCAGATCTTATTAATTTAAGATTAAGGTTGATTAATTCAAAATTAACAATTCAAAGTTAGGGTTTATTAATACTAAATTAGGGTTCATTAATTTTATTTAAAATTAATTAAATTATAATTAGAATCAATTCAATATTAAATAACAGTTAATTAAATACTAATAATTAATTAGCATACTAAAATTTATTAATTAGGAATGGTTCTGTGCGCTCGAGCGCACAGGAGACCACACCTTTTATATTTTAAAAATATTATATAAATGTAAAATGTATATAATAAATTAAATAAGATTATAATTAAAGAATTTGATAAAAAAAAAAAAAAAAGAAGTTAAGGCGATCTTCTATGAAAATATCCTTATGTAAGGATACATGCGATCAAACTCAATTTCTAATTTAGTATTGTTTCGAGCATCCTCAGGACATTGTTAAAAAAAATTATACACGTCAAATGTACATAAAGATGGGCACAAACTTAAATTTGAAATAGTACTTTCTTATATAGAAAATCTTTGAAGATATATTCTTTGTGATAGAGAAAATATCCTCACGTGAGGATACATGATGATCAAACTCAATTATAATTTTCTTAATTAGTATTGTTTCATGTGTTATCGGTACGTCATCGCATGAGACTTTGTTAAAAGTTAAACACATTAAATGTACATAAAGATGGGCACAAACTTAAAAATTTGAAATTATACCTTCTTATATAGAAAACCTTTGAAGATATATTCTTCGTGGTGAGAATACTTATTTACTTATTTTTTGAACATAGTACTTTGTTGGATAAATGACATCAGTTTATATGAATTGTAAATTCTTTAAATTGTAATATTATACATATATATATATATAATAAGTTTGATTCATATTTGTAATTTAAAAATAAAGTATGATTTAAATGTTATTAATCCTTAAAAACAAGTTATTTGACCAATATACTTCATTTAGGCGAAATATATACAAGTACACACTTTTGTAAAAGTGTGTACAGGACATAACCATTTTGAAAAATTGATACATTGTATACCCATTTGCTTTTTAATATATATCTACGAGTTCGTTAGTTTCGATGTCAATTGTGACATTGACAAAACAAGAAATCAAGAAATGATTGCGAAATGAATGGTACAACTCTGGAAAAATATTAATTCCATCCATTCATTTATGTTTGACCGGAAAATTAATTAAACTCCTGAAACATATTAACTTAGTATTAAACTCCTGAAACATATTAAATTAGTATTATGTTGATATATTAAATTTCCTAAACATATTAATTCTTTAATAATTAATTAAATTTCCGAAAACATATAATTAAATTTCCTGAAACATATTAATTCTTTAAATTTCCGGAAACATATTATGTTAATTAAACTCCGGAAACATATTAATTCCATCCATTCATATTAAATTAGTATTATGTTGATATATTAATATGACCGGAGAGAAGGCTTCACGACCGGAAAGTTGGTTTATTCAACCGAAACAACAAATTAATTCGAGAATTGAATTAATTTGTTGTTTCGATTGAATAAATCAACTTTCGATCGATAAGCTTTCTAGAAAAACTTCACCGACCGGAAAGTTGGTTTATTCAATCGGAGACAACAAATTAATTCAAGAAAGAGAAGGCTTCACCGACCGGAAAGTTGGTTTATTCAATCGGAGACAACAAATTAATTCAAGAAATTGAATTAATTTGTTGTTTCGATTGAATAAACCAACTTTCGATGAAGCTTCTAGAAACTTCACCGACCGGAAAGTTGGTTTATTCAATCGAAACAACAAATTAATTCAAGAAATTGAATTAATTTGTTGTTTCCGATCATATTAAATTAGTATTATGTTGATATATTAAATTTCCGGAAACATATTAATTCTTTCCGGTCGGTGATTGAATAAACATATTGAATAAACCAATTAATTTGTTGAATAAACCAATTAATTCTTTCCGGTCGGTGATTGAATAAACATATTGAATAAACCAATTAACCAATTAATTTCCGGTCGGTTGGAAACATATTAATTCTTTCCGAAACATATTATATTAAACCAATTTCTTGAATTAATTTGTTGTCTCGATTGAATAAACCAACTTTCCGGTCGGTGAAGCCTTCTCTTTCTTGAATTAATTTGTTGTCTCCGATTGAAGGCTTCACCGACCGGAAAGTTGGTTTATTCAACCGGAAACAACAAATTAATTCAAGAAATTGAATTAATTTGTTGTTTCCGGTCATATTAAATTAGTATTATGTTGATATATTAAATTTCCGGAAACATATTAATTCTTTAGTAATTAATTAAATTTCCGGAAACATATAATTAAATTTTCGGAAACATATTAATTCTTTAAATTTTCGGAAACATATTATGTTAATTAAACTCCGGAAACATATTAATTCCATCCATTCATATTAAATTAGTATTATGTTGATATATTAAATTTCCGGAAACATAAAATTTAATATGAATTAAATCTTGACCGAAACATAAAATTAAATCTTGACCGAATCATAAAATTTTTGAAACATAAAATTAAATCTTGACTGAAACATAAAATTTAATATGAATTAAATCTTGACCGAAACATAAAATTAAATATTGACCGAAACATAAAATTAAATCTTAAATTACATAAAATTTTCCAATATATACATATTAAACGTTGTACGTAAAAAGAAAAAAAAGAATCAATTCTCTCTCATCTCACATCACGTCAATGCAATTTGCGAATTTTGAATCAAAATATAGTATTTTAATAGATTTGGGTATGGGGTGTAGTTAATTTTTAGATTGGATATGAGTGGTACATATATTTTGAAAGTTGGGTATATAAGTTGGGCTCCCCTTCATTTATATCTATGGAACAACATCTCTTGGTCATGGCTAAAGTATTCATGGTTGAGACAAGCATATATATATATATATATGCCTATGCCTCTCAAAATCTGATGAATAAGCATGTATAAAATAATTTATTTATCAAAATTTGTTAAGCATGTTTTACCATAGACAGCTATGACTTGTGGAAGATGTACAAAGTAACATGTGGAATTTTTATTGTTTTGTTGAGAATTTTCAAATTAAATAATAAGTTATATCGATATTTGATATATTCAACTCTAGAGTTATGCTTGTTCGGTCATTCAAAATTATCAAGGAAGCTCCATATAAATTGAAATAGGCGTGAATATTAACCATTAGCAAATTTACGATTAAAAGAAGATGAGCGTGCGATTAACATTTCACTGTACATAAATATCATGCTAATTGAAATAAACACTTTTACGCACAATAAAATTTTTATACCTACATAAACAGGTCAGTTTAATAATAACAACATCTCAATCTCATTAATTCAGTGAAACGTGCAGAGTTTCTTGAAGATTGATTGCAAGAATGCCCAGCTAGCTTATCGTGCAGAGTCTCGCTCTCTAACTCCTTTTCCTTGGTTTTTATAGCCATTGTAGCAACGCCAACATCCCCCTGAAAAATACAAAAATTACGGTAAAAATAATGTACTTGGAGAAAATAAAGGAAGACATGAGTAATGCTTGATTGGTCAAATCCACCACAGACAGCTCTCCAGTTTTGAGATCATCATCTTCATTCACCATACTCCATAGTAGAAAGCCACAAGCCTCATTTGGGAGATCTAGGGGATGACCAGGGAAGCTGGTAGGCACCACATGTGACATGTCAAATGGGAGTTATGAAGGCTCAGACTCTCTTATTTCCTTTTGCAGAGGTAAGCCTCTACGAAAC
Organism: Salvia rosmarinus; assembly: GCA_036937905.1. Classification (NCBI taxonomy): domain Eukaryota; kingdom Viridiplantae; phylum Streptophyta; class Magnoliopsida; order Lamiales; family Lamiaceae; genus Salvia; species Salvia rosmarinus. The sequence continues at coordinate 230,092 of JAODLM010000351.1, forward strand.
AGAAGGCACAATCGTCCGTTGGGCTGGCTCACGAATAGTTACCCTACTCAGGGATTTAGTGGAAGCAAGAGTTAGAACATGAGTAGATATTAAGTTTGTTATTTAAGCAGCCAACGTCTGCATGTTATTGACGTGGCACAGCAGTTATTGTTTTTTTTTTTTTTGGTCAATTAATACAGAAATTTTAAAGGCTGCGTCACGGTGGACTCGAACCCGAGACCTTTGGCCTCGGGCATTAACCACTCTACCACTAGGCCAACACACACACACAGTTATTGTTTTCTGTTTGTTAGTTAGGTTCTCGTGAGTTAGTTTCAATATTTTCTGTTAGTTTGTTAAGATGATTGTTAGGTTGTTAAATCCTTTTGTAACCGTCTAGTCTCGCTTCTATAAAAGCAGATCATGTATGCGTTATCAATACAGTTTTTCCTCTACATTCTCGTGTCTATCTCTTCTACCTTTCTGCATTTAGTTTCTGTTCTTAGCATGGTATCGAGCTAGGCTCTTAGTTTTTTTCCTCTCAACCTTCCTCATCTTAAATACCATGGCTACTCTCTTCAACTCAAATCTTCCTTCTATACATCCCATAAACACAAAGTTAGATAAATCAAACTATAGGTTTTGGAAAACTCAAATCCTAGCTCTTGCTCGAGCATACAGATTCGAGGACATCCTCTTACCAAATTCACCTCCACAAAGAATACGTGGATGAAATAACTCCAAATCTGAGTATCTCACCCGCTTCAAAGAGATCAATTTGTTTTCAGTTGGATCCTTTCATCTATTTCAACCTCCATGATTGGTTATGTTGGAAGGAGCACCACGACAGCTCAACTATGGAATACCTTCGAAACTTTGTTTCAATCTCAGTCTAAGGCGTGATCAGCTCAACTTAGATTCCAGCTTCAAACCATGAAGAAAGGAGATTCTTCCATCGATGATTACATATTGAAGTTCCGAGGCATTGCTGATCGCTTGTTCAAGTTGGTCAATGATTCCTAATACTGATCTTGTTAATATTGTTCTCGGAGGATTGGGTCCTGATTTTGAAAACATTTGTGTTTTTCTTCAGTCAAAAAGTGAAGAAATGTCACTGGATGAGGTTCGGTTGCTTTGCAAACTCATGAAATTGCGTCGCTTCATAATGCCATCCACGCTATAAGTCATGCAATGTAGTATGATCGCTTTCACTCAACAATCGCACCACAAGCTCTGGAGTATCATCAAAATTTTAACAATCGTGGTCATGGAAGAGCTGGCTTTCGTGGAAATCGTGGCAGAGGAGGTAGCAGGTATCCCTTTGGTAACAGTAGTTAAATCATTTGCCAAATTTGTGGAAAAACTAATCATGTTGCCATTAAATGTTTTAAAAGGTATGATTTGAGTTTCACAGGCATAGAATCTGGTTCATCTTCTCCCCAAGCTCATTACTCAAACATTACACACATTCCTGAAAACTATAGTCATGTCTCTACTCCACAGTCTCGTATGTCACAGATGCCAGACAAACCTACTGCTTCAAACTTTAATTCTTTCACTACTGCATCTCAAAGTGACCATGAGTGGTATCTCGACTCAGGGGCGTCTGCTCATGTCACTGCCGAAATGGCCAAACTCAACTCTCATTCTCCTTACTATGGTCAAGAGGCGTTCACTGTAAGTAACGATTCAAAACTTGCTATTACTCATGTTGGCACAACTAGTCTACCTAGCAAATCTACTCATCCATTAGTTCTCAGTAATGTTCTTTTTGTACCATACATCACGAAAAATCTTCTTAGCATTTCCAAGTTTACCACCGATAACAACGTGTATCTTGAATTTCACTTTTCATGTTGTTATGTCAAGGACAAGTCCACCCATCAAATCCTACTGGAGGGCATTCTTGAAAATGGGTTGTACCACCTAAATCTGTCCAGCTCTACGTTTCCTCGCAAACCAGCATGCTACAAGATCACAACTTCAAATGCTGCCTCTTCCTCAAGTGATAGAAATCAAAGCCTTTGTCTATGGCAAATAGGTTAGGCCATCCATGTAGTCAAGTTCTTAAAACTACTCTAAAGAGTCTATCTGTCCAGTTTAAGGATTCACATAGTAGCTTTTGCGATGCATGTGCACAAGGGAAAATTCATAGCTTTTCTTTTCCATCCAGATCCAGTAAAACTATTGCACCTTTTCAAATAATACATACTGACCTATGGGGTCCGAGTCCTACCACTTCTTCTAATGGTTTCAAGTATTATGTGCATTTTGTTGATGACTTTACCCGCTTTACTTGGATTTTCCCATTACACACGAAAGCTGAAGTTTATAATGTGTTCCAAAATTTTAAGAAATATGTGGAAACTCAATTCAATACCACCATTAAGTGCCTTGATCCGATTGTTGGGGAGTACTGTCGTCTAAAACCGTTGCTTGATAGGTTAGGAATTGTGTTTAGCATCCTTGTCCCCATACCCATCAACAAAATAGAAGGGCGAACGAAAACACCAACACATCAACGAAATGGGTCTTACTTTGCTAGCTTCCGCCAGCTTCCGTATAAGTTACGGTGGGACGTATTTTGTCATTTGTTCATCTAATAAACAGTTACCGCCTCCTCCTTAAACAACTTGTCCCCTTTTCAATGTCAGTTCAATACTTCCCCTGATTATACCATGTTGCGCACCTTCGGTTGCAGCTGCTTCCCGTACTTAAGGCCTTATAATAACACTAAACTTCAGTTCAGATCTGATAAGTGTTTATTCTTAGGGTATAGTCTTTCTCACAAAGGGTACAAATTCTTACATCCTTCCAGTCGTGTGTACATCAAACGTATAGTTCTTTTTAACGAGAGTGAGTTCCCTTATCACACCTATTCTCTAAATCGCTTCAAATGATGTGTCCATCAATCTTCTTCACTGTCCTATCTCTATTCCACCAAGTGTTATACTCTAATCCAAATACTCACTTACACATGGAATCTCATCCCCGCCTTTCTCCTTCACTATCTCGCATCCACAAAAATCCTCAACTCCTATCAACAATACTTCCTCTTCACTAAATCCAAATGCTTGCTCCAAGACGTCCACCTCTACCACTAGTCTATCCAAAGATGTCCCATTCCCTATAACAACTCCTCCAATAGTCTCCATACCATCTCCCACACCTTAGCCTTCTACCGGACATTCTATGGTTACTAGAGGAAAAATGGTATTTTAAACCTAAAGTTTTCGGCACAAAATGATTCTCTTGGTTTTACTACTTTTATCGTGGTTGAACTCGCTTCCACCATCGACGCGCTAAGTCACCGAATGATGAAGAAGTATGGCCAAAGAGTTCAATGCTATTATCTCCAAATCAACATGGGAGTTGGTCCCTATGTCAAGACATGAACCTCATTCAGTGCAGATGGGTCTTTCGTGTTAAAACTAACGCGGATGGCTCACTTGATCGTCTCAAGGCTCGGTTGGTTGCTAAGGGGTTTCAACAACGGGCTAGAATTGACTTTCTAGATACCTTCAGCCCCGTTGTCAAACCCGTATCCATCAGATTGATGTTTTCCTTGGCAGCTACGTTTCAATGGGATGTGCAACATATTGACATTAACAATGCCTTCTTAAATGGAGATCTTGAGCAACCGGTGTTCATGGAACAGCCTGAGGGCTTTATTGATTCTGCACATCCTACTCATGTCTGTAAGCTACGCAAATCCCTCTATGGCCTAAGGCAAGCTCCTCGAGCTTGGTATGATAAGCTTAAAGCTCACCTTCTTCAAAGTGGGTTTCAGTTTTCTGTCTCTGATCACTCTTTCTTCTACATGAGAAAACTTAGCAAACTCGTTCTAGTGTTAGTATACGTCGATGATATTCTCATCACCGGAGAAGATCCATGTCTCATATCCCATCTCATCAATGATCTCTCCATGTTTTTTGCTCTCAAAACCTTAGGAACTGTTAGCTATTTCTTAGGAATTCAGGTAACCAAAACTACATCTCACTCCTATCTTCTCAATCAGTCAAAGTATATCCGCGATCTACTTGCAAAAAATAATATGCTCGAGTGTAAACCTCAGTCTCCCCCCTATGATCTTGGCACCAAATTACACTCTAATGACAGTCCTCTATTTCACGATCCTACTCTCTTTCGTAGTACCATTGGTGCTCTCCAATATCTCACACTCACTCGTCCTGATATTTCTTTCATCGTGAATAAACTCAGTCAATTCTTACAAAATCCAACTGATCTTCAATGGAAGGCTTGTCGTCGGTTATTACGCTATCTTAAAGGAACTATGAATCTACAACTGCCTTTTGATGGAATCCGAGGTCCGTTTGATATTGTGGGCCACGTTATTTTTTTTAATTATTTTTGCAGCCCATTTAGATGTTAGATTAAATAGTTTTCTAGTTCAATTAGATCTCTTCTATTAGTTAGTTTCCTACTTTGATAAGGACTCCTTCTTTGATAAGGATTAGACTTCATTTTCAGCCTATATAAAGGCTTGTAAGTATACGAAAATATTCAACTTTTGATTTACGAATATATGTGAGTTTTATTCTCTCTTCATTAGCTCTTCAAATTTCTTGAGATTTATCAAGTAATTCATTTATCGACGTATCAACGAGACAATCATCCATCATTTGTGTGTCATTCATCGTCCCCGAGTTGCTGCATCAACATTACGTTGGGGTATAGGCGACATACTAACCTATATCACTTCTTGGGTTAGATTCAGAGGTTTTAGGATATTCCATCTTGTTCGTTCTTCCGTTTGCGTGTCGATAGATCCTTCGTACCAACGAGGATCGTATCATTTGGTATCAGAGCCATCCGTTCATCGTCCATCCATTCATCGCTCCCGTTTTGTTTAGGCGAGTTGCTCTTTGGGTCGTAGGGGTCAAGTATTGCCTGCGGTTCTTTGAGGGTCGACTTCAAGGGTATTGGAGTATCCATCTTATCTGTTCGTCGTTCGTTTCTGCGTTTGTTTCTGGGCTATGTATTCGTGATTATACATTATCCATATCATTTGGGCTATCATTATCCATATCAATATCCGTATCATTATTTTTTTCGTTCTTGAGATTTTCCGCATCCACGTTCCGTGAGGATTCTAAAAAAAAAAAAATTTCCTTCGGTTGAGCTAATGTGCAAGAAGAATTTGAGTCCATTTGATATAGGTGACGACTTGGATTTGAGGACAAATCCTTCTCAAGAGGAGGGGAATGATGGAGTCCGAGGTCCGTTTGATATTGTGGGCCACGTTATTTTTTTTAATTATTTTTGCAGCCCATTTAGATGTTAGATTAAATAGTTTTCTAGTTCAATTAGATTTCTTCTATTAGTTAGTTTCCCACTTTGATAAGGACTCCTTCTTTGATAAGGATTAGATTTCATTTTTCAGCCTATATAAAGGCTTGTAGATATACGAAAATATTCAGCTTTTGATTTCAAATATATGTGAGTTATATTCTCTCTTCATTAGCTCTTGAATTTTCTTGTGTTTGTCAAGGAATTCAATTATCGACGTATCGACGAGACATCCATCCCTTGTTCGTGTGTCATTCATCGTCCTCGAGTTGCTGCGTCAACGTCACGTTGGGGTATAGGCGACATATTGACCTATATCACTTCTTGGGTTAGATTCAGAGGTTTTGATATTTTCCATTGTTTTCGTTCAAAATCTTTCGTTCGCGTGTCGATAGATTCTTCGTGATGGGAAAACTATGTTTAGCCCTCTCCCGAGGATCTATCTTGGATGTTTAATTCACCATACATTGATTATATACCTAGCATGCACCTATATAATTAATTACAACACGTTGGGGTTTCTTCGTGTTTACCTTTGAATCTGTCGAGGCGGAATGGATCGAGACTCGTGCTTTGACCTTCTGGACTGTATCCCGGTTGCCCAATCTCCAACGTCGAGTGAGGACGATCTATGGAGAATGCTTCGGAAAAATCACCCTTTATCCTCTCTACACTTTTTCGAAAATTCTCTCCCAAGAACAATGGGAGTCTAAAAAATTATGATGATGATTATTAATCATTCTACTAGATTTAATCTCTTACCTCAAATTTATAATGCATTACCATAATCCTATATGGAAATTACCATAATCCCATATGGAAATTACCATAATCCTATATAGAAAATACCATAATCCTTTTTGGAAAGGATTATTACCATAATTCTATATGGAAAGGATCTATGCATATCCCATAAATATAATAATATCCTTATATGATAAAGAGAATCAAATCCTTGCCTTGTAGAGCATAGGGGCGCCGATTTTGCCTAGCTTACGGGCCTGGATGGGCCAGCCCAATTGTGGGATCAAATGCAAGGAATAATGATGAGCCTCAAATAAATTAATTATCTTATGTTCACCGAAACATAAATTAATTTATAAACATTTATTCATGCCACTAGAGAATAAATCTTGACTTACCCTTTATTACCGAAGTTGAGTCGGGCTTGCACTTAGACATTACGAATCCTGTATTTAAGATATCGAGCGTCCATTAATTATTTATAGCATTCTCGATTGCTAAAATAATTAATATCTTTAATTCCTAAGTAGTACCACTCAACCTTATTATTGTACTTGAGCTAACTCAACCTCATGTGGTTTAGTACAATAAACCTTTGAGCTCCTTATGGGGCGCCATCATCCTAAACGGATACGGTGACTCGTCATGATAACTAGCATGACATACAAGCACCGCCACCACCCAAGATGCGGAGAATATTGGGTTAGAACATATAACACTCACCCATAACAAGTTAAAGTGATGGTCGAGAACTCATACTCATCTAATACCTTATCGAGGTTTAGATCATCGTAAGTCACCAAGATCTTGGTTCTTCACGACGGTCGATATAGAAGAACTCATCTCACCGTGATCCTTCAATACGTCGAGACGTGCCAAAGATAGACAAGCAACCAAGTCAAATCACTTCTTATCTATACATGACTATACCGACAACTCGTCCTCAAGTTGTCTCGGTGTGAAACTTTTATATCTCATTAAGCTTGACCAATCATACGGACTTACGTGATCTTCTACACACTTTGTATGATCTAACTTATATATGAGATAAGGGACACGATATATGCAATCAACTATTCATTTCGGATAGGAGATTGTAATAGTGGTAACCGGAAACATTGTATACAAGCTCAACCAAACCGCTTTCAAGATACAAATCCAACAATCTCCCACTTATACTAAAGCAAACTTTTAGTATACAATGTGTCTCTACTAGCTATTACAAACAAAACCATCACTTTGCTTCTCCCACTTATACAAAGTTTCCTTTCTAAGTGAGTGCCATCTACCGCAATTCATGTCCTCTAACGTCCCCGACGTAGACTTATAGCGGCGCTTTCGTGAATGGATCCACCAGGTTATCCGTCGTATCAATCTTTGCAATCATCACGTCCCTCGCCTAACGCTTTCGTATGACATGGTACTTTCTCTCTATGTGTTTGGTTGCCTTGTGGATCCGTGGTTCCTTCGAGTTTGCCATCGCACCGAGTTATCACAAGAAACCATGATACTCTTGGGCAAACCAGTACCACATCTAGATCCATGAGGTAGTTCTTGAACCATACAGACCTCATTAGCGACCTCACAGCGGCTACATATTCGGCTTCCATGGCAGAGTCCGCATTGCATCGCTGCTTTGCACTCTGCCAGGTGATCGCTAATATTCCTACCAAATAAATGATAGTAAAAACAGCAAGTATATATATCGTATCCACAGGGACTGCGACTCGAGAACACAGCAAGTAATTAACACAGAATCTTTATTATTATCCAGGCAACAAAAATATCAAGAGAGAATCCAATAAAACTAGACTCGAAAATAAAGATAGGAATAAAACTCAGATATAAAAGACTGATCCTAGGGATGTACTTAACCTAACCAAATTCACACAATTAACCTATTAATCATTTACCAATTTAATCCACATTCGGATGAAGGATCACTAATGTAACTATAGTTTCCGTCGGGATGACTATAGTAGTAGGTTAGCCTAAACTCTATCTCCGCTCGGGTCTCAAGAGAAGTAAGCTAATTACCAAAAGCACACAAAGATTTAACCTCCTCTGACTCACCTATCTCCGCTCGGTCTCAAGGCAAAATCAGATTATAAATTCCCGATATCGATTATGCAATTAATTCGCCAAGACATCAATCACATAACTAGCATGCATCAATATTGGCGATACCAACACATGAGAATTAAACCCAAGAATTATAAATCATGAATGGGACGGCAAAAGCGATCAACAGATTAATTATATAAATCTAGTTAGACATACAAACCCTAGGATCAATACTGAAATTTAGCTACGATAATTAAAATAACAAAACAATAAATAAATAAGAATAACATAAACTGAATTAAATAAATAAAACCGTAGAATTCGCCAAGAACAATTAGAATGACTTGAATTCGGAACAAAACCAATTCTAAAACTAAACTATGAAATTGGAATGAAAATACTTAAAGTAAAAGCTAAACTAAATTAAACGGAAAAGAACTTGCAAAAGAAAATAAAGAAGAATTTGTGTTCGCTATGGAATGGTGTATCTAAGCTATCGCTTCTATCTCCTATTTATAATAAGTCATGAGCCCCTTTTCACATCAATTTCCCAATCCTTCTCGATTACTCGATTCGAATTATACTCGAACTAGATGTCTCGCATGAATATCTCCCCAATGTTGTGTGCGATATAAATGTACATATGCAGCCCTAGCGCCTCGCCACACGTGCTAGAGAGAGAATCATGAAGGCTTCTCGCGATCCTTCAAAACGCTGAAAATTCGCTCATCCTCGCGACCAAGCATCACGACCAACGTTCGCGATGGTTTCTCGCGAAGCGTAATTCCTGCGCGACTTCGCTTTTAGCTCCGTTCTCTCGTCCGGACTCAATGCGATCCGTTTGCGCCTAAGGACTCCTATCGAGATGCTCTTTAACATATTATATTTTCATATCCATATTTTTCAAATCCATTACGTCATATTCAACGTCGTTTTCAAGCGATTCTTCTTGCACGAGCTTGCGATTGGGCTATTGATTCCTCTTTATCGTGATCCACCTTTTGACATCAAACCTATGCTAAAATGACATGAAACACATACGGCATAATATCTTCCACGGTAAACATAAATATATCAAAAGACAACTCAAAAGATCACTTATCACTTAGAAACGAAGCGAATATAGCCTCATAAATCATGTAAAACGAAGCTTATCAACTCCCCAAACTTACCCTTTTGTTTGTCCTCAAACAAATTAGAACAAAAGAGAGACCGAGAGGCGGTAAAGAGTCGAACGATAAAAGCAATAAGCCTCGAGCAATGAGCAATAAGCGATTCACTCAAATGAATCAAATCACAACATCTTTCGTTAAATTCCACACATCATAATAATCATAAGCACAAGCCTTCTCAAACTTGAATCCTCACGACATGGATATATATAAGAAATCTCAAACACTCAAGTGTATCAAGGAGGATGTGTATACTCTCAAAGTTTAAAAACACATGGAATCTACCATAAGCTTGCAAATCGTCTAATTCTCCATTGCTCAAATATGTGCTCAAGAACTAAGATCAAGAAGGTCTTTATATAAGGTTATAATGTAGGCTCTTTGGTAGGGTAGGATATATTTAGGCTAAGTGACTCATAATCCCATAATGAAAAACATCATAAGTATCACAAGACATAATTCCCAAACTTTCACAATTAATTTCAAATCTCTACACCAAAAAGTCATTTTTCTATTAAGAACCTCACACTTATCATATAAGTGATATTCTCATCTCAAAGCACTAGCTACTTACCCATTTATGTTCTTTTCACACACGTGTCATTTTTTTATTTATTTATTTATTTATTTTTATTTGAACTTATATGGGTAAGCAACTATTTTTAATAAATCACTTTCTCATCATCTATTTTCTTTCCCTTCTTTTTCTCAACCCTCAATTTCAAGCAACCAAAAAATCACACTAACAACCCAACCCACGGCTATATGAAAGAATTAGGTAGGCTCAAACGGGCTCATCAAAGGATAATAAATGAACAGGTTAGTGTTTGGATAGTGTATAGGTTAAGAAAAGAATGCCTAATATCATCTCATAATTCTTAAGCACATCAATGCAACCTCGAAAAAGAACCAGAGCAAGTTCTAGAGAAACACATGCTATTTCAAACTATTCACACAGAAAGAAACAAGACTGAAAAGATATGACAGTCAAAAGCTCAAGTCTCACAGGTTTCAAAAGTGTGATCAAGTTCTCAAAGGCTCAATACTCACAACAATCATAACATGCTTCGTCTCACAAAATCAATTGCAATAGATTTTCTAATAAAAACAATTCTCATCATCGGCTGCTCGTCATTCAACTCAACCCACAAAAACAGACACACAAAACCCAAACACGAAAAACCAAAACAAAAACAAGCAGAAAGAAAGCAAAACAAAACGAAAACAAAACAAAACAAAACAAAAGAAAACATTGGGTTACCTCCCAACAAGTGCTAAATTTAAATGTCTTTAGCTAGACCCATACTAACCTCGATCAATCAGGCGATTTGGCGCAGACCTCTTCCCAAATCTATGCTTGCCTCGATATTTTCATCGACCGCACCACCACCGAGTATGGAAGTGGCCTCCCAAACTTGAACAAGACACTCTGAGTTCCATGCCGAGTCCATTTCTTCTTTTAGCACCATTGTCAACCGGTCGGTTGACTTCCAAGCTCGAGATTTGGCGAACGACAGCATGTAGTGATCGAATGACACTCTTCATGCTCCGGACTATCATGTTGCTTTACGGCATCATATATGGAGATTTTCACTCCTCATTGTTGACACGAAAAGTCGATCGCCTTCCCCGACATCAATTAACGCATCGACCGGTTGCTAGAAAAGGTCGACCCAAGATTAGTGGTTGATTTTAAATTCGGAATGTCTAAAATAACAAAATCAGCAGGAAAGACAAAATCCGAATCCTTACCAACACATCTTCAACTATGCCCTTAGGGTATGCAATCGACATTGTCACCATCATTAATGAAATTGAGGTCTTCTTCGCTTGCCCACTCAAGCGATTGAACACATTTAACGGCATCGATTTATGCTCGCCCCGCATCACATAAAACATTGGGAAGGTGTTCCGGTGATCTCGCACTCAGTGAAGCTCCCGGATCCTTTTGCTTGACCGCAACTTTCTCTCGCAAGATAGCACCGCATTCTTCGAGAGGTTGATCTTGTCAAATTTTCCCAACTTTTCTTATTCGCCAATGCATCCTCGAGAAATTTGACGATCCCGCATATTCGAAGCGCATCAAAAGAGAAGATTAATGTTCACTTTCGGAAAATCTCTTTGAAGCGAGCGTACTTTCATCATATTTCGCTTTCCTAAAACGGCTCGGAAACAGGTCAGAAGCTTTGGCAAAGATCGATCATTCGCGACTTTGGTTCGCGATTTTCCTCTCTTCTTCTCCTCGCGAAACGCCTCTCTTCCTTCTTCGCGCGGCGCCGCCCGCCTTGCAGAGTCCGAAACTTCCTCGCGATGGCTTGTCGCGAGGCCTTCTCTGTCGATGTTCGCGAATTTACCTCGCGAGTCTTTCTCTCGACTCCCTCGCGACGAGCTCCCGCCTTCCTTCGCGACCTCTTGTCGCGATGATTCATCGCGAGGTAATGGCGTGACGTGCTCCGTCTTTGTTCGCGACCGGGATCGCGATCCTTCCTCGCGATACTTACTCGCGGCGGGAATTGCTCTCCCTCGATGATCCTCTTGGTCCCTTTGGCACTCCGGATGATTTTCATATGAGCTCCACCTCAAATAAATCGCATTGCACCGATTCTGAGACATATGATTCTTAGGATTACATTCAAGATTGCTTGGGAATTGCCCTCGCCTATGCATTCCAGCTCTCTCATTGGCCATCCGCCCCACTGGTTCTCCAACATCTTTACTTGTTTTCCAAGGGCTATCACCGTATTGTTGATGGCGTTGACCGTGTTCTCGTAGCGCTCATCCTATTCCCAAGTCTTTGGATCTCGATATTCTGAGTCACCATTTGTTGGTGACTTGTTGCTATCTCACGATTGCTCGCCAACAATTGTTGCATCATATCCTCAATGCTCGGCTTCTTGGGCTCCACAATCATTCCATTATTAACAAAGAAACCAGTGGTAATTCTTTGAGCATTATGCGCTAGCATAGGAAAAATTGGGATGATTCCTATTGTTAGGATGATAGGCGGATTCCACTCGATTCCGACCATTACTCCTTTGGTTCAAAATTGAACCTCCTCGATATTCTCGCGCCATGGCCACAATCATCCGCCCTTTCCTCTCGACTTCATCTCTTCCGCAAAGATGTAAATTTCTCCAATAAATCATCATACTTGTCATCCAACTCTACAAAGCAGCCCACTCTTCCGATCGGTTTGCTCTCCATCGACCATCGATAACTGTTGGATGCCATCTCTCAATTATTCTCAACGCCGCCTATTCCACGATCGAGCGGGCATCCTCCTACCGACGATCAACAATGCTCCGGGTGTTAGCATTGAGTCCACTATAAAATTGTGTCACTTGCTGCTCAGGTGAAAACCCATGCTGTGGACACTTGCGGAGCAGGTTTCTGAATCGCTCCCAGGCCTCGAACAATGACTCATCTCCCAATCGTGAAAATGGAGATCTCGCAATGATCTTCCGAGCCTGGCGGTGGAAAATATTTAGACAGAAATTTTTCACAGAGCTGCTCCCACGTGATAATCCTCGATCTGTCCAAGCTCTTGAACGAGTCTTTCGCTTGACTCCTCAGCGAAAATCCGAACATCCGCATCCGGATGGTATCACCGCACTGCTCGCTTACGATAGTATCGCATATATCCAAGAACGCCCAAGTGAGCATTGGGGTCTTGATGACCCTCCCCAAACCGCTTCTGCTTGTATCATGTCATGAGGCGTGCTTTAACTCAAAATTATTGGCATTGACGTTCGGCCCCATCCTCCACCTCGAACCGATCCGTAGGTGGTCCGTACATGTGGTCGAGCGTAAAGGCGTGCTCGACCACCCATCGGCCCATCGATTATTCAACGCCGACATGCGTTGCATTGTTTAGATCTCTCCATCTCGGCCATCCTATCACGGCCTCGAGGTTCTCGTCCGCCATCGCTCATTGTCTTCTTTCTCGCCTCTGTATGTGATCTTTCAATCTCAAGATCCAGGAATAATTTCTTTCCTTTGGGATCTCGTAATCATGCATTTGCATGCAGGCGATAAAACAAAATCGGATCGAGAAGCAACACGAAATAATATATATATTTTTATTTTTTATTTTTTTATTTTTTATTTTTTAAACGCCTGAATTAATAACTACAATCCGTAAAATTATCACTATGCAATCTAAACAGTTCAAGAATCGCGCCAAAATTTGATCGCTAATATTCCTACCAAATAAATGATAGTAAAAAGCAAGTATATATATATCGATCCACAGGGGATCATGACTGAGAACACAAAGTAATTAACATAGAATCTTTATTATTATCCGAGCAACAAAAATATCAAGAGAGAATCCATAAAACTAGACTCGAAAATAAAGATAGAATAAAACTCGGATATAAAAGATCGATCCTAGGGATGTACTTAACCCAACCAAATTCACACAATTAACCTATTAACTGCTTACCAATTTAATCCACATTCGGATGAAGGATCACTAATGTAACTATAGTTTCCGTCGGGACGACTATAGTAGTAGGTTAGCCTAAACTCTATCTCCGTCGGGTCTCAAGAGAAGTAAGCTAATTACCAAAAGCACACAAAGATTTAACCTCCTCATACCACCCATCTCCGAATCGGGTCTCAAGGCAAAACCGTATTATAAATTCGATATCGATTATGCAATTAATTCCGCCAAGACATCAATCACATAACTAGCATGCATCAATATCGCGAGATACCAACACATGAGAATTAAACCCAAGAATTATAAATCATGAATGGGACGGCAAACAAGATCAACAGATTAATTATATAAATCTAGTTAGACATACAAACCCTAGATCAATCTGAAATTTAGCTACGCATAATTAAAATAACAAAACAATAAATAAATAAGAATAACATAAACTGAATTAAATAAATAAAACCGTAGAATTCCCAAGAACAATTAGTGCGACTTGAATTCGGAAGAAAACCGAATTCTAAAACTAAACTATGAAATTGGAATGAAAATACTTAAAGTAAAAGCTAAACTAAATTAAACGGAAAAGAACTTGCAAAAGAAAATAAAGAAGAATTTGTGTTACGCTATGGAATGGTGTATCTAAGCTCTTCGCTCTATCTCCTATTTATAATAAGTCGCGAGCTCCTTTTCACATCAATTTCCCAATCCTTCTCTCGATTACGATTCAATTATACTCGAACTAGATGTCTCACGCATGAATATCTCCCCAATGTTGTGTGCGTATATAAATGTACATATGCAGCCCTAGCGCCTCGCTACACGTGCTAGAGAGAGAATCATGAAGGCTTCTCGCGATCCTTCAAAACGCTGAAAATTCGCTCATCCTCGCGACCAAGCATCACGACCAACGTTCGCGATGGTTTCTCGCGAGCGTAATTCCCTCGCGCGACTTCGCTGTTTCGCTCGTTCTCTCTCGTCCGGACTCAATTGCGATCCGTTTGTGCCTACGGACTCTATCGAGATGATCTTTAACATAGTATATTTTTCACATCCATATTTTTCAAATCCATTACGTCATATTCAACGTCGTTTTCAAGCGATTCTTTTTGCACGAGCTTGCGATTGGGCTATTGATTCCTCTTTATCGTGATCCACCTTTTGACATCAAAACCTATGCTAAAATGACATGAAACACATACGGCATAATATCTTCCACGGTAAACATAAATATATCAAAAGACAATTCAAAAGATCACTTATCACTTAGAAACGAAACGAATATAGCCTCATAAATCATGTAAAACTGAGGCTTATCACCAGGATACGGCTCCACCTCCCAAGGTAAACACATACCTGAGGTAGACTTTTTCTCATCACGGCCGACTTGAAATCCGAGTCAGTATAACCCAAAGGCATTAGACTATCTCGCATGGTAAACAGCCTATAATCTTGAGTCCTTTTCGGTACTTGAGTATATGCTTATCGCAAATCAATGAGCTTGTCCGAGGTTAGATTGATATATAGCTACTATGCCTACCGCATAGCGTATATCGAGCCTCGTGCATAGCATTGCGTACATGAGATTTCCTACGGCAAGCGTAAGGAACTTGTCTCATTTCCTCTATCTCCTTCGCAGTCATAGGTGATTGCCTTTAGATAAAGGAATGCCATGTATGCGAAGGTAGCAATCCTTTCTTGGCGGTGCGATACTAAAGCAGTAATCACGAGATCAATGTAAGGCGCCCGAGATAAGCTCAACATTTTCTTCTTGCGATCTCGGTAAACCTTGATCCCAAGAATGTGCACATCTCCTAAGTCTTTCATTTGAAACCGATCGGATAGCCAACTCTTTCGCCTCGATAATGACTTCACGTTGTTGCCAACTAGAAGAATGTCATCTACATAAAGTGCGAGAAATACCACATCACCGTTGACATCTAACCGATACACACAACTCTCGCTAGGTAACTGGGTAAATCCATGGGACTTTACCACCTCGTCAAAGCGTAAGTTCCATGATCGGAGGCTGCTTAAGTCCGTAAATGGACTTCTTAAGCTTCCATACTAGATGCTCTTCACCCTTTACCACATAACCTTGGGTTCTTTGCATATAGATGTCTCTACCTTCCTCAAGGTAACCGCTTAGAAAAGCGGTTTTAACATCCATTTGCCAAACCTCTAGGTTCGTGGTCACTATGGCGTAAGAATTCGATGGACTTGAGCATTGCTACGGTGAAAAGGTCTCATCGAAATCGATGCCCTCAACTGAGTGTACCGCTTTCGCCACAAGCCCGGCTTTAAAATCCAAAACCTCTCATCGGAATCTCTTCCTCAGTATATCCACTTATCGCCTACGGCTTCCTCGCCATCCGGTAGAGGTGTCTTTCATATACATCCATAGCCGTTATGGACTCCATTTCTAAGTCCATAGCGGTGTGCATGATCTTGCATCAATGTCTTGTATCGCCTCCTTGTATGTCCATGGGTCGATTATTGCTGCTCATTTCACGACTAAATCAAGATTCTCCCACGAACATAAATCGCTCGGGTTGACGAACAACCCTCCCACTACGACGAGGTTCTCACAGGCACTATGGCAACGGTGGGTGCGAAACTTGTGGTTCTCTATCTTGCACAACTTGTTTGGGTAGGTACCACTTGATGCGGTCGGTATTTCCAAAGGAACTCGACCCACTTCAATTTCTTGAAGTATCCGTGTCGATCCTCCCACTAGACTCGACATCTCGCACCTTTGCCTGTCGGTGGCGGAATCGATCATCTTCTAATTCTTGAAGAATGATTTCAACTTTGGACTTATGATTCTTCATATAATCCTCTTCTAAGAATCGGGCATTAGTCTAATAATGACCTTCCGATCCTTAGGACTATAGAATAAACCACCTTCGCTCCTCTAGATATCCAATAAACGACCTTGCATCGGATCTAGCCTCCAACTTGTGCTGCTTTCTTGTTCAAGACGTGTCGGATCGCCACATATCCTTATGTGGCTTAAAGCTGAGCTTCGCCCAAACCACAACTCGAAGCGGGTCTTTTCGACTTACTTGATAGTACTAGATTTAGCAAGTATGCCGCCGCTTCTAAGGCATACCCCGAAACGAAATAGCAATGTTGCATAACTCATCATTGATCTAACCATTTCCAAAAGAGTCATATTTCTTCGCTTTGACACACCATTTTGTCTGTGGTGTGCCTTGTGAAGTAATCGAGTTAATCCCATACTTCACTAGATAGTCCATGAACTCGTTATCGAGGTATTCGCCACCGCGATCGGATCATGATGACTTGATAATCTTACCAAGCTTAGTATCCACTTCCGCCTTAAACTCTTTGAATTTCTCAAAGCATTCGGACTTGCGGTGAAGCGGTATACGTATTCGTACCTTGAGTAATCGTCGATGAAAGTGACAAAATACTGTACCTCCACGAGCTTGTGTGGACATCGGTCCACACAGTCGAATGGACTAACTCTAACATTTCTTTGGCTCTATAACCGCCGCTTTGAAGGTGCGTCGACATCTTACCTTCTATACAGATTCGTAGGCGGGATCGAACGAGTAACTTAGATTACCCAACGCCCATTCTTAGCCGCCTTTGGATCCTATTTAGATTGATGTGACCTAATCTAAGATGCCAGAGAAATGTGGTGTCATCTTGCTAAGAAAACTTTCTCTTTCTAGGGTTTGAAGAAGATGCAACATAGTTATAGGTATTATGTTTTGCGTAAATAGTATAAAGCGAATTATATAAAGTGCCAACACAGATAACCGTCATTTCTTATGATAGAAACACCACTATCAAAATAATGAGAATATCCATGAGTAAATAGTTTGAAACAAAAACAAGGTTCATAGAAAATCCGGCACATATAAAGCGTCTTTTAAAACTAAAATTGTTCTCTCAAAATAGTAACATCTCCGACCGCAACGGCATCGACTTTCGCGCGTTGCCCATGGAGATCGTAATCTCACCAATACTCGACTCCGCCGCAGGAACCCACGCAGGTGTAACAAACATGATCGGTCGCACCAGTCTACTACCCAAGAATGGGTAGAACAAGTTGCTAAACATGTTTCGTTACTAAAGCAACCGGCGTACTTGAGCCTCGAGCATAGGGCACTTAGCCTTCCAATGCCCGGGCTTACCGCACTTGAAGCACTTGTCCTTCTCCTTCGCTTCTTCAAGCCTCCGGTGGCAGACCATGTTCTTGCTCCCATTACTCCCACTATTTCCTCGCTTCTACCACCTTTGGTGCCCTTTTCTTTTCCATTTTGCAGCGAAAATTTGGGCCCTTAGATGTGCTAGCAAGAGCATATGCTCCTTCGCCTAACCGACTATGTATACTCGGTCTTTCTCATGATCGCATTCACGCCGAAAGTTCTCAAAAGACTTGGGCAATGTATTGAGGATGATATCGACATTGGCACCGTGAATACCTCCTCCCAACCGATCAAGACTATCCATGAGATGAGTCGTGAGGGAGACATGTTCATGGATCGAACTTCCTTCTTCCATCTTACACGCCAAGATTTCTCTCATTGTGTGGAAGCGACCGTCGATCCGACCGCCCAAACTTTCTCTCGAGACTTGACCAAATATCGATCGCGTCTGCCATCGATCGATCTTTGCTGCAAAGCCTTTGGACATAGTAGTCATCATATAGCATTTAGCCATATTGTTTGACTTATTCCAAAGTGCCGCCGACTCTCATTGCTCATTAGTCGATCGTCGATAAGGGCATCGGGTTTAGGAGTAGTGAGAACAAACATGTGTTCTTGATAAGAACATATTCCATATTCGTTTCCACTCGATAAAATTTGGACGGATAGCAGTTTTGTGCGAGCATATTGATAATCGGTGTAGAGACATATCTGAAACGATAATGTAAACACATAAGCATACGATCGCACATAATTACATAACAATAATATTGTAACCTTTTGATAAAACAATATTAATCGAAACCTCCAATCGCCCAAGGAATCCCACATGCAAGCCCACGCGTGTGGGCGTTTACATGAACCCCTTGACTGACTAAAATATACCTTTTAGTCGTTTAATTTCAATCCATGTCAACTTATCCTTATGACAAATGAAATTAACGATTGGACCTTACTAGACCACATCACTATCACGAAAGGGACTTACGTGGGAAGTTGTACATGAGGTGATGTCTAAGCAATGACCATATTTTAACGGTGACTAATTCTTAGAATTAGCATACTCACTAGGACCATACCTTCCAATTCAAATTCTTTTGTTATCTCATTTTATATCTATCTCTAGAGAACTTATGAAAATCGCACATGAAACCCACGCGTGTGGGCGTTTACATGAAACTCCCACTTCTCAATAGATTTAAAATGTTTTATTTAGAAATCTCATCTAACAAACTTATGATAAGCAAAGGCAAGCAAGCCACGCGTGGGCGTTTACTCACGGTCGTATCACTTTGTTTAGAGATCAAAATGTGGAGGTCTTGACATTTTAATTTAAAAAAAAATTAATTTGTCGGTTTGCTTGCTTAGTTTTTGTTCAAAAGGTTTGTCCATGCAGATCACGTAATCTAGCATGCTTTTCTATAGAACTCAACATGTAAAACATGCTCAGAAATTCTAAAATATGCTTGAAAACGCGATAAACCTAGCATGCTTACTATGCGCACCCAATTACGAAAACACTTAAAGGTTTCTCAACGTAATTTAAACATACATAGCATGCTCTTGCATAATTTAAATATTCACGACATGCAAAGAATGATAAAAATAAAATAAAACGTTCATCGTGGCCCACTGTGGAATCGCACTTTCCCCGCCTAATCTATTACATAGAATTGCAAAGCACAGATCTTTATAATCTTCGAAAATGGGCCTCGCGTGCAGTGCACGACGGATTCAGCAGGCCTCCGTGCGGGCACGGACGGACTCGTCAAACCGGATTCGGGCTCGAAAAACAGATGCAGGCTTGGCCGAATCCACGCGGCGTCGCGGCGTCGTGCGCGCGCGTGCGTCGTCGCCGCCGCGCCCGTCGCGACCCGTTTTCCGTCGTCTCGATCTGGTGCTTTCATCTTCGTTTTACTTTTACGGATAAGATTTCTTGAAAAATAAATCTAATATAACCACGGATTTTCTCGTGGTGAAAAACAAAATCCGACAAAATAAAAACGAGCCACGATGAGCGGCAGTTCACAATTAATATATTGCGCGCCAATAATCAAACGTGAATTAATCCAGCGAGCGAATCGATCCTGTTACGATACCAATTGTAGGGAAAAACTAGGTTTAGCCTCGCCCGAGGATCTATCTTGGATATTTAATTCACCATACATTGATTATTTACCTAGCATGCACCTATATAATTAATTGCAACACCTTGGTGTTTATAGTGTTCACCTTTGAATCGGCGAGGCGGAATGGGAAGAACGGATCGAGACTGGTGCTTTGATCTTACGAACTGTATCCGGTTGCCCAATCTCCAGCGTCGAGTGAGGGCGATCTATGGAGAATGCTTGAAAATCACCCAATACACTTATGGAACAATTTTCGAGAACCTCGCAACACTAGAGGGTGGACGAAAATTTGATGTTCAATAATAAGGATTAACTTTGATTCTATCTCTTACCTCATATTTATAATGCATTACCATAATCCTATATGGAAATTACCATAATCCCATATGGAAATTACCATAATCCTTTATGGAAATGATTATTACCATAATCCTATATGGAAAGGATCTATGCATATTCCATAAATATAATTATATCCTTGTGGGATAAAGAGAATCAAATCCTTTCCATATAATGCATATGGGTGCCGATTTCCTACAGCTTACGGGCCTGGATGGGCCAGCCCAGGGATCAAATACAAGGAATAAAGATGGGCCTCAAATAAATTAATTATCTTATGTTCAGCCGAGAACATAAATTAATTTATAAACATTTATTCATGCCACTAGAGAATAAATCTTGACTTACCCCTTTATTACCGAAGTTGAGTCGGGCTTGCACTTAGACATTCTGAATCCCGTATTTAAGATATCGAGCGTCCATTAATTATTTATAGCATTACGACTTCTTAAAATAATTAATATCTTCATTTCTTAAGTAGTACCACTCGACCTTATTATTGTACTTGAGCTAACTCAACTGTAGGGTTTAGTACAATAAACCTTTTGAAACTCATTAAGGGACGTCCATAATCTAGCGGATACGGTGACTCGATCTGGATAACTAGCATGACATACAAGCACCGCCACCACCCAAGATGCGGAGAATATTGGGTTAGAACATATAATCCTCACCCATAACAAGTCAAAGTGATGGTCAACAACTCATACTCACCTAATACCTTATCGAGATTTTGATCATCGTAAGTCACGAGATCTAGGTTCTTCTCGGTCGGATGAAGAACTCATCTCACTGTGATCCTTCAATACGTCGAGACGCGTACCGGCATAGACAAGTAACCAAGTCAAGTCACTTCTTATCTATACAAGCGACTATCACCGACAACTCGTCCTCAAGTTGTCTCACCAGAAACTTTTATATCTCATTAAGCTTGACCAATCATACGGACTTACGTGATCTTCTACACCTTTGTATGATCTAACTTATATATGAGATAAGGGGACACGAATATATCTGATAAGTAATCAAATCGAGATAGGAGATTGTAATAGTGATACTTGAATCATTGTACACAAGCTCAACCATACCGCTTTCGATATACAAATCCACACTCCGACCGCAGCGGCCTCGACTTTCGCGCGTTGCCCGTGGAATCGTTATCTCGCCATTACTCGGCTCCTTATCGCGGAACCCTCGCAAGGTGTAACAAACATGATCGATCGCACTCGTGTCTACTACCCAAGAATGGGTAGAACAAGTTGCTAAACATGTTTCCGTTACTAAAGCAAGCGACATACCTTGAGCCTTGAGCATATGGCACTTAGCCTTCAATGCCCGTCTTACCGCACTTGCCTCCTCTCCTGGCTTCTTGGGCCTCCGGTGGCAGCCATGTTCTTTCTCCCATTACTCCCACTATTTCCTTGCCTCTACCACCTTTGGTGCCCTTTTCTTTTCCATTTTGCAGCGGAAAATTTGGGCCTTAGATGTGCTAGCAAGAGCATGTGCTCCTTGCCCATAACTCCTTCCGATCGCGAGATCATTGAGCAAGCCGACTAGGTGTATACTCGATCTTGCTCATGATCGCATTCACGAAAGTTCTCAAAAGACTTGGGCGGTGTATTGAGGATGATATCGACCTTGGCCGCGTCAATACCTCCTCCCAACCGATCAAGACTATCCGTGAGATGAGTCGTGTGGGAGACATGTTCATGGACGAACTTCATTCTTCCATCTTACACGCCAAGATTTCTCTCATTGTGTGGGCGGAATGTCGATCCGATCGCCCAAAATTACTCTTGAGACTTGACCAAATATCGATCGTGTCTACCATCGATCTTTGTCATTACAAAGCCTTTGGACATAGTAGTCATCATATAACATTTAGCCATATTGTTTGACTTATTCCAAAGTCTCGCTTGACTCTCATTGCTCATTAGTCGATCGTCGATGAGGGCATCGGGTTTAGGAGTAGTGAGAACAAACATGTGTTCTTCAATGATAAGAACATATTCCATGTTTCGTTTTCACTCAATAAAATTTGGACCGGATAACGGATTTTGTGCGAGCATATTGATAATCGGTGTAAGAGACATATCTGAGACGATAATGTAAACACATAAGCATACGATTGCACATAATTCGTAACAATAATATTGTAACCTTTTGATAAAACAATATTAATTGAAACCTCCAATCGCCCAAGGAATCCCACATGCAAGCCACGCGTGTGGACGTTTACACATGAACCCCTTGACCAGACTAAAATATACCTTTTAGTCGTTTAATTTCAATCCATGTCAACTTATCCTTATGACAAATGAAATTAACGATTGGACCTTACTAGACCACATCACTATCACGAAGGGACTTAGGTGGGAAGTTGTACATGAGGTGATGTCTAGCAATGACCATATTTTAACAAATGAAACGAATTCTTAGAATTAGCATACTCACTAGGACCATACCGCTTCCAATTCAAATTCTTTTGTTATCTCATTTTATATCTATCTCTAGAGAACTTATGAAAATCGCACATGCAAGCCACGCGTGTGGGCGTTTACATGAAACTCCCACTTCCGATAGATTTAAAATGTTTTATTTAGAAATCTCATCTAACAAACTTATGATAAGCAGTGCAAGCAAACCACGCGTGTGGGCGTTTACTCACGGTCGTATCACTTTGTTTAGAGATCAAAATGTGGAGGTCTTGACATTTTAATTTAAAAAAAATTAATTTGTCGGTTTGCTTGCTTAGTCTTTTGTTCAAAAGGTTTGTCCATGCGAGATCACGTAATCTAGCATGCTTTTCTATAGAACTCAACATGTAAAACATGCTCATGAAATTCTAAAATATGCTTGAAAACGCGATAAACCTAGCATGCTTACTATGCGCATTCCAATTACGAAAACACTTAAAGGTTTCTCAGCGTAATTTAAACATACATAGCATGCTACTGCATAATTTAAATATTCACGACATGCAAAGAATGATAAAAAATAAAATAAAAACGTTCATCGTGGCCCACTCGTGGAATCTGCACTTTCTGCCTAATCTATTACATAGAATTGCAAAGTACGATCTTTATAATCTTCAGCAGGCCTCGCGTGCGAGTGCGGACGGATTCAAAACAGGCCTCCGTGCGGCACGGACGGACTCGTCAAAAGCGGATTCGGGCTCGGCGGATGCGGGCTTGGCCTCACACGCGCGGCGGCGCGCGCGCGTCGTGCGCCTTGCGTGCCGTCGCCCGCCGCGCCGTCGACCCGTTTTCCGTCGTCTCGATCTGGCCTTTCATCTTCGTTTTACTTTTACGGATAAGATTTCTTGAAAAATAAATCTAATATAACCACGGATTTTCGTGGTGAAAACAAAATCCGACAAAATAAAAAGCGAGCCACGATGAGCAGCCAGTTCAACAATTAATATATTGCGCTTAATAATCAGCGTGAATTAATCCAGCGAGCGAATCACGATCCCGGTTACGATACCAATTGTAAGGGAAAAACTAGGTTTAGCCCCGCCCGAGATCTATCTTGGATATTTAATTCACCATACATTGATTATTTACCTAGCATGCACCTATATAATTAATTGCAACACCTTGGTGTTTCCTCGTGTTCACCTTTGAATCTGACGAGGCGGAATGGGAAGAACGGATCGAGACTCGTGCTTTGATCTTCTCGAATCGTATCCGGTTGCCCAATCTCCAGCGTCGGTGAGGGCGATCTATGGAGAATGCTTGGAAAATCACCCAATACACTTATGGAACAATTTTGAGAACCTCACAACACTAGAGGGTGGGCGAAAATTTGATGTTCAATAATAAGGATTAACTTTGATTCTATCTCTTACCTCATATTTATAATGCATTACCATAATCCTATATGGAAATTACCATAATCCCATATGGAAATTACCATAATCCTTTATGGAAATGATTATTACCATAATCTATATGGAAAGGATCTATGCATATTCCATAAATATAATTATATCCTTGTGGGATAAAGAGAATCAAATCCTTTCCATATAATGCATATGGGTGCCGATTTCCTCGACTTACGGGCTGGATGGGCGGCCGAGGATCAAATACAAGGAATAAAGATGGGCCTCAAATAAATTAATTATCTTATGTTCGGTAGAGAACATAAATTAATTTATAAACATTTATTCATGCCACTAGAGAATAAATCTTGACTTACCCTTTATTACCGAAGTTGAGTCGGGCTTGCACTTAGACATTACTGAATCCCGTATTTAAGATATCGAGCGTCCATTAATTATTTATAGCATTCGACTTCTTAAAATAATTAATATCTTCATTTCCTTAAGTAGTACCACTCAACCTTATTATTGTACTTGAGCTAACTCAACACAGGGGTTTAGTACAATAAACCTTTGAGCTCCTTAGGGGCGTCATAATCTAGCGGATACGGTGACTCGTCTGAGATAACTAGCATGACATACAAGCACCGTCACCACCCAAGATGCGGAGAATATTGGGTTAGAACATATAATCTCACCCATAACAAGTCAAAGTGATGGTCACAACTCATACTCACCTAATACCTTATCGAGATTTTGATCATCGTAAGTCACCGAGATCTAGGTTCTTCACTACGGTCGGATAGAAGAACTCATCTCATCGTGATCCTTCAATACGTCGAGGCGTACCGGCATAGACAAATAACCAAGTCAAGTCACTTCTTATCTATACCGCGGCTATCCGACAACTCGTCCTCAAGTTGTCTCGGTGTGAAACTTTTATATCTCATTAAGCTTGACCAATCATACGGACTTACGTGATCTTCTACACATTGTATGATCTAACTTATATATGAGATAAGGGGACACAGATATATGCAATAAGTAATCAAATCAGATAGGAGATTGTAATAGTGGTAACAGGAATCATTGTACACAAGCTCAACCATACTGCTTTCAGTATACAAATCCAACACTCCGACTGCAACGGCCTCGACTTTCGCCGCGTTGCCCATGGAGATCGTTATCTCGCCATTACTCAGCTCCCTTATCCGCAGGAACCCCTGCAAGGTGTAACAAACATGATCAGTCGCACCCGTGTCTACTACCCAAGAATGGGTAGAACAAGTTGCTAAACATGTTTCCGTTACTAAAGCAAACGACATACCTTGAGCCTTGAGCATAGGGCACTTAGCCTTCCAATGCCCAGTCTTACCGCACTTGCCCTTCTCCTTTGGCTTCTTCGGGCCTCCGGTGGCAGCCATGTTCTTGCTCCCATTACTCCCACTATTTCCCTTGCCTCTACCACCTTTGGTGCCCCTTTTTCTTTTCCATTTTGCAACGGAAAATTTGGGCCCTTAGATGTGCTAGCAAGAGCATGTGCTCCTTTGCCCATAACTCCTTCCGCGATCACGAGATCATTGAGCAGCCGACTAGGTGTATACTCGATCTTGCTCATGATCGCATTCACGCAAAAGTTCTCAAAAGACTTGGGCGGTGTATTGAGGATGATATCGACCTTGGCCACGTCAATACCTCCTCCCAACCGATCAAGACTATCCATGAGATGAGTCATGTGGAGACATGTTCATGGACCGAACTTCCTTCTTCCATCTTACACGCCAAGATTTCTCTCATTGTGTGGGCGGATCGTCCGATCCGATCGCCCAAACTTACTCTTGAGACTTGACCAAATATCGATCGTGTCACCATCGATCGATCTTTATGACTGCAAGCCTTTGGACATAGTAGTCATCATATAACATTTAGCCATATTGTTTGACTTATTCCAAAGTCCTTGACTCTCGCTGCTCATTAGTCGATCGTCGATAAGGGCATCGGGTTTAGGAGTAGTGAGAACAAACATGTGTTCTTGATATAAGAACATATTCCATGTTTCGTTTTCACTCAATAAAATTTGGACGGATAGCGGTTTTGTGCGAGCATATTGATAATCGGTGTAAGAGACATATCCGAGGCGATAATGTAAACACATAAGCATACGATCGCACATAATTAGTAACAATAATATTGTAACCTTTTGATAAAACAATATTAATTGAAACCTCCAATCGCCCAAGGAATCCCATACAAGCCACGCGTGTGGGCGTTTACACACGAACCCTTGACGGACTAAAATATACCTTTTAGTCGTTTAATTTCAATCCATGTCAACTTATCCTTATGACAAATGAAATTAACGATTGGACCTTACTAGACCACATCACTATCACGAAGGGACTTCGTGGGAAGTTGTACATGGTGATGTCTAGCAATGACCATATTTTTAACAATAGAAACTAATTCTTAGAATTAGCATACTCACTAGGACCATACCGCTTCCAATTCAAATTCTTTTGTTATCTCATTTTATATCTATCTCTAGAGAACTTATGAAAATCGCACATACAAGCCACGCGTGTGGGCGTTTACATGAAACTCCCACTTCTCGATAGATTTAAAATGTTTTATTTAGAAATCTCATCTAACAAACTTATGATAAGCAGTGCAAGCAAGCCACGTGTGTGGGCGTTTACTCACGGTGCGTATCACTTTGTTTAGAGATCAAAATGTGGAGTCTTGACATTTTAATTTAAAAAAAATTAATTTGTCGGTTTGCTTGCTTAGTCTTTTTGTTCAAAGGTTTGTCCATGCAGATCACGTAATCTAGCATGCTTTTCTATAGAACTCAACATGTAAAACATGCTCGCATGAGAATTCTAAAATATGCTTGAAAACGATAAACCTAGCATGCTTACTATGCGCACCCAATTCGAAAACACTTAAAGGTTTGTCAGCGTAATTTAAACATACATAGCATACTCTTGCATAATTTAAACATCTACGACATGCAAAGAACGATAAAAAATAAAATAAAACGTTCATCGTGGCCCACTGTGGAATCGCACTTTCGCGCTAATCTATTACATAGAATAGCAAAGCAGATCTTTATAATCTTTAACGGGCCTCGCGTGCACGAGCACGGACCGGACTCGTCAAAAGCGGATTTGGGCTCGAAAAATGGATCTGGGCTTGGCCGAATCCACATGGCAGCGTCCGCGGCGCCGTCTGCGCCTGCGTGCCGTCGCCCGTCACGTCGTGCGACCCGTTTTCCCGTCGTCTCGATCCGCCGCTTTCGTCTTCGTTTTACTTTACGGATAAGATTTAAAGAAAATAAATCTAATCTAACCACGGATTTTCTCGTGGTGAAAAACAAAATCCGACAAAATAAAACCGAGCCACGATGAGCAGCGGATCCAATAAATAATATATAGCGCCGCGTAATAATCAAACGTGAATTAATCCAACAGAGCCAAGATTCTGATCCCAGGCTCTGATACCAATTGATGGAAAACTATGTTTAGCCCTCTCCCGAGGATCTATCTTGGATGTTTAATTCACCATACATTGATTATATACCTAGCATGCACCTATATAATTAATTGCAACACGTTGGGGTTTTCTCGTGTTTACCTTTGAATCTGTCGAGGCGGAATGGATCGAGACTCGTGCTTTGACCTTCTGGACTGTATCCCGGTTGCCCAATCTCCAACGTCGAGTGAGGACGATCTATGGAGAATGCTTCGGAAAAATCACCCTTTATCCTCTCTACACTTTTTCGAAAATTCTCTCCCAAGAACAATGGGAGTCTCGAAAATTATGATGATGATTATTAATCATTCTACTAGATTTAATCTCTTACCTCATATTTATAATGCATTACCATAATCTTATATGAAAATTACCATAATCCCATATGGAAATTACCATAATCCGTTATGGAAAGGATTATTACCATAATTCTATATGGAAAGGATCTATGCATATCCCATAAATATAATAATATCCTTATAGGATAAAGAGAATCAAATCCTTGCCTTGTAGAGCATAGGGGCGTCGATTTTGCCTAGCTTACGGGCCTAGATGGGCCAGCCCAGGGATCAAATGCAAGGAATAAAGATGAGCCTCAAATAAATTAATTATCTTATGTTCAGCCCAGAACATAAATTAATTTATAAACATTTATTCATGCCACTAGAGAATAAATCTTGACTTACCCGTTATTACCGAAGTTGAGTCGGGCTTGCACTTAGACATTACTGAATCCCGTATTTAAGATATCGAGCGTCCATTAATTATTTATAGCATTCTCATTGCTTAAAATAATTAATATCTTTAATTCCTTAAGTAGTACCACTCAACCTTATTATTGTACTTGAGCTAACTCACCTGCGCAGGTTTAGTACAATAAACCTTTTGAGCTCCTTAAGGGGACATCATCATCCTAAACGGATACGGTGACTCGTCTGACGATAACTAGCATAACATACAAGCACTTGCCACCACCCAAGATGCGGAGAATATTGGGTTAGAACATATAACCTCACCCATAACAAGTCAAAGTGATGGTCGACAACTCATACTCATCTAATACCTTATCGAGGTTTAGATCATCGTAAGTCACCGAGATCTTGGTTCTTCACGACGGTCGATAGAAGAACTCATCTCATCGTGATCCTTCATACGTCGAGGCGTGTCGGCATGACAAGCAACCAAGTCAAGTCACTTCTTATCTATACCATGACTATACCGACAACTCGTCCTCAAGTTGTCTCGACTTTGAAACTTTTATATCTCATTAAGCTTGACCAATCATACGGACTTACGTGATCTTCTACACCTTGTATGATCTAATTTATATATGAGATAAGCGACACGTATATATGCAATCAAGTATTCATTTCGGATAGGAGATTGTAATAGTGGTAACGAGGAAACATTGTATACAAGCTCAACCAAAGCGCTTTCGGTATACAAATCCAACACTTCGTACCAACGAGGATCGTATCATCTTACATCCATCTTCGCACATTCACATAGCCGTTTTTCGATCTTGATTGGGCCGAGTCACTAGATGACCGCAAATCCACAGGCATATTTTGTGTTTTTCTCGGTTCAAATCTGCTATCTTGGAGTTCGAAGAAGCAAAAAGTTGTTTCTCGTAGCTCAACTGAGTCTGAATATCGTGCATTGGCCGACTCCTCTGTTGAAGTTATGTGGATAAAGTCTTTGCGCCACGAAATTGGTCCGTCCATTGCATCTCAACCCACTATCGGTGTGACAACAAGAGTGCGGCGCCATTGCGTCAAATCACATACATCATGAGCGAACGAAGCACATCGATATCAAAACACACTTTGTTCGAGATCAAGTCGTAAAGAAGGAGTTAGATGTTGGTTATGTGTCCACTACCGATCAAATAGTGATATATTTACTAAGCTTGCTACCGTGGTTCGCCTTAATCATCTTCTCGAAAAATTCCCTATTGAAAAGGGATAGTTACGCTTCGATGGGGTTGTATTAAGTTTGTTATTTAGCGACCAGCGTCGCATGTTATTGACGTTACATGCAGCTATTGTTTTCTGTTTGTTAGTTAGGTTCTCATTAGTTAGTTTCAATATTTTCTATTAGTTTGTTAAGATGATTGTTAGGTTGTTAAATCCTTTTGTAACGTTTAGTGCCTTCATAAAAGCGGATCATATGCGTTATCAATATAGTTTTTCCTCTACATTCATGTGTCTATCTCTTCTACCTTTATACATTTAGTTTCGCATTCTTAGCGAGAGGATGGAGCCTTTGAAGTATTCGACCTCCCAACAAGGAGGTGGATTAGGCGGGGTTGTGTCTCCTTTTGAGGCTTTTGTTCTCTTACCGGCTAGAGATGGGCCTGATCTCTCTTTCCTCTTGTCGGGGCCTTAGGGTGGATAGAATCACAAGTTTTCTGATTTGAGGCGGCTCGGGAAGATGAATCCTTGGAGGAATTCTGGTTTCTCTACTAAAATTGTAGTTCTTGGCACTAGAGGAAAATGAGTCGCCTCCTTCGCAGTGGTGCAGGTGGGAACCCTAGTTACAACAATCGAGAGGACGGGAGCGATGGGCGAGGTGTAAGGAGGCTTT